>CM055829.1:35808589-36408589 GCA_029582265.1 Zoroaster sp. YZ-2022 | reverse complement strand
AAGCTGACGTTGAAAGTGAGAAAGGACGTAAAACACAAGACATGTACCAAGAAATTATTGAGAAACCTAACCATCGCCGCTCGCTTAAACGAAGTCAGCATTGTTCTTGCCGTTTAAAAACTTGTACCGTAGGGACTAATGTCCGATAATGTAATTTCATGTGCCTTTTGGCTTTTTTATGTGATGGGGGGGGGGGGGGGGCGGTCGGGTATAGCCAATTAAAAAAGGTATATACTGTATATAGTGATAATTAAATTTTTAAACCTTTGAAATACGAAAGCAAAGGAGCTTGAAATTCAGACGAGATGTAAAGTGACATTAAGTATTGAACCTACTTGGAAGTGGTGAGAAAGGCTTTGGCCGAAGACCTGGTGAATCACATCACTCCTCACTTGGCCCGTCCTAGTGACCCGATCATTATATTAGGCTGAAGAAGTTGTGGCAGCACCACTTTCAAAATTCAATAAAGGGAAGGTGCAAAAACACCAGTAACTTTACAAAGAATCTAATTGAACATTACGAAAGTCATCCACCAAAGAAAATATTACATGTACTTCCGAGTTGAATTCTGCAAATTCCATTGTCAGTTCACTTCATGATCAAGCAGACAAGTACAATAGTACACTTCTCCATTTATCCATATCAGCCGACAATGATGGCAGCGCAAATTTAAAAACAATATTTCATTTTTATCAAAGTTATACCTTCCCTTTATCAAAGATTGTGTTCCAGCCCTGTATACATTTTAAAGTTGGTTTCAGTTTTAACAGTTATAAGTTATAACTTTCATGAACAAAATACACAGTAATTAAACAACATTAACAAATGAAATTTTTCTTAATTTGATTTATGTAATGACAACAAATTTATAATTTACTAAATATTTATTTTTAATAAGTACTTGATTGCAATCACAGCTTGGTAAATAATGAGTCAAATTCAACAGCAATATTTATTTTTATAAATATTAATATTTATTTAAATTTCTAATTTACTAAATATTTATTTTACTAAGTACGTGATTGCAATCGCAATTTAGTAAATGAATCAAATTCAAAAGCAATATTTATTAAAATGGAGAAATTATTTCAATTTTTACAGCAGATCTTTGTGATTATACAAAAATTACTAGTCCTTGTTTTTACAATGCGCCTAAATAAAACTACAATTACAAAACATTCGCTCTGTCAATACCTTTACTTATAAAAATTGCTTTGTATAATTAGCATGTGAACAAATTACTGGAATAATTGAAAATTTTTCTGAAATTCAATATTTGACAATCTTACCTACAGAGTGCTGTATGTGTTGATTTTTATTCTAACTTGATTTGAACCAATGGACAAAAACATATAAAATAAATAGTCTCGTATTTTTTTTTATTATAAGAGGTCCATATTTTCATTAATACAGTTGTTCAATTTATAAGACCATGCTCTTCTGCCAAGTAGATTGCTTACACTGCTGGTAACCAAGCAATCAAGACACCAGCCCCTCTCCCCAATCCACCAATTACACACATTTCTACTGCCGCACCCTACTGGTCACACCCCGCCCCATCCCCAATCCCACCCCACCCCACCCCACCCCACTATACCACACATTCCAAATGACCCTATCCACATTGATTTGAACAATGATTAAGATGTTTAATTAAAGACACAGAACAATAAAAACATCGGTTATTCAGTAGTATACCCCCTTGGCTGTATTTCGTGTTTACACACCGGAAGTTGCATTATTCGGCAACTGGTTGCCGTATACAGCAACGTTGCCGTATTTGGAGTTTTCCCGGACTGACGTAGCTAAATTAAATGTAGTATCACAATTTTCAGTTAGCCTAACGTTAGTCTACACTGTATCAACGTTAATGTTCAGATGTTAGGCTAACCTAGGCTAGGCCCTAGGGCCAGGGCCGGCTAGGGCCTACACATGGGTCTATTAAATTACGCGTGCAGTGCGCATGCGCACGACTGAATCATCGAGTTTTACCGCGTTCACTGCTGTACTGCCCTAGCCCTGCGAATAATACCGGACTACATGGCAATTCGCAGGGCAGCCCTGCGAATAATCACAACGTAGTTCTAATCACCACCAGTGTTAATGTTGAGTGTGTGACTTGCCCCACAAGCATGACAAGTGTGGCTCGTAGGCTGCCTGTGCTACTAATTTTTCTCTAGTCTAAGACTAATCTAACATTAGCAGGGTAAAATGTCATTGCTGAGCGCTTGGACATGTCAAAACAAGTCAGAGAAAGGTTTTAAATTGTAAAGATTTCCGAGATATTCCAGAAGAAGGAAAGCCTGGAGTGGGAAGTTAACGTTAACTGACTCAGTTAACTTGAGTCTCACAAAGTGTTATGTTAATGGCAACCAATGCCACGGCATACCTGTTTGTGAACGTGAGGATATTTTCTTGTAGCCTAAATAGCCTAGTGCAAATACATTTGTGCACAGTCATGACAGCTGCACGTACTGAATTTAAATCTTCCGTAAACATTTGCTACAATATTTTTTGTCTAAGGAGCCGTCGTTTTTATTGCTAATAAAAAGGGCAGGAAAGAACATGAAGAATGTTGAACCCAACCGCCACTATGCACAATGTCCGAAACTTAACATTAATGCTACTAGTTTGCTCATCAAGTAACACCAACAGTTAACTCTTTCTAACGTTAAGCATGTGTACGTGTTTTAGCAGAAGACAAAATGGCCACCATCTCACTAGTGTGCATACATTTATTGCTCCAAATCTTGTTTCTATCATCCTTTAAAGGAAAATGTGATATTTGGATTGATTCTTCACAAAGCCAAAGGGCAATATGGTTAATCGGTTATTGGTTAACCGCACTGGATATTGAAAACATAGAATTCAAAAATGGTAGGAAATTAACCCTAACTCCCTAAGCATTGTTACTGAACAATAAAAATCCTTCAAAATCCTCCAATGCCTTTGTTGTCTAGGGAGTTAGGGATAAGGTAGTAAAAAGGATTGGATGTTAAATTTGTTATTCACTATCTGGTAAAGTTTGTGGATTGATAGAAGAGATGGTGACAGATTTTGTATGTGGTTATTGCACAAAAAAGTAGCATAAATTTTCTAGTTTTTTCGGATAACCAAGCAGTAAAAATTAACTGAGTAATTGTTGCAGCATATAAAAAATTGACAGGAAATTCAGGAATTAAATTTTTTTTAAATTAATTCACCGAAAGATTTGCCTATTTAACAATATTACCCAGTCCCCTCCCCAGAGGGCAAGTGGGCATTGGTGTTAACACACTGTAGGCCTAAATAGCATTCTTTCTCCTTTATGAAATAAAATGTTTTTTTGTTATGAAGTCTATTTGTTGGCAATGGTAAAGCAGTTAAGCACAGAAATGTATTCCTCGTGCCACAATGCTAGCAACAGGTCACGTGAGACACTGACATTTATAGGAGAACACAGTTTGGCTGTATGTGGTTTAAGTTATTTTGAACATATTCATATTTTTCAAATTTGGTTGATGTGTTACCCACTGTTACTAAGAAAAAGCACCTCAGGTTCACACAGGTCTCTTGGTAATGTGCAGTATCTGTACTTTGATCCAATAGTGCCTTGTGGGTGGTTCGATTCCACTGGTGCTTTGTTCAGAACTTGTGAGGTACACTGACACAATGATAATGAAAAAAAGGAGAAAAAAGTCTCGGCCATGAGAACATTAAGTCCAATGGCCTTGACCATGGCACTCCATACACAATATTGATTGAATACTCAATGGGTTTACTCTTTCAACTAGTCTACTCATTTATTATTTTTTCTTTGAGACATTTCCAAACAGGGTAAAAATGTAAAAATAAAAATTCAATTAGATACTGTGTACAGAAGTTTTACAGGGAGTGTGCAACACTGGTAATTATCAAATTATTTAAAGCTTACTTGGTGTAAAGTTACTACAAGTATCGATCATCCTTTCTGAAGTGCATTATGTTAAAACGTTAAATTATCCAAATGTACACCTAATAATATTTCGATAATAAGTTACAATGTTCTTAAAAATTACAGCACCTCAATCCTCAAACAACATTTTTTCTATGGAAGCTGGGAAGATTAAAACCACTGTCGGGCTTTACACCAAGTAATTTTGAAATATCTAACTCCATTCTCCATGTACATCATAATAATAATAAAGATTTGTAGCGCGCACATCAGAGAGAAAAAACAAAAATTGCAATCCTTTATCTCAGTGTCAGCTTCATCTTAAAATAATAATCCTGTATAAATATTTAGTGGAGATGTTGTTCATTGTGTTAATTCAAACTTTGTTAGAAAATTGTACAATACATTTTCAGCTTAATAATAGACAACAGGGTGGCTATTGTCATGCTGATCATTTAATGCATATTTCAATGGTTAAATATTGTTACACCATCCCACTGAGATGATGTAACAATCACCATAGAAACAGCAGATCAATACAACAACACCCAATGTTGTAACCCCTCAAGCTGAAATCTTTAAATTGTTGCTTCACAATGTGTGTATTGAAAATCCAAAGAGTCATTTGACATTTATTTTGTTCTTTATTTTGAATTGCAATCAGATTATAATAGTGACCAAATACCACCGATTCCCAAGACACATAAAAGGAATTTGTTTCAAGTAATAGATAAAAAAATAAAAAGAGAAAATGGAGACAAAATATCCGGAACCAGGGATCATGCATTAGATACATCAAATTATCTGATAATTATTATAATGTTCAGGCCATTTCTTTTGAAAAGTTTCAGACAGACACTAAATCAGTTGGTAAACATAATGGCTATATCAGGGGGGAGGGGCATGTGAACCAACTGCATGACTTCCTCTCGAAACAACACAAAATCTAATTTTAATCAGTAGTAATGGAAAGAGACAAAAATTAATGGAAATTGCTTTCAAACCAGTCTGAGTTGGTCTTAGGCAGGAGTTTTTTTTTTTTAGGTTGAAGGTGCAGGAGATGTGAGACAAAGGGTGAATATGCTGCCTCACTCTTGATGAGATTTCATCACTCCAAATGTAGAATATGATGCATCAAGCAAGACAAGCAGTGACAGTTCAGTGTTCAGTTTCTAAAAGGGAAATAAAAAAGGAAAACAAAATTGTAATGTCATATATTGTGACCCACTCTGTGAAAATGAGTCACAAGTAGCAAATTTGAAAAATTGAGATTTCTATGTGGCTTTAATATTTTATTGATTGAAACTGACATCAATTTCAATCAATAAAATATAAAAATCAATGATTTTTTTGAGTAGGTGGTTTCATTTCTGTCATTTGTTTTCCTTTCGAATGCTTGTTTTCCTCGGAATTCAATTGTGTTAATTATGCAAATTATTGATTATTAAAAATGGCATATCTCCATAATGCAATACGTCACACACCTCTAACATAATATACCAAATTAAAACTGATGATGTACTCTTTCAATTTTTCAAATTTATGACTTGTGACTCATTTTCACAGAGCGGGTCACATTTTACATTTTTGACATTTTACATTTTTGACATTTTAGCCTGTAATTTTGTAAAGCACCGGGAGCATGTTTATATGGATTTGGCGCTATTTAAATGTGACCCAATCTTACAAAATGAGTCTGAAGTAGCCAGAGCTACTTTTGTGTAACACACCCTTATACATGCTTTATCACAATGTGAAACAATAGAAAATGTTAATGAATTTCACTCCTTTAAACGTCTTTATTTACAAGATACTGACATCTGTAAACAATTAATAAGATTAAACACCCCTCAGATCCAAAGAAGTGGCTTTACTTCCACATCTCATTAACAATGTGAAGGCTGCCCTCGTCAGGGGTCATGTGCTCACAATAGACCCTGATGTTGTTAAAGAATTCAAGCTTCCATCTAGCCATGCAAGTACATGTATCACTGCAGTAAAAGACCTGGCTACCTTCCAAGATGACAATGAGTTAAACAACTCACCCATAACTCATCCATGCCATCCTAACACCTTCTCACTTCGAGAAAATGAAAGTATCAAATGCCCTTAGGTAGAATGTGAAGGGAGAAGCACCAAGAATCTCACTACAGCATGGTTCCTTGAGATCATGAATCACTGGTTTGACATTGTGTCAAGCAGGCATCCTGTCATGGTATTAAGCAAGCTCCATCCTGACAAGCATGCAAAGGTGATTCAGTTTCTAAAATATATAAAAAAGAAAATATTGTAATGTCACACAAATTTAACATTTGACATTTTAGCCTGTAATTTTGTAAAGCACTGGGAGTGGGAGCATGGTTATATGGATTTGGCACTATTTAAATACATGCCTTTTCACAATGCGAAAATTCACAAGATATTGATATATTATGTAAGTTTAAGATGAATATGTATTTGTTTTACTGAGCTAAATTCCATCACAAATTTACAGCCATTTTATTCATGTTATTGCTGGATATTTTCTTAAAACAATATTTCTCATTAAGACTAAGAGTATTTTATGCACAATGTGAGTTCAGCAGATGAGAAAATGACCAACATCAGTCATAATTTAAAGAAAGAGTGCAGCCACCACTTTTCTCTCTTGACTCTACTCTAAAAAGACATATAGAAATACCACCATATTTCCTGAAAAATATATGATTGGCTAATGTAGAAGACAAACTAGTAAATGAGAGGGAAATGTATTAATTAGTCAAGGCCTGTTGGGACGAGGTTGGTTTTTGTGCACAATGTGATAGGCTGGCTACCATCAATCATCATACCTATATTAATTATACTGTACTGAAGTAACAGTTGAAGGCACGGCAGGGCCTACAAATATAATCTTTTGGGGGAAACATTCATTCTATCATTTAAAAAAGAAAAAAAGAAAAAAAAGGAATCTAAACTAATATGTAAGTTGTAACTGTTGTTAAATAATTAAAAAATAACCTACCTTCATCATGAGTGACCGTACGTTAGCCTGTTGATCGACCTTCAACTTATCCTGGAGATATTTCAACGACGAGGGAAGATTTCTTCTGTCACAGGCACACCATCCTCTCGTCCATGATTTTCCCAAGATCCAAATGGATTTTTTAATAGCAAACTTCATGATTAAAAACTGTTATGAAGCATAACATTGATCGTCGCCGCATGCGGCAGTACTCACTTTACGCATATTTATATACGGAATGCGCACACACGATCAACACGTGAATTCGCGCGCACACGTTTCTGGGAGTCAAAATGGCTTCTAATCACTAGTTGTCGCAACTCTCTCTATATACGGCTCTGGATCGCATTTATAAACAGCGCCCTCATTCGTCTCTTGAGTGATGTAAACAGTTTTTGTCTACCGCGCCACGTACATGTACAACCTTCCTCCACGTATGTACCATTAGTACTACTGGCCTATGTATAATGTAGTGTATTTTCTCGAATGGAAAATGTAAGTAGGCCTACTATTTAGTATAAGATGACCCCCTTTTTATTGAACGATTATTTTAAAACTAACAAGCGGAATATTCGACCAGTTTTATAAGGATTTTATGTGTACAATGTTTTGAACAATATTTTAGTCCTCATTCTTGGCTTATGATGGGATGTTTCACAAAACGCTACCATATACCGTGTCTCGATAATGTTTTACTAGTGCATGTTACGAGGTCCATGCGCATGCGTATTCCTACTGCTTAATAATGGTTACTTATATGTAAACAAAACGTGTCACAGGCTCCACTTTGGAAAGAATGTCATATCCGACCGCCACTTTTTAAGGATTTTTTGGGAATTTTTTTGCAACCACTAACCAATTAAAAAATGATTCTATCGATTTTTGGGCGTACAGAAAGCGAAAACTATCTTTAAAATCCACTTTTATAATAATGGTTTTCGGACTTTATTTCCCTTATGAAAAAATCCTCCCCTTCAGAAAATAGAAGGATCCTATTATAGTTGCCACTGCGCACGTACAATGACTGTGTTGTTCACTAATTGGGGAGTTGACAAGATCAGACTGACATGACTGAGGAAGTCATCGTATACCAAAAATGCCTGACTTTTCATGAAATAAATAGGCCTATCCTGGAATAATTTGAAGTATATGTCCATCATCATCCATATGTTCTCCACCTTACAGGGTAGGTAAGAATAAGATTACATTATTGGTTATATTGAATGAGAAAAAGTGGCGGTCGGATACAACATTCTACCCTCCACCTTTATAACAGTATGAGGGTAGAATGTTGTATCCGACCGCCACTGTTTCTCGCTCATTATAACCAATAATGTAATCTTACCTGCCCAGTATTCAGTAAGGTGGAGAACATGGATGATGATGATGGACATATACTTCAAATTATTCCAGGATATTTTGGTGTATGATGACTTCCTCAGTCATGTCAATCTGTTCTTGTCAACTCCCCCGTTAGTGACTGACATGATTATTGTACATGCGCATGCAGTGGCAACTATATTAGAATTCTTCTATTTTCTGAAGGGGAGGATTTTTTTAGAAGGGAAATAAAGTCCGAAAACCATCATAAAATTAGATTTTAAAGATAGTTTTCGCTTTCTGTACCCCCAAAAAGCGATAGAATAATTTTTTTAAACTGGTTAGTGGTTGCAAAAAAATTCCCCAAAAACCCTTAAAAAGTGGAGGTCGGATACGACATTCTTTCCCAATATGAAATGTTTTTCTAAAGTCAAAAACATACAAACACAATCTTGAACCAAGACTACTTTCCTCCAAGTCTGAGCCCCTTACTCCTTATGCTATAAAGCATACTCCTTAGGCTTAGCCCCTGACCGACCAACTGAAACTGCAATAACCAATTAAGAATAAACACTTTCACGGTAATATGCGCCATGTTTTTGACGGGGCAAAATTGTTTATTTCGAACATTCGTTGCTGACTGCGACCTGGCACTCGAACTTCACGCACGTGTCTGGAGGGTGTGTGATGTTTGTGTGCTGGGTCGCAGATGGCGCATATTACTGTGACAGGGTTTAATTTGCTAAGCGGCTAACCGAAACCAATATTTAAAAAAAAATTGGTTATTAAACAGTCTTTGTGGGAAGTTTATTGATGCTTTTTAATTGAAAATTTATACACATTGTACCATTTGCTGACTATATCGTTTGTGTGACCGTCGGGTACCAACTTTCAGATAACTGGTTAACCGACCGTGAATGTTTCGTTTAAAGGGACAATATCGTCACAATCAGAGCAGACTTTCAACAGGGCATGGAATCGGTATCCTAATGTAGTTTAAGATGAACAACGAGACTGAAAATTACTGGCTCATTTATGCAGCTGCAGTGGTAATATGACCTCATCATGTGGGGTATTATTTTCAGTCACTGAGTTAATCCAAAACTAGCACTCTGATTCCATGCCCTGTTGATCATCATTATTTATTGTCCCTTTGAACAGTTAGCAAACTAACTCCGAGCACCAATTACTATTTACAGAGATTGAGCCATTATTGCATGTAGAGTTCTGTGGCCACTCAACTTAAACCAAGACAAGATGGCTAGTCCTGGCCAAGCCCCACCGGCCGGGGAAGGCGGGGAGATTAAATCCACGCCCAGTAAATCGGGGAAGGTAGGTACAGCGTTGGAAAGGTTCAACTCACACACTCAATTTGTCCTGAGATGCCCAAACTCAAAGACAAAACAAACGTCAATCAGTTGTATATGTCGTTTTTGTAGAGGCAAGAAAATATTGTAAACAGCACTTCTAAATGTCTTCTAAAGGGGAGATTTCATGTGCACCAAGGCAAAGATCAGAGGCAAAGATCAATCCAGGCTGTCAATTATGGGTGTCAAACCTTTGGTGTCAAACCTTTGGTGTCAAACCTTGGGGGTCAAACCTTGGGTGTCAAACCTTGGGTGTCAAACCTTTGGGGTGGGGGATGGGGGATATATACCCCACATTTTTTCCAGGGGGGAATGGTCCATATGATATTTTTGTTTAAACTCCTCGGTAACACTTTATATTAGGCATGTCACAGGAACCAGTAATAAATCCTGAAATACCACAGCGTTACGTACACGCACACAGAAACTAGTACGAGTACAAAAACATGCCCTTTTCAAAATCGTTTTTTAAATACAAGAATAAATTTGTTTTCAATTATGATTCCAGATTTGAAGAGAGGAACACTTCCTTTGAAGTTTCCTTTGAAAAAAACAGGGAAAGTGCTACTACTGCTTAAAAATGGTTAAACTTTTAACACTTGCCGCGCAGCTCTTATTGAAATCGAGCGAAAGTGCTCACAGCACCAAAGCGAATTGGCTGTTTTGCAAGCTCGGGCGATGACGGATGAATCAAAAGGGTTATCCTGGACTCCTACATTGCTCATATTTGGAAGTCCCATTCATACCAAATACATCCGAACACACAATTTCGGTGATTACTGAAACAAGCCATGTTTTCAGGTGTACGGATCAGTTGAAATTATGCTCTCAATCCAGGCCTAATATTTCAAGTTTTCGCAATTTTTCAAACTGATCATGCTACATGAATACTTATAAATTTTAAGATCCATAATTAATCGCGATTACCTTTTGATTGACGCATTTTTGTGGGG
The DNA here is from genome assembly GCA_029582265.1 of Zoroaster sp. YZ-2022. NCBI lineage: Eukaryota > Metazoa > Echinodermata > Asteroidea > Forcipulatida > Zoroasteridae > Zoroaster > Zoroaster sp. YZ-2022. Next base: position 36,398,035 of record CM055829.1, on the reverse strand, counting down.
CCCCATTTTGATTTTTCCGGTGTGTGGCCAATATTAAGCCGGGGACTTGACAGCAGATATGTGAAAGATGTTCAGCCTTTAAAATTACAGTATTGTATTAATATGAATGGATTTGGAGATATAACATATTAAAATAGACACAAAGTACTCAAGAATCAGTTTAGACGTTTTCACTCACGGTGCCACGCTTATTGCATTTTTTCAGGAAGGACCCCAAATATAACTTAAAAATCTGTAACTTTTGAATCGTTTCATCAATTTGTTAAATTATTTTATTAAGTTTGATATTTTTTGCCCTTTCAATTCATATGAGTTTTGTACAAAAACAAGGAATTTGAATTTTGGGTCTAACATCCCTATTTATATAACATTTGAAAAAAACTGATTTAGGGCAGTCTTTGTCTTAAATCTTCCCAGATTGGCTCCAAATTTCAACATGTAAACAAAATTATTTATTTTATTTTCAAAATGTTTCATCCAATACATTTTTTGCTTAAAGGGGTGGTCTGTGATCCACCCCTCCCCCCACGCCACTGCTGTCAATCAAACAAATTTGTTTTTATACTGTTGTCTAGGATGAGTGGGAACTACGTGTATGTTAAAATTTGGATCGGTATGTTGCCTTCATTCCCATTTTGTGTTGGGGATCACATTGACCTATTTCTTTTAATTAAGTTGTTTTTGCAGTTTTATTATTCATTTCTAATTGTACATACCTCCACTAACCCTCCTACTTTAGTTGAACTTTAGTGGCAAGTAGCTATAGCAGTCAAAACCAGTCAATTGACTGTTTTGACTGTTGACCCAAATGTGCACATAGGGGCATTTTTGACTGGTTTTTACTGTCATTTTGACCACCCTGGACAATACCAGACGATGCTTTTTCCAGTCAAAAAATGGTCGACTCATTTTGACCTGTAAATGTACTTACTTACACGTAAGGTTTGACAGTGTTTGACTTTTAAGTGCACTAGATATACCTTGGCAAGTATATCAACATTTTGACTGATTTTGACCCTTGTAGTAGTAGAAGGATTAGAAGGTACATATTGTATAGGATTAGTAATCAAAACATAACAAAACGTGTGATCAAATTTTAATGTCAAACTTATTTAGTAATAAGCCAATTATGGTATAAATGTTCCTTTGCAATACATTTGAACTGCTGTCATTAAGAAGAGTTAAAATTATAATGCTCAGTTTAATTTTAAGAATTTTAATATTCTCACATCTATACTTGCGTGTCAGTTGTATGCAAGATTATATCCATTTTGAAAGGTTTTACACAAATAATACATTCAAACCATGTTTTTATGACCAAGAATATATATAAAAGTATTCTCACATAGATACTGCTTAGATTGTTTAGTATTTCTAACATTTGTATGAAATAACATATATACATACACACCTCATATTCTGCCATCAAATTGTGTTGCTGAATTTCCATTAAAAAAATAATCCAATAGGACATATATGTTATGTTGCTGCACATCATAATACTTGATTTAGCCTGTGTGCTTCTTTTCAACCCTGGTAATTTCCTTTCATGGATTTTGCTTTGCTGCCAGTTAGTAGCACCCAGTCGAAGGATTCTCACCTTATCAGGGCAGTGAACGATTTCCCCTGTATCGCATCACAAAATGCGATGTAATTTGGACAATCTGCGATGTAATTTCAAACAATACATCGCAGATTTTGCAATACTAGTGTGGTTTAATAATAAACATTTTTGAAATCATATTCACAAACCTTTTCTGAAATAACGTTTACATGTATTCCGACCAAAAAATATCAAGGGATCCGTCCTGACTGGGTTTGTTTCCGTGTGTCCAGACCACGCCGGGATACGTCCGTGTGACGTACGTGGTCAACGATGACATCACGACGCGATGGTGTTGATGCAATAGTGAACACGTGCACTGGTTTTATCTATGTATTTCCCAGCAATCCGTAAGGATTTTATCCACAATGCCTAAAATTCTATGTGCATGCATTATTTTTCTGCTGATGAATTAACTACGGGCGAAATTCCTGAAATGGAAAACACGCAACAACCCCCCATTTTTTTTTTTAGCTTCGCACATGTTTATTTTTTTCTTCTGCTGAGTTTGGAGGTTGGATCAACATTGAGCAATATTGAGCCATCCCCTATACACAATAGTACCATGTTCAGTTCACACGTGCGCTTTCATACCATCACTATGGCCGTATTGAAAAGAACTCTATAAACGTTACAACTTCGTTTTATAATAAAAGTTTTTGAACATTTAACAAAATGAGCATTCATTTATATATGTAGTGGTGAGATTTAGAATCATTTCGGCACACAATATGATTGCACTTTCAACCACGGTGAGCCACTCATTTTCCTGACAAATTTGTAATAATCAAAGTCAAGCTTGATCATACCACAAAGTAACGTTCACTTTGAAAAGCACCCGAACATGTCGCAGTCGGTTGTTTTTGTGATATTGCCTCTGTTTTAGCAATCGATATACAGTAACAATTTAAACAAAAAAGAAAATGGACGGAGGACTAACTTTCATGAATGACTGCAATTTGGCAAAAATAATGAAGAAATTGGCCTAGAAGAAAGAAACATGTGAATTTTTTAAACATCTGTGGCTCAATTTTAATTTTGGACACTAAAGATGATTATTTTTGGTAAAATTTGGACATTCATATTATGAACCAAACGACAGTAAAGCCTTGAAAAACAACACCTTTACCTATGCACACTACATACAGTAATTTTAAGCATTTTTTAATTTGCTCTACAAAATTCACAGATTGCTATACAAAAAAATATTTTGCTATGCAAATTAATTTTTTGCATCTCAGTTTTGCTATGCAAAATTTTTGAACAAAATCATTCCCTGCAGGGGTGTAATTTGTCTGGATATTCCCAGATTTTCTGATTTTTACAAATTGCAATGTTGTGATCCTCCAGATTTTAAAGATTTAAGCAATAAAAGAAAGCAAAGCAAATGCTCAGAACTATAGATTTCACCCCAGCGCTGTTCACAACAGCGGCCCCCAATACCCCTAGCAAAAAACTGCCCAATCACACTGTAATGTAAATAATGTTTTTTTTTTACTTTGTGCACATTGGCAAAATAGTTACAAAGTTCAGTGTACACGTGTACCACACCCAAGAGAATACAAATGATCCCCAGTAATTTTGGTTACTGGGCTTTCAAGTGAAGTCATGCATGAACAGAAGTTTAGTTACATCAATGTGTGAAGTACACCTCGTGAATTGTTTATCATAGTATTTTGTTCACTGGATATTTTCACTTTCAGTTCAATTGTATGAAGACCTCGTGAATTGTATCATAGTATTTTGTTCGCTGGATATTTTTCACTTTCAGTTCAATTGTATGAAGACCTCATGAATTGTTTATCATAGTATTTTGTTTGCTGGATATTTTCACTTTCAGTTCAATTGTATGAAGACCTCGTGAATTGTATATCATAGTATTTTGTTCGCTGGATATTTTTCACTTTCAGTTCAATTGTATGAAGACCTCATGAATTGTTTATCATAGTATTTTGTTTGCTGGATATTTTCACTTTCAGTTCAATTGTATGAAGACCTCGTGAATTGTATATCATAGTATTTTGTTCGCTGGATATTTTTCACTTTCAGTTCAATTGTATGAAGACCTCATGAATTGTTTATCATAGTATTTTGTTCACTGGATATTTTCACTTTCAGTTCAATTGTATAAAGACCTCGTGAATTGTATATAGTATTTTGTTCACTGGATATTTTCACTTTCAGTTCAATAATAATAATAATGTAGACTTATATGGTGCATGTATCCACCAAACTGGTGCTCAAGGCGCATTACATTATTACCCCTGCTCATCAGGCTCATAAATCATTCCTGAAACCATCTCAGCTCTCTGGGGAGTATACAGCTCAATTGCTGCCATTTCAGCGCATATGGGCTAATTAAACAGAACAACCAACTCTGCCCTCACAGGTACCCATTTACCCCTGGGTGGAGAAAAGCAATTATGGTAAAGTGTCTTGCTCAAGGACACAAGCACCCCGGTTGCGGTTGGGATTCAAACCCACATTCTGATGACTCGGCCATCAGAACACAAATCCGATGCACTAAACCGCTCGACCACAATGGAGCCAGTCAGTTGGTAACTGGAAAAATGCATTCTGAAATGACATTGAACATTGGGGAGTAGCAAAACATGCAAGTTTGAAATAGACAAAGTTGCAAGATCACAAAATTAGATTGTGCTTGTCCTTTCAATAGAGCTCTAGTATATTTTTCTGTACTCATACTCATACTCATACATATGATATGGATATGTACTCCTACTAAAAGATTTATTTGGGCTTGTACTTGTACTCACACAACAACAGGTTGTTTTTTTTCCCCTCAAAATCTTTGTTGGACAAATTTAATTTGTGTAAAGCCTGTGGTATTTGAACTGAAATCATTTGAGTCAAATTATTTTGGAAATATATTCTTCCCTGGCATATACCACTGGCTATTTGGTATTGTTTTGTAAATGTATTCTGTGAATATACTTTTGTTATGCAGAATAAATAATAATAAAAAAATAATAATAATAATAACTGTACAGTTCTCCTTTATATGGGAAAACAATTGGATGAATCACATTGTAGAAAATTACAAAAACTTCAGGTCAGGTCCAATCAGGTATATTTGCTTTTCCTTGTCTTGTCTCCCGCTGCCCTCGTCTCCCTTCCTCCACCCTAGTGTCATGGCCAATCGGTTTAGTGCATCGGATTTGTGTTCTGAATCCTGAGCCATCAGAATGTGGGTTTGAAACGTGGCTGCGACCATGGTGCTTGTGTCCTTCAGCAAGACACTTTACCATAATTGCTTCTCTCCACCCAGGTGTAAATGGGTACCTGTGAGGGCAGAGTTGGTTGTTGTGTTTGATTAGCCCTATCATCATCGTCATCGCCGTCGCTGCCGCCGTCGTCGTCATCATCATCATTATTAGTAGTACCACCCTGTTCTCCTTTTAATTCCTTCTCCCAGCTTTCCTTTTCTTTGTAGTTATCGTCATTGGCGATTTCTTTATTTAGAAAATGATCTTTGTGGTAGGATGGTTCTGTATTTATTATATGTTTTTGAATATATTTTGTATGTTACTATTGTAATTTGCCAGTGTAAAAAATTAAAAAGTATGCCAGATGAAACAATCACTTATTGGTAAAATTCCTCTATTTTCTTTATTATTTATGCCTCAGATACAGAACATCTGTCAAAGGAATATTAACTTTATCGATTTATTTATTTATATTTCAAGCTAACCTATTGAGATTTTTTCAGTTTTCAGCGACGAGAACAGCTGATTGCCATTTGGATATTGTTCATCAACACATACAAATTTCCTGAATAAATATTTGTTTATTTCTAAGTGTAATCCTTCCTACATGTACAAAGGCATGATGTATTTTTTAATTTTTTTTTTAACATGGGTTAAGGGTCCTTGGTTATAATAATAATAATAATAATACAGAAGATTTATAATGCGCACATATCCACCAAGAAGTGCTCAAGGCACTTTACAGTAAACAAGAAATCATACAATACAATAGCAAATGCAATATAATACTAAACAAAATATTTTTAAAAATGCATAAATGAATGTTAGTAGTCCTTATAGGCAATACACATAAGATGAGTTTTTAAGTTTTTCTTGAAGGAGTAAACAGTTTGAGATTCACGAATGTACAGAGGCAAACCATTCCAAAGGCGTGGAGCCACAACTTCAAAAGATCTGTCACCCCAAGAATGTTTAGACTTTTTTTCAGCCAGCAGAAATTTTGCACTAGAACATAACTTGCGAGAGGGGGCATAACATTTCAACAAGTCAGATATATATAATGGTGCACAATCATTCAAAGATTTGAAAACGATAAGCAATATTTTATAAATAATACGATATGATATTGGCAGCCAATGCAGATCTTTCAGGATGGGGTGATATGACATGTTTTTTTTTAGAGAGAGTCACAATACGTGCAGCAGTGTTTTGAATCTTTTGAAGTCGTCTTAGTTGATCCTGAGGAAGTCCATAAAGCAGTGAATTTGCCATATCAAGACGAGATGTTATGAAGGAATGAACAATTTGTTCTGTTGCATCATAATTAAGATATTTGCGTAACTTTCCAATGTTCCTAAGGTGAAACGCTGCGGTGCGAGTAACATTTGAAATATGAGGTTTAAAGGGGGACTGACATGGATTTAAATCAAACATTTAAATATGTGATCGTTTTATTCTTTTATATCAGTAAAAGATCAATAAAATTTTTGTTTTGTGTTTTTATTGTTTTTGAGAGTGTTATTTTACCATTGTAAAAATTCCCCCCACTTTTACGCCCTGCACGGAGGAGCTGTTCATGACGTCATGTCAGGAAGAGAAATTCGGCTCAAAACTCGGCTCAAAATGATCGCTGCACAAAACTATGTGAGCCGATGGACCTGACCACTTTACTCTTGTCAGTCGAACTTTGCTCGTCCAACACGGCGATTTTTGGGTCACTTGGGAACAGATGAAGGCTAACACCGTCTTTGGTGGTGTTGCTGCATCCTGCAGAAACACATCTTCCGGCATTTTATTAGTTCCGGAAACAAAATCACGGAAGAAATGAAATCGACGCTACGTGTGTGAAACGTTTGTATGTATATGTACATCATGTACACATCGGATCTTCCCGACCTTACGTCACATATATTATGCAAATGAGCTTCCACCAAACACTTCAAACATTGTTTTAAAATACTTGTACTCATAAATCAATGATTAAATAGACACAGGTGGGTCTCAAAAACAATATTTTATTACAAAACGCCTTAAGTACACACACAATGAAGGATGTCAGTCCCCCTTTAAGTGTCATGTTTGCATCAAAAATAACACGAAGGTTCCTTGCTTGAGACGAAGATTGCACATGAGTCACCAATAACAATATTTGGAATAGAAATCTTAGATAGTTGTTGACGAGAATCAAATAGCACAAATTCAGTTTTATCATCATTGAGTTTAAAGAAATTTTCCTTCATCCAAATGCGAATATCATGAATACAGTTTTCAAGGCGATTAATTATACATGTAAATTATACATCCTGGTTATAAAATACATGTAAATTATACATGTAAATAATACATGTAAATTATACATCCTGTTTAAAAAAAAGCATTACATTATAGACAAAAACAATTATGTTTCAAACATTTTGAATAATTTGAACATTAAGAAAAAAATCCAAATACATTAATTTTAACCCTCCTATGCCCAGGCTGAAATTTGGCCCAGTAAGCACCGCACCCACAGAGAGTCACTTGAGTAGTTTTGGTTGCATTGCCAATTGTTCACACATGTGTATAAGAGTGCTGGAGATAGTGGCAAAGTCAAACACACTTGTGTATGTCTTACAAGTTATATGCAGAGGAACACAGAGCTGTGTATGTACTGCATAAGTTACAGTCGAGTGGTTTTGGTTTGACCTCCTACCATAGCCACATGTGCTTGCATTTATTTGAGTGCACTGCACAAAGTCAATGGGTTGGGAGTGACATACAAATTTTGAGTGTCTTTGATTGTTAAACCTATAGGAGGGTTTATGAAAATTGTCTGTAAATTCTTCACAACACAATAAATTAGAAATAGATAAATAAATCATTAGCATAACTACATCATGTTCTAAAATGTATTGTTCTTAATGCTGAATGATCCTTAAAAATATATCCTGGGGACAATTGAATCGAGTTGTTCAGCAGAGAATTTTCCAAAACAAATATTTTTGCCTAGCAATTGATATAAAACAGACTACCAGCCAAAATGCATACATTTTGTATGAAATGTTGGCTGGTAACCAAATATATCCACTAAGCAAATTGTTCTGGTAATTTCCTTGGTTACCAGTCAAACTGTCATACAAAATGTATGCATTTTGGCTGGTACTCTATTTTATATTGCTTAGCAAAAATATTTGCTTAGCAAAATTCTCTGCTTAGCAGCTCTGTGAAATTGACCCCAGGCTAATCTTGATGATGCTTCTCCTTATTCTCTGTCTTATGTAGCTGGATAGTTTAGCCAAGGATGACCTAATCAAGTATGTGAAGAAACAAGCCATGCAAATGCAGAAACTTAAAGCACAGTGTGACAGTAAGTGTATCATTTGTTGTTTCACTTAAAGATATTAAATCAGGGAAATTTGTTTTAATAATTTTGCAGAGCAATTTCTTTTATAAGAAGTGTGGTGGCCGAGCGGTCTAGTACTGGTGTGGGTTCGTATCCCTGCCTGGCTGGTCGCAACTCTTGTGTCCTTGAGCAAGACACTTGACCATAATTGCTTGTCCTTCGGATGGGATGTTAAGTGGAAGGTCCTGTGTACTAGATTAAGTAAGGGACCGTTGCCAATCTCGCCCGCAAAAACCACTGGGTCATTCTCCCACTATTATCATGAGACTTGCCCGGAAAGCAGTGATAAAGCTGCAGTCCTCAAAAAACTGCCATTGTTAACTCCCTAATCCATTGACAAAAGAGTGTTCACATGAATTACCAATTAAGCCGTTCCATTGTGTGAATGGATTAAGGTCTGGCTATGCCCAGCCAGACAAAGCTCCAACGGTCTTTCGTCGGTCGTCCCTCCAAACCGTCCTTTTGGTCGCACTACTCGCTTCTCAGTCCATTCACATCCTCATACAGTCACAGTTCCCAAATGCAATTCTAAGATGTACTCAACAAGTTTCTTCCCACGTACTGCTTCACTTTGGAATTCCCTTCCTTCATCTTGTTTCCCTGTTGCATACAATCCATTTAAGTTCAAGCGTAATGTCAACAGGTTTCTCTTAACTTGACTAATTTTCTTGTTAGCCCTCACCTTGAGTGGCCTTTTGGCCTTGTGATGGGCGACTTACATAAAAAATATATAATTTGTTTAAAGCGGTTACATCAAACTATAGTGTGGCCAGCTTCTTCTATTGTTAATGTTTTTCTAAAGGTCTGGTAGGAGACTTGGAGTAAAAAAAAATAGTGATGGCGAGAATTTTTGCGGGTGAGAATTTAGATTGTTCCGGGTGGAGTAAGTGGGCGAGATTGGCTAAGGTCCCTTATGCACGTAAAAGAACCCAGAACACCTATTATGGAAGAGTAGGGGTTTACCCCGGTGTTTCTGGTTCACATAACAAGCGCCCTTGTTTTCTGGGCACCTTTTGAAAAACTGTTTCACTAAAAGGTCTCCCCAGGTTAAATAAGAAATAAATAAATATATAAATAAATTATAGACAATGATATTTTTGTGTATATTATGCTAATTTTGAATAGCAAATTTGAATTTTGTGTAGCCTTTGGGTAGCATTTCTGTTATAAGGATGCTCCTAATGTGTAAGAGGTTTCTTCGAATCAAACATGCAAGAGATGCAATCCAAGCAAGGTTTCACTCCTTCTATTTGATAATAACTTGCTCCTCCAGAACTAACCAAGGAGGGCAACAAGCAGCAGAGTCCATCAGGAGATGCTGCAGACGGAGCCAAGGTGCTGGAGTTGGAGACGAGACTCAAGACGGCAGAGACGGAGCTTGCCGAGATGAAGGATGAGAGAGATGGGATGCTAACCGCTTATAATGCAGTGCAGCAGCAACAGGAGCAAGCCATTGAGACACATAAGGTACAGTGAAAAGATGTTCATAGAGATCCTCCTCCCTCCTTCTCCCTCCTTCTCCCTCCTTCTCCCTCCTTCTCCCTCCTTCTCCCTCCTTCTCCCTCCTTCTCCCTCCTTCTCCCTCCTTCTCCCTCCTTCTCCCTCTTCCTCTCCGCCCACCCTTATTCAAGTATTCAATATTCAGGGGATGATTTCCATTCAACATTTCGCAAAGTAACATTTTTAGGCAGAAATATATATTTTTTGGGCTTTACCCTTGAGAATTATTAATAAGAATTGTTCCTTTCATCAGACTCTTAAGGATGCAGTTCATAAAGCGGTTCAAGAAAAGGAAGATCTACAAAGAGAAGTCACACAACGCCAAGAAGATCTGAACAAGGCCAGCTTGAAAAACAAGGTAAATTATCTAACAAAAGAGTGCACTGGACTGCGTAGAAAACGAACACTTGATGCAGAATAATAGGTACCACTGCAGTGATGATGATGGCACCCAGTAAAATGGACAGCAAACTAGTCTTTATTGCTGGATAGCTCACTTAGTTACTCATAGGTTTCAGGTTCAAGTCCCGCTTTGGTAAATTGCTTTCTTGTCCACTCCAAAAATTATTTTTTTGAAAAAAGATGACTCCCTTCTAATGCTACATATTTTTTTCTTTTAGGAGCTTTCAGAGCAACTTGAATGCATGCAAATGAAACAGGAAACGATGACCTCCATGTTCCAGTGTCTACAGGAAGAGCAACGCAACACGGGAAAAGAAAATGAGGTCTGTTCAAACTTTCCCTGATCCAGTTGACAAGAAAAACGATTGCCTCGATGTAGACTGCTTTTGAATTTGCCCGTCTTTTCTTTCAGATGTTCAGTAAAACAAATCATATCAGTTTCCCTAAAAAAATTTTAAAATAAAACAATTACACATTTGAAGCCATCTTTCTTTGGGGATTTTGTTGTTGCTTTGTGGTCCGGAAGATTTAAAATAGTAATAATGTTTTGAAGCTGAATATGTATTTAGTGCTCCTCGCTGTATTTGGATTCTCTTTCATAAATTCTTGAACTATATTTGATTTCTCTCTCTAAAGGCTTTGAAAGATCAGATCGAACTTTTGACTGCGGCCAGAGACCAAGTTATGGAGTCACTGCAAATTTTCAAGCAACAACAGCAGGATAAGACAAATGATGTAAGCAAATTGAAGAGCTCACTCGCTGGACTGACATCAGAAAGGGATGAACTGGCTGAACAGCTTCAAGCTCTGCTGAAAACCGCTGAGGAAGAGAGAAGCATATCTGAGAAACAGCAGGCTGAGAGGAATATGGAGGTTGCGGATGCCAGAACGAGACTTGAGGAGGAGATCAAGAGGTTGCAAGATTTTCAGGAGGAAAGCCTGAAGTTGAGGGAAGAACATGTTGCAGCCAAGAGAATGCTTCAAGAGGAGTTAGAAAAGGCTGGCGCCCAACAGGTTGAGACTCAGAAAGAGAGAGACAATCTATCAAATAAATTAACTCAGCTAAGGGAGGCACTTCAGTCAAAGCAGAGTGAGTTGGATGATAATGTACAATCACAGGCTGATTTTGATTCCCAATTGCAGCAGATGAAAGACAAGTTGAGGGCGGTAGCAGACGAGAAAGAAGTATCTGATAAGGAGATTGAGGAGCTCCTTTCACAGCTAGACCAGCTGTCATCTGAATTGAAATCAGCAAATCAGATTCTGAACACATCTGAACAGGATAAGAGCAGCAGCCAGTCCATAGTATCGCAATTAAGAGAAGAGGTAGAGAAACTGAGGCACAAATTGCAGGAGTCGTTAGACTCTAAGAGTGAGCTGAAAATCCAGGTCGATCATTTGACAAGTGAGAAGCAAAAGCAGGCAGAGAAGATTCAGAGTTTCAAAGGCCAAGCTGAAGATTATGCATCACAGCTTGAAGATCTTAGATCTGAATTTGAAAGTGTCACACAGACACGAGACCAGGCTATTAGTGATCTAGAGGAGAAGACAAAGAAAGATGAGATGGAAACTGAAAGTCACCTGAAGCTTCAAGACCAACTAGAGAGGGTCCAAGCTGGGAATGAGCAACTGGCTGCAGAGATCTCTAAACTGAAACAAGCACAGGAGAGCAGTAAGAAACTGAATGAAGTCTTAGCGACATTGGAAGAAGAGAAAATTAAAATGGCAACTGAAATTACCGACAAGGAATTGGTTAACACTGCTCTCTTGAACAATGTTGATAGCTTGAAGAAAGAAAGGGACCATCTTGTCGCAAAGTTAGAGGAATTAGAAGAAGAAGTGGCTAAAGCAGAACAGGAAGTGGCTACGATGAAGAAGCATCTCTGTGCAGAAACCGAGGACCGCAACAAGACCTTAGAAGCAGCAAAAAAAGAAAGAGGCAAGGCAAGAGAAGAGCTTGAGGCCATCAAAGCCGACCAGTCCGGCGCCAACGAGGAACTACAAGAACAGCTGCAAAGTCTTCGTTCTGAACGCGACAATTTAAAAGATATAAAACATGACCTTGACTCAGAGGTCAAAAGGTTAACCGAGGACTTGACAGCGGCACAGGATGACTTGAAGGCTTCTCATGAGGTCATAGAGAAACAGAAACTTGACGTGGAAGGAAGCACACGACTCAAAGAAGAGATTGTATCTATTCGACAGAACAATGAAGAACTGCAAACTGAATTGCATGCCATAAGGGAAGCTCACTTGGAAGCCATGAACCAATGCACAGATGTTGAATCACAATTGAAGGTCCTGATTGGTTCTCAAGGGACAGTTGAGACGGACAAGGAGAATTTGGAAAGAGAAAAGGCAAAAATACAGGAGGCATTCCAACAGGAACTTCAGCAGCTGTCAACTGAGAAGCAAGAAATCACAGAAGAGCTTGAAAACCTACGAAAGACCAATGAATCATCAGAAAGTGATCTGAAATTGTCCCTTCAGAATATCAACATTGAAAAAGACGGGTTAACCGTAAAGCTTAAGGAACAAGAAGCAGACTTACAAAATCAGTTAGATGACATGTCTGCTACTATTCAAAATCTTGAAAGGGAAAAACTCAAGGCTAAAGAAGATCTGGAAAACTTTAAGAAGTCCAACGATGTTGCAAACAATGATCTGAATGAAGCCTTGCAGACATTAAGAAAAGAGAATAAAAATCTTCAATCTGAGCTGAAGCTCAAAGAAATAGATTACGAGAATATGAATGAGCTGAATGAGCAGTTAAAGATGATAGAAGCTGAAAAGTCTCAAACTGAACAAGAATTGAGTAAGATGACTTCAGACCTCCTCAGCAAAGATTCAGAACTACAGAACTTAAGACACGAGATGATTGCTAAGTTAGAAGCAAAACAAGCTGAGATAGATGAAGTTGTTCCAAAATTGGAAGCTCTGCAACTAGAGAAGGAAGAGTTGATCACAAAGACCGAGTCCTACCTCCAAGAGGGTTCTCAAGAACAGCACACCTCTGAATTGTCGGAAACAGGTAGTGAGAAACAGGCTGTAGATTCTAAGATTCTGGGCCTGGAAGCTAAGATCAAGACCCTGGAAGTAGAAAAACAGACATTCAAAGCCAACTTTGAGAAACTGAAAAAGGCCAGCCAAACTAAGCTTCAGCGTCTCCAGGAACAGATGGAAACTGTCAAAGAAGAGAGAAACCATCTCTCTGAAAAACTCGACATCATGGTAACTAGCGAAAAAAGTACATCAAATCAGATCCATGAATTGAATGCATCTATCGAGTCCCTGAAGACCAATAAAGCAGATTTGGAAGCAGAATTGATGTCTCTGAAAGCAGACAAAGAAGATCTTGAAAAAAGAAAATGGGAGTTGGAGGCCTCCTTGGAGGATGTTACAGAGGAGAGGAAGTCTCTCTTTGCTGATCTTCAGGCAGCTCTGGCTGAACAGATGTCAATTGGCGAGGGGGAACAAGAATTCATCACACGGCTCCAAAAAGTAGAGGCTGCCAAACAGAAACTGATGATCGATCTTCAGCAGGCTCAGGGGGCGGTTGAGAAAAGGGAAGAGGAAATCAGACGATTGACCGGAGACTTGGAGACCGCTCAAATGGAGAATAAGAAGCTGAAAGAGGCGAGGGGTACAGAAGCTACATCAGAGATGACTGGGGTAAGGGTAACCTTAGTCATTTTAAATACTGAAGAATTATAATTTAAGATATTTGTTAATTGCATTTCATCATTTGTGCAATTAAAAGGTCGTTTCATGTTGATCAAATGTGAAGGGAATTGTGAATCAAACATCAAGTGAGGTATGTACTGGCATTAAGTGTATGGGGCTATAACAATCAATATTATATGAAATATACTTTAACCCTAACCACCCCAAATCCATCAAAATCATCCAAAAGGCTTCTTTTTTTTAAATTCAGCACAGTTGGAAACTGGTACTTTCACCTCTTCAAATGGGACAAAATTACCACCTGTCAAGAAGTAAAGGCCGTAAGTGCTGAATATGAAAGATCAATGAAAGTGCGTGGTGCATTTTGAAGATAAGGGCATGTTTCCAAATGTGTACTGATGGATTTTGGAGGATTCAGGAAGGTTCCTAGCCAGAATACTTTGGGGGTTAGGGTTAATGTTAATATCCATGTTTTGTTTTCTTTTCAGGTTAAATCAAAAGTGAGTGAAGCCTTACAAAGGTCCGCTTCTGAAGATGTTTTATTGCAACAACAATTAGGTAAAATAAAAGTAGATTGAATACTTTTCTCAAAAATGGACTTATTAATTTTTATTCCAGCGTCTCCCATTGTCCGGCATTCTCCTGAAGACGATCAGAGCATACTGATCGAAACGTCGAGTTGTAATCACCAGTTCTTTTCAAACTAATTACTACTCAAAAGAGAATTTTCACATGATGTCAGTCTTTACTTAACTTATAACATACCTCCCAACATGTACGATTTTTACGATTTTTCACCCATTTTACGCTTTTACAATTTTATTCTTCATTTGTACGATTTTTGACAAGGCCGTTTTTAAAGTTTTTTTAAAAATCTTTTTTAATTTCGCGCGCCATAGGCCGTGCAAGTCTCATGGGCGAGACTTAACACAGTCTATTCCTGTGTGGTCTGTTGTTCCCGGTCGTGCGGTCCACATAATCGCATTCACTGTAATATGTTCGATCTCTGAAGGACAAAGGAGGGACTGTCAACTAGTTTATGAATAGACGATGTGCGTGCAAACTGATACTCTGTGGAAGCGTGGCATTGTGACACGCAACACAATGACTACCGGCTTGAAGAAAGTACTATTTTTGAAAACTGAATGTTGGGAGGTCTGTTATAATAAATGGACTTATTAATTTATAATAAATTTACTTATTTAATAATGGACTTAATTTGTCATGATAAGTTGGATGTATAAACAACCGGAGAAAATAAGTAATTGTAAAAATGCAATTTTTGATATAATTTGTAGATGCTAAGCAGAAACTGAAGGAAACTGAAGAGAAAGCACAGAAGCTGAGATCGCTAGCCATGAAAGTCAAAAAAGAACTGCAGCAAGCAAAGAAACAGGTACAAAATTTCAGACAAATCGTCTTCTTATTTTGACTCCACCCTGAATCAATCATCCATCCAACATTTCCTCTTTGTCCATGTTTATGTAGGAGTAAGATGTGCAGTACTTTCACTATGCAAAGCTTCATGTCATACTCATGTTCATATTGTGTTGTCCTTGTCTGTCTGTCCGTTGTTGTTTGTCTGTTTCAACCTTTTGACTGCGTTATCGGGTCAGTTTTTTGCAATAAACATCTACATGTATGTGTTCCCTCACATCAGTCAGTATGTTACCTGTCTGTTCTTCTGACTTCCATCCTCGCCTGTTTCTGGTAATAGTTCGGCTTCAAAATCGGTACAGTGGCACACTTTTATTTTATTTTTTTTAGTAATTTCTTTTTTGCCAACCAGTGAAACACATGATACATGCGGTGATCGAAACCAGACCAAATTTCCCACATACACAGCATGGTGGCTGAGAGAGGCCTGACAAATCAGGCAAACATTCATAACCCTATGTGAAAAAGTCGTTTAAAACACAGCACAACAGAATTCCAATTGATCCAGCAAATTCTGGCTACAATTGGACATCGTTTCATAGCAAAAAAAGAAAACTAAAAATGCTGATGTGCAGGTCTGAGGCGACTCACACAGAGACCAGAAACCAGAGACTTTTTTGGGGTTAATTACTCTTCTTTCTTACAACTCTAGCCCTTCTGATCTTCTCATTAACTTTGACATCAACATCACATTGAAATACCCAAAACCTGAACTAATCTTCTTTCTCTCTCCAATCATCAGATAAACACCCAGACGGAGGAGATAAGTCGTCTCAAGTCAGAGAAGGATCAACTTTCTAAGAAGATGGACTCTTTGAACCAACAGCTGAGTGGGAATAGACAACACATAGAGAACTACCAGGTACAGTCAAACTAAATTTCTACCATCTGAAAAAAATTCCAGGATGGAATGATTACAATCGAATTACATTTTCTAAATTTTCTTGTAAAAGATATATCACCTGTTTTTTGTGCCGATTTGACAGTAAAAATAGATTCATATGTGGAATTGTTATTTTTCTGTGGTTAACGGAGTTATAAGCTTCTATTTGAGAAATTAAACAATAAAAATTCGTCAAGGATTAGTACCAGTGAAATAAAAACTCAAATTAATAAAATGATGGGCACTGTTTTAATCCTCAGCTTGCACGAGGGCATGTGCAGTCTTCTGATTGGCCAACACAGCTGTCAATCAGAATTAAGCACATTTTAAATATCACTTTTATACAGTTTCCAGTATCCGAATTTTGTATAAAAAAAATTTAAATTGTTGATTTAAATAACGATATTATCTTAATGTACTCAAGATTTGAGAATGACTTGTACAAACGGAGTGCCATGGTCGGGTGGTTTAGTGCATCGGATTTGTGTTCTGATGGCCGAGTCGTCAGAATGTGGGTTCAAATCCCAACCGCGACCTGGGTACTTGTGTCTTTGAGCAAGACACTTTACCATATTTGCTTCTCTCCACCCAGGGGTATATGGGTACCTGTGAGGGCAGAGTTGGTTGTTGTGTTTGATTAGCCCATATGCGCTGTAATGGCAGCAATTGAGCTGTATACTCCCCAGGGAACTGAGATGGTTTCAGGAATGATTTATGAGCCTGATGAGCAGGGGTAATAATGTCATGCGCCTTGAGCACCAGTTTGGTGGATACGTGGGCTATATAAGTCCACGTTATTATTGTTATTGTTATGGTTATGGTTATGGTTATTGTTATGGTTATGGTTATGGTTATGGTTATGGTTATTGTTATTGTTATTGTTATTGTTATTATTATTATTGTTATTGTTATTGTTATTGTTATTGTTATTGTTATTGTTATTATTATTACAACAGAGCCTTCAGATGGAATATGAGAAATTACAAGATTCACTGGATGCTGAAAAAGACTTGTGAGTCTTCCTCAATTATAATAAGAAATGTTTACAATCTGTCTTGTGATGTCAATTAATCATGTACAAAACAGTCTGGGAGTTTTTATGCTTGAAGAAGTATATTTTTCAAATCTCATACACATTGTTATTTTAAAAAAACGATGGAGTATACTTTGAAGATTAATATAAAAAAAAACGTTTATTTTTTATTTACTTTTTATGTTTTGGAAAATCATACTTTGTTATCATTATTCTGGATAAGAGAAACAATCCTTATATTTAAAAAAAAACCAATGGAGTATACTTGCTCTAAAATTATTTCTGTATTAACCCTAACTCCCAAGACAACAAAGCTAGTTGGAGGATTTTGAAGGATTTTTATTGTTTTAATACAATGCCTAGGGAGTTAGGGTTAATAAAAATAAAAAAACCATCTTGGGTCATTTGCCGAGTAAATCTTATACTTTGATGTGAATAATCCACTGTTCTGGTAAGAATTATTTGTTCATTTCTAATCCAATTAATCTAATCTAATCTAATTGTCTAGATCACGACAACTACAGAAGAAACTTAACGAGACTCTGGAAGATTTGAAAGTGAGTTTCCTTAACTTTGAATCTGACTAAATGGAATTTAAGTAACTCGTCTAGTTGTACTATATGTAATGAACTTGAAATGGTCATTTGATATTGGATAGCGGTTTACTCACTTTCATAAAAACATTTTGTTAAAAAAAAAAAAATTTTCAAGTACAACTGTTACTGATATTTGGGTTATATTTGGGTAATGTATGTTCTTTTCAACCTAGTTTTCAAGAAATATATCATAAAATGAAACTGTGAAATGTTCATCACAATAGGTTCTCACATTGTTGAGAAATACTGTTACATGTTTTGTATGTTTTTATCGGATGGCAACTTTTAGGATGACGTAAAATTTCCTTTTTTTCCCTTTTCTATAAGATGAAAGCACTTCAGACAATTAATTTCTCGTCATCTCAGACCCACGCGTTGGCATTTTTAATTTCCTTTTTTTTTTTTTGGCTGTGAAACGATGTCCAATTGCAGCCAAAATTGCTGACTCGATTGGATCTCTGCCGTGCTTTGTTTTAAAAACGACTTATTCACATAGAAGTATGAACATTTGCCCAATTTGTGCGGCCTCTCTTAACCACCATACTTTGTGTATGGGGGGAAAAAAAGTGCATCACTGCATCAATTTTGAAGCCGACTGATGACCAGACACCGGAGACTTTTTTTTTGGCCTAATGTGTATCAACTTTACAAACACATACACATTATGGATGAGGGAATTTTTCTAGATCTAGAACATCAAAGGATGCTTTAAGTTGACCTTTTTCTTTCTTGTCAGAATCTATCCAGCGAGTGCTCCCATACCAAAGTAGCAAAGGAGGAACTAGCGAGGTCGTGTGACCATGCTGTCAAGGAGATCCACACGTTGGAGCGGAGCGTGGCTGAACTCAAGAGCCAACTCCTTGCCGCCGAGGATGAACGAGACAGTGAGAAAGACGAGAAGGAGAAAAAGATGAAGGAACTCACGCAGGTTGATGGCTTTTTCAAATTTAATTTGTTTTATTTGAGGGGATCAGGTTGGCATAGTGGTGTTTTCCCTTGCCCTTTCACATGTGTGGACCCTGGTTTGAATCCCACTCGGACCCAAGCCGACATGTGGATTGGGTTTCAACCCCTACCTGATTACGTGGGTTTCCTCTAGGGTTTGCCTCCCACATCTGAAACTGAACATTCCTTCACCCTCTTCTCTACACAGGTTTCTTCAAGCTTACGAGCTACAGTGCTGTATCAGGCCTGCAATTTCTATAGCAGGCCTGGACCTTTCCTGATAAGAATATCAGAATATCAGAATATCTATGGAAACATTTTTAAGGGCCACCAAGACAAGGGAAATATAGCCTCCAAGGCCTCTGTGACATCTGTAAAATTTCTGGCCTGCTATAGATTCTTGTGAGGAATCCTTTGTTTCCTTGCTAGAAAGTTATATAACAATATACTATTATTTACTTGCCAGCTAGTTTTATATTTTTTCCATGAAGTATTCCATCATTCTACAAGAACGTCGTAACTAGCTTTATTACCTTGTTGCACTGACATTACTAGTCTGTAATCTTGTCAATCTTGCGTCGGAAAGTGACATCGTATATACAAGTAGACATAAATGATTCAATTGACTTAATATACTAAAATTGTTACTTTTATATTTTTTAAAGGCACTGGAAAAGATCAAAGAATTTGAACTAGATGTCGGAAAACACAAGGAAAACTTTAATACGACGACAAAACAGCTTCAGGCTGCATTGAAGGTAAGTTTTGTCTTTTAAAATGCCATCTGGAGTGGAGTGTCGTGGCCGAGCGGTCTAGCTTACCGGACTCAAGTTCTGGTGTTAGCAGCAGAATGTGGGTTCGAATCCCGGCTGTGACACTTGTGTCCTTGAGCAAGACACTTAACCATAATTGCTTCTCTCCACCCAGGGGTTAAATGGGTACCTGTGAGGGCAGAGTTGGTTGATTAGCCCTATATGCGCTGTAATGGCAGCAATTGAGCTGTATACTCCCCAGGGAGCTGAGATGGTTTCAGGAATGATTTATGAGCCTTATGAGCAGGGGTAATGATATAATGTGCCTTGAGCACCACTCAGTTGGTGGATACGTGCGCTATATACATGTAAGTCCACACATTATTATTATTATTATTATTATCTTGTGACTGATTTGATAGCGTTAGAGTCTATGCCACTTTGTTAGGAAAGCATTGCTGCATGGTGAAATACTGCACTTGCAGTAATTGTTCATTAGGACAAACAAAAAGAAGACTCTGGTTTCTGGTCATCGGTCGGCTTCAAAATCAGATCTGGATTTACAGGGAATAATCAAGATGTAGGATTTGAACCTTTTCATGGTGGAGATAGATACTTGTGTTCTTTCGGGTGACACCATGTAATGATCTCTTCTTGGAAGAAGTGATGGCTCTTCCGGCTCTTCTCAGAGCCATCACTTCTTCCAAGAAGAGATCATTACATGGTGTTACCTGAAAGAACTCAAGTAATAATAATAATAATAATAATAATAATAATGTGGACTTATATAGCACACATATCCACCAAACTGGTGCTCAAGGCGCATTATATTATTACCTCTGCTCATCAGGCTCATAAATCAGTCCTGAAACCATCTCAGCTCCCTGGGGAGTATACAGCTCAATTGCTGCCATTACAGCGCATATAGGGCTAATCAAACACAACAACCAACTCTGCCCTCACAGGTACCCATTTACCCCTGGGTGGAGAGAAGCAATTATGGTAAAGTGTCTTGCTCAAGGACACAAGCACCATGGTCGCGGTCGGGATTCGAACCCACATTCTGACGATTCAGCCATCAGAACACAAATCCGATGCACTAAACCGCTCGACCATGGCACTCCAAGTAGTGAATAATCAAGAGTTATCTACATCTGTCTTTCTCTTCATTTCATAGGAAGCTAGCCAGAGTAACTTGATGGACCTAGAAATAGCTGATTATGAGAAGACTGTGTCCAACCTGAATGACACAATCCAAGAAAAAGACGGCCAGATTAACGAGTTTAAAACTGAAATTGAGAGATTGCAAAAGAGAGTCGAGACCATGCAGAAAGAAATAGGTCAGGATCCGTTCATCTTCTCCTTCCTCAATTTGAGTTAAAAAAAATATAAAAAAAATAAAATTACCAGGTTTCTGTTGTTAAAACAAGATAGAACATTGGTTACGTTGGGAAAAACATGCTTCCAGGAGTATACTTACTTTCTTTATTCCAAGGGAAACGTTAAACTACCATCCTGTCTCTGTTTTTAAAACAAGGTGCCACATTGGTTTTGTTGAAAAATGTGGTTCTAGGAAGTTTCTATGGAAGTTTATGTTCAATGCATCATCGTAGTTGGGAGATAAATGACAAAAACATGCATTATTCTTAAAGAGACATTTTTCAGTTTGCAAAATATGTTAATTGTTAAAACCTTTTTTTTTAAAGAGGAAATCTCTAAACTCTTAGCAATCCCATTCCATTTTGAACATATCTTTTGAGGACAAATTGCATTCCGAAAAAAAAATTTTTTGTCGTGTTTACACCAGGGGCCAATTTGATAGAGCTGCTTAGCAGATAAAATTGCTTATAGGAAACATTTGCTTAGCGGATTTCTTTGGTTACCAGCCATGTACTTTCATACAAAATGTATGCATTTTGGCTGGTAGTCTGTTTTATATTGCTTAGCAAAATATTCTGCCACAGGAAAGCAGCCATTCCTATTTGGAACGTCTGCTGTTCTCAGTGGAAATAGTTTTGTACCCAGCGGAATGCTCCGAGCATTCTGAGTTTTGAGATGACCTCTTAAGAATGACATTTGTTTGACTCACTGTCATTGTGTAGATGTCTCGGACACTCAGCGAGTCCAAGCAGACGAGAGAGGCAACAAGCTCAAGGCATTGCTGATGAAAACCAAGAAAGACTTGGCTGATGCCAAGAAAGCTGTAAGCTATTCATCCTCTCCCTCCTACTCCCTCCCTCCTACTCCCTCCTACTCCCTCCTACTCCCTCCTACTCCCTCCTACTCCCTCCTACTCCCTCCTACTCCCTCCTACTCCTCCTACTCCTCCTACTCCCTCCTACTCCCTCCTACTCCCTCCTACTCCCTCCTACTCCCTCCTACTCCCTCCTACTCCCTCCTACTCCCTCCTACTCCCTCCTACTCCCTCCTACTCCCTCCTACTCCCTCCTACTCCCTCCTACTCCCTCCTACTCCCTCCTACTCCTCCTACTCCCTCCTACTCCCTCCTACTCCTCCTACTCCTCCTACTCCCTCCTACTCCCTCCTACTCCCTCCTACTCCCTCCTACTCCCTCCTACTCCCTCCTACTCCCTCCTACTCCCTCCTACTCCCTCCTACTCCCGCCTACTCCCGCCTACTCCCTCCTACTCCCGCCTACTCCCTCCTACTCACAAATTTGTCTCAAAATAATTGCTTAAAAATTTTAAACTATCAGTGGGAGTTATGGTACAGATCATTATTTGTTATTATTACTACTAGAATTTGGAACCTTTGAATGGATTTCTTTTCTTTCTTAATCCCATTCCCATTTCCTTTGGGTAACAGGAATCAGACCAACGAAGCAACGAGGTATCCCTACATGGTCAATTGGAGTATCTCACGCAGCAATCAGAGGCTCTCAAAGTAGACCTGTCCCTTATGACGGCTCAAAACCAAAAACTCAATGACCAGGTATGTAGAACTATAAATACTCAGACAGATAACTGGCAGCATGCTTGGGTGAAAGAGTATCCATTTTTGTGAAAATAGACACCAGCAGGTGTTTAGATAACTCATTTGGAAGTTTGTGCAGCAGTTTTTTGACTTGTAAGTTGTTCTTGCATTCCTGTATTGAATGTAATAATGAGAGACATTTTAAATGCTAGTTGGAAGCAGACTTTCTCCTCCTTTTTCTATTGGTCACGTAAAAAGCCAATACACTGTCCATAAGGCCTAAATGCAGATGTTTTTCTCATGAATGCGAGGAATTTGGCCGTTGAAACAACATACTTTTTGCACTGAGCTGAAACATTAGAATGAAATTAGCTATTGGAACAGTTTGCTCGCGGAAAAAAAGTGGGCTGCCGGATTAATGAGCTGTCAGAACAATATGTGACCCGCTCTGGCAAAACCCGAAACTTCTCGGCATTTACCATAATGCATAACAGCCATGAAAAGGTCAAAAACTGACCCCAGGGACCAGTTTGAGGAACCAGTTTTCATGTCACCATATAGAGCATTTTCTCTAGATTTTGATGGAAAAAGAAAAATCCTGAAACATTGTTGGGAACATTGTTAGTTTTCACGATGAAATTGGGAGGTCACTTTTGAAAATTGGGTCCAAGTTTAGGGTTTTGCAAGAGCTAGTCACATATAATAATTTGACGCATTTAATTTTTGTCAGACAAAATAATGGGCCGTCGGAATATTGAGCTTTCCCAAAATAAATGCGCAAATCTCTGAATACTTGGCAAAATCGGACAAGTGATCCTGTCCCTATTCGGCAGCTACCGTATAGTACATCACTTACATGTACTTTGTATGGTCTATACTAGTTTTTATTATGCCTGTGAGTGGAAATTTTTGTTACCCGGCTCCTGGCATCTACATTTGCGAATCGTGAATTATGTGCATTTCTTCTTCTTCTCTCTCTCTCTCTCTCTCTCTCTCTTTTTGTGGAGATGGTGAACAGAAGCCTTTGAATCTGCCACTAGAAACCGTGGAATGAAACATAAAACTGTGGATCTGTTTGTTTTCTGTATGTCCGTAAATTGAACCTAAACAGAAAAAACATATCCTCAATTTCATCATTTTTCTAGAAACCGTGGAATGAAACAAAAAACTGTGGATCTGTTTGTGGTTTTCTGTATGTCCGTAAATTAAACCTCAACAGGGGAAACATATCCTCAATTTCATCATTTTTCTGGAAACCGTGGAATGAAACATAAAACTGTGGATCTGTTTGTGGTTTCCTGCAATGTAAACAAACACTAATAATAATAATAATAATAATAATAATAATAATAATAATAATAATAATAATAATAATAATAATAATAATAATAATAATAATAATAATAATAATAATAATAATAATAATAATAATAATAATAATAATAATAATAATAATAATAATAATAATAATAATAATAATAATAATAATAATAATAATAATAATAATAATAATAATAATAATAATAATAATAATAATAATAATAATAATAATAATAATAATAATAATAATAATAATAATAATAATAATAATAATAATAATAATAATAATAATAATAATAATAATAATAATAATAATAATAATAATAATAATAATAATAATAATAATAATAATAATAATGTGTGGACTTATATAGCGCACGTATCCACCAACTAAGTGGTGCTCAAGGCACATTCTTTTACGTGCATTACACAACACACGGGACCTATGGCTTTACGTCCCATCCGAAGGACGAAGCAATTATGGTTAAGTACCTTGCTCAAGGACACAAGTGTCACGACCGGGGCTCGAACCCACACCCTGCTGCTGGCAACACCAGAACTTGAGTTCGGTGCGCTAGACCGCTCGGCCACGACACTCCACGGCACTAGGGCCTAAACAGGAAAAAACATATTCTCACTTTTTTTTTTGACAAAAGGAAGGTAAACACACTTATGGCACAAACAAATAACCACAGTAATCGACCTAGTTGCAGATGGGCAGATGTATTTGCACTCCAACTGCTACATCTGGCTCTGAATAGCCTTGACCAAGGCTCTGAATAGCCTTGACCAAGGCTGTCGTATAGTGCGCACTTACCATGGTTACGGTACCCCCCATCCCGTACAGATTTCTGGCCCTAAAAATTCAGTACACACGGATGCGCCATCCCCAAATAGGGTCCACACATGTACACTGTACAGCGAGATAAGTAACTGAGTCATGGATATGGTTGTGCATTGCAACCTTGTACGTTGACGAATGGTCACTAATAATAATAATAATGTGTGGACTTATATAGCGCACGTATCCACCAACTAAGTGGTGCTCAAGGCGCATTATATCATTACCCCCTGTTCATAAGGCTCATAAGGCTCATAAATCATTCCTGAAACCATCTCAGCTCCCTGGGGAGTATACAGCTCAATTGCTGCCATTACAGCGCATATAGGGCTGCTAATCAACCAACTCTGCCCTCACAGGTACCGATTTAACACCTGGGTGGAGAGAAACAATTATAGTTAAGTGTCTTGCTCAAGGACACAAGTGTCACGGCCGGGATTCGAACCACATTCTGCTGCTAACACCAGAACTTGAGTCCGGTAAGCTAGACCGTTCGGCCACGACACTCTACATTCTTTACGTGTACAGAGGGGTTTTTCGTGAGCACTCAAGTAGCCATTGTTAATGCTTACAAGTCTTGCACAATAATAATAGGGATTGGGATTATTTCCAGTCACCGAGTAATCTAAAACCAGTACTCTGATTCCATGCCCTGTTGATTGTGACGATATTGTCCCTTTAATCGTAGGATTTATTTTAACATGTTCCTCTGCAAATAGTGAGACTGGGATATTTCCCGAGCAACTTACAATTATGAATACCTTTTTTACTGATGAATTTTCAAATGAAGTTGCGCATGTCCAACGATGCAAATCTGCGAACTGTCAGAGTCTTGGAACAGAAGAACAGAACTCTACAAGAACATCTTGAGTTAGTGAGAGGAGAGATGGCTCAAACACAAGATGAGTTTGACAATTATAAGGTGAGAACAATTGGAAGCTTGTTTCCTGTATTCAAATGAAAGCCAATTTGTCAAGGATTGTAAGCGCTTTTTTTCTTGGAACTTTATAGTTTGTCATGCTGTCATAGCCATCTTAGATTTTACTGTACAAGTCTATGAGAATCAGAATGGGGCTTATGTCTGAAATAAACTGGTGCCTTTGACTCGCTTCACAGTAATCTTTACTGTGCTTGCAGCTTGAAAGTATAGGTTATACATTGGATGTGTTATAAGAATATGCACATACTTTATCATTGAATTTCACATTTATACAGTTTTGACTGAACTGACTTATCTTGGATTGTTACTTGGATTGCCAGGCCCCTAAGACTCCCCTAAAACACCCCTAAGACTCCCCTAAGACTCCCCTAAGACTCCCCTAAGACTCCCCTAAGACTCCCCTAAGACTCCCCTAAGACGCCCCTAAGACGCCCCTAAGACGCCCCTATGACGCCCCTATGATATGGAAGTTTGTGTTGTAGTTTTCTTGGATGTGCATTACGCATTTAAGTGTGCATTCCGCATTTAATTTGAAGTAATCAGATTGGGCTGTGTTCATGTTATTCTGTGCAGATATGTGAATAAACCTAAGGCTAGCTTTGAAGTTTATTAGGCTCATTTGAATAATTAAATAGTTTATTTTTATATTTGATTGAAGCAATCTCTAAATAGGCTCACAAATTATTCCCACCTCCCCCCCCCCAAAAAAAAAAAAAAAAAAAAAAAACACACACGTAACTAGGGTGCAAAATATTAAATGTTTTCAAGCAAAGATTTCCTTTTTTTTTGATGACATTTTCTATATCTTATGTAATTTTACCTTTGACCTTCAGGTCAGAGTTCACAGTGTTTTGAAGCAGCAGAAGACCAGAGGAAGTTTACATGTTGACATGGAAACAGAGATGCAGGAGAAAGATCGCATAGAGAAAGTGAATCAACAGCTGAAGGCCAAGTTACAAGAAATCAGGTCAATAATTAACCTCTTAATAATTATTAACATTTCAAATTAATTAGTGCAGGGTTTTAATGTAGCACATTATTTTTCTTTAACCCTAACCCCCTAGGTATTCTGGCTAGGAACCTTCCTGAACCCTCCAAAATCCATCAGTGCACTTTTGGAAACATGCCACTTTTGGAAACATGATCTTTCATATTCAGCTCTTATGGCCTGTACTTCTTGCCAGGTAGTAATTTTGCCCCATTTGAAGAGGTGAAAGCACCGGTTTCCAACAGTGCTGAATTTTCCCCAAAAAGTGCCCCTTGGAGGATTATGCAGGATTTGCGGTGGTTAGGGTTTTAATGTGCATTTGAACCATACACATTTGGAGCATCTTTTCTTTATAATAATAGAAGTTGCTTTGTTTTTATCAGGGATGAATTGAGGGCTTCTGTGACGGAGCTGGAGCTCCTTCAAGACGAGCACGATCGCCTGCTGCAGCGACACAGCGACATGGTGCTGGATTCTCAAAACAAGGAGTCCGTGTGGAGAGAAAAGTAAGTAACAAGAATCCATATCCCCTCCCACCCCACTCTGGACCACAGACGACACATTGACAGCCTTCTGCCACCGACCCGGTGATCTCTTGAACTCATCGAATACAAAATTCAGAGAGAGTTTAAATTTCCCAGCATTGAATTTCAGTTTTTATCTTTTAAATTTTTTAGTTTTTGGTCAAATAGTGGGCATAGTTTGGCAAAGCTGCTGTTCTACACTTGTGTTTAACCCTGTTTCTTGAGTAGCGGGACATCTAGTGGAGCTGCTAAGCAACTGATTTTTTTGCTTACTGTACTTTTTCATTTCATAGTGCTGCTAACCGTTAAGTAGGGATCTAACGTTACCACTATATCCCGATACGATACATAGCGCAATTCTTGGTCACAATACGATACGCATCACGATACGTATTACAATACATGGTCACGATACGATATGTATCATGAATACTAAAAATGCCAAAAAACAAGTGTCAGTAATGTTGTGAATTATCCAATGTTGTACGGAGAACTTAGATACAATTTTAAAAAAACACATATATACACAGTTTCCTGTTATTTTATTCCCCCTACCCCTGAAAAAAATGCTATGGCTTGCTATAAACTAGGCTTGGAAGAATTTATAATTATGAACAAATGTTTGTCCATATTTTTGTTATTTTTTTAGTATGTTATGTTGTGTTTTAAGTTTTCATCAGCATAATAATACACACAATATACTGACTGTTATGCACACCAAATCTTACTTTATATTTAGCCTACCTTAGTCATCCTCACCATGCAAAGCTACAAGTTTTACCTTAGTCAGTGAAGTTTTCCATGGCAAAATATCATCAGTGAAGTCTATTCTGTGGGAAAACCCATGAAGCCTGTCATCATTCAGAAGGACTACCGAAATTTCCTGTATTTATTTCATAAAAATAGTATAGTTCCCTCAATTGACTATCACCATGAAAAATCAATTGACACTCAACAAATTAATTCAGTAGAGGGTGCTATTAATATTGTTAATTGAAATAAAATATTGGGAATACGGAGAGTCGTTCTGACTAGCAGTGATGTGTAAAATGGATTTTATCATCGACATTTTTTAAAGATGGCGTTCAGGCATTTTTTGTCAGAGAAAACTTTACTGACTTTTGTGGTCTAAATGTCAGATATGAAGTGCTTATATTTTTAAACAAAAATTTGGTTTGGATAATATTAAGTACTTTTAATAATATTAAGTACTTTTAATAATATTAAGTACTTTTTTTGTTGAAATTTTGTGTCAGTATCGCGATACACGGTTTTGTATCATGATGCATATCGCAACATTTTTGTATCACGATAATCGATGCATCGGTGAATCCAGTTCTTTTCAGAACTAATTACTACTCAATTGAGAATTTCACGTGGTGTCACCGCAATTAGTCTTACTTATCGGTGAATCATTACACCCCTACTGCTAAGCATAGAGAACGGCACGCTAACTTACCTGCCGTTATTGCTAGCAAATGCGTGATGCAACAATACAAAATCCATGGTGAATGTACACGCGCCGCTCTGAATTGTTCTTGCTAACCTGTGAAATACGCTTATGCTTTGTGAGCAAATTATTCTGCTATAGTTAGCACGAAAATTTGCTTACCGGTAAGCAGCGCTATGAAATTGGACCAAGGTCTGTTAAGGTGCTCCGGTACCCTTTTACAATGGAGTGCTAGGAGTGCTAAATCACTGCTTTGTTTATTCGCACTGTGCATGAGCTGTTGAGGGTACATGTTGTTAGACCACTGTGGGCGAAAGGGCAGCGATAGCACATCGCGTTTGGTGTATTTTGCAGTTGATGTGCATACGTGCGGAATATCTCCAGCGGTCATTGGCTGGTAGAAGTACACGCGCGTGTAGTACCATAACATACGCACATAAAGTGTACGCACAACGCTCACACGACGCAAAAGTGGCTATCATCAAGACACTGGGTGAAAATTCACCGCTAGAGGGCTACGATGTGCACTGAACAGATAAGTCTACCCAAGGCTATGTCACACCAATTCCCAGACACTGTACTCAGCTGCAGCAAACTGTGATCTACAGCTACCATTGTAAGCACAGCATGAATTAGTGCAAATCCAGTGTAGAAAAATGGAGTGTTGGGATAACTACTCTCCAGTGACAGAGAATGTTACGTACAAAAGTATCGTAGTAGGGGGGTGCACCCCACTAAATAAACTCCCATAGTAAACAGTGCTAAACAAGAAATATTAAAAAATTATTTAAAAATATTTAGAAGTCCCACAGTTTATAACCTTTTATTTTCTTCTCATCCCAATGGAAACCACCCTCTACAGTAGTGAAAACGCCCACACTGAAAAGCAGCCCTTTTGGAAAAAGGCCTTACTCTTGAAATCAAATTAGGACCACTTTTCAGGGCCTAGTGTGTCCAAAATACTCAAAGTTGGAAGCCAAGGACCCCCAGGTCATTATATTGGACCAGTTTTACACAATCCCTGAAATGAATGGGTCTCAAATCTTTGTTTTTCAGGAAAAAAATTGAGGACATACACTTTATGATAAACAGCTCGGCGCATGAATTCCTCACTATTTAGTGGAGTGCACCCAGGGGGGCAATGAGGCATACAGAAACACAAGGGTATTAATCTAATCTTGTCTATGATAGAATGAACAAACTCCTCATGGACAGTGAGACCGGTAACATTGAGCATCATGAAGCTATCAGGGAACTCACTGCACAGAATGAAGCACTGACAAACACCTTCAAGGTGAGTTTAGGGAGGAGGGCCAAAGTCATGGTACAGCCAAGCCTATGGAAGCCTGGCCAGGCCCAGGCTACCTGGCCTCCTAATCTGTCTTTTGTGAGTCCTAATCCTGTAACAATACAGTACCTACCAATCAACATAACCTGAGCTTCTGGAGGGCCTAGCCCACTCACAAAAGACAGATTAGGAGGCCAGGAAGCCTGGGCCTAGCCAGGCTTCTCAAAGGCTTGGCTGTACCATGACTTTGGCCCTCCTCCCTTAAGGGGCAGTATCGTCACAATCAACAGGGCATGGAATCATTGTGCTAGTTTTAGATTACTCATCACTGAAAATACTACACCACATGATAAGGTCATATCACCGTTGCTGCTGTATAAAATGAGCCAGTCATTTTCAGTCACTGTGTTCATCTTAAACTAGGACACCGATTCCATGCCCTGTTGCAAGTCTGCTCTGATCAAGATGATATAGTCCCATTAAGGGACCAAGCAATGTGTTCTGTAAAACTGTCTGTGCCAGATTTGTTGGTGTAAAATATGAGCCCACGCAAACAGAGAAGGTGTTAGAAATGTTCAGGGAAGGGGGAAAATAAATGTCACCTCAAAAAGTGTTGTATTTTGCAGCAGAATTGGTCTAAAAGGTTATAATTTCAACCCCCCCCCTTTTTTTTTACCCCCCAACCACAGCAGTATTTTGATTGATAATTACCCACCCATGGACAAAAATACGTTTACTGCTGGTTGGTCTTATAGACCTTATGCGTTGACGTCATCACGCCGCCATCTTAGAGGTAAAACGATGCTGAAACAATGGAAAACGCACATCTATACACGCGCGGCGCACAGATTGGGCCAATGAGCAACCTTCTTTTGACCTCTAGCCGAGGGCGCCCTACTCAAATGACGTCATGTGCATAAGGTCTATTATCTTCTTCAAAACATTTTTTATTTTTAACTCATAATGGGCCATATTCTTGGTGAATGCACCAGATTCAAGTTGGAAATTAATTAGAAAATGATTAGCCCATATAGCATGTGTTTGTGACAACGTATGTGCATCTGAGTATTTTTGTTTTGAGGCCTGACACACATTTTACACAATGCCACACAATAACGTAGGACTCACTCCATGTTCAGCCAATTTCTGTATTATTCAGAAACTAAGTACAAGAAAATTTTGATTGATGACCCCTCTTCCCCCCTAACAGACACAGATGCGACAGCTACAGGACGACCACCACCGCACTGTGGAATCACTGCAGCACCAACTAGAGTCGATGGAGAACCAGCTTTATCGGATACAGACGGAGCAGCAGCAACGCAACCAGGCGCTGTCCAGGACCGGTGGTGTAGAAGCCAAGGAGAATCTTCAGGATGCTGCGCTGGCCAGGCCCACCCTGGAGGAGAGAGAACAAGGAGAGGTAGGACTGAAGGGTAGACGGTTGATTGGGTAGTGTTGGGTTAGGGTTTCGGTGGATTAATCGGGCCTTCCAACATTAGTGCAGCCAGGTGCTAGCTAGGCCCACCCTGGAGGAGAGAGAACAAGGAGAGGTACACATGTAGGATTGAAGGGTAGATGATGGTTGGGTAGTGTTGGGTTAGGGTTTCAGTAGAGATTAATCAGACCTTCCAACATCAGTGCAGCCAGGTGCTAGCTAGGCGCACCCTGGAGGAGAGAGAACAAGGAGAGGTAGGATTGAAGGTAGATGGTTGGGTAGTGTTGGGTTAGGGTTTCAGTAGAGATTAATCAGACCTTCCAACATCAGTGCAGCCAGGTGCTAGCTAGGCGCACCCTGGAGGAGAGAACAAGGAGAGGTAGGATTGAAGGTAGATGGTTGGGTAGTGTTGGGTTAGGGTTTCAGTAGAGATTAATCAGACCTTCCAACATCAGTGCAGCCAGGTGCTAGCTAGGCGCACCCTGGAGGAGAGAGAACAAGGAGAGGTAGGATTGAAGGTAGATGGTTGGGTAGTGTTAGGTTAGGGTTTCGGTAGAGATTAATCAGACCTTCCAACATCAGTGCAGCCAGGTGCTAGCTAGGCGCACCCTGGAGGAGAGAGAACAAGGAGAGGTAGGATTGAAGGTAGATGGTTGGGTAGTGTTAGGTTAGGGTTTCGGTAGGGATTAATCGGACCTTCCAACATCAGTGCAGCCAGGTGCTAGCTAGGCGCACCCTGGAGGAGAGAGAACAAGGAGAGGTAGGATTGAAGGGTAGATGGTTGGTAGGGTAGTGTTGGGTTAGGGTGGATGAATCAGGCCTTTTCAACACCAGGTACCATTACCCCAACTTAGTCAAATGAACAAACATACATTAAAAAGGGGATCTAAGGTCAAATTCATTTATGTGATGCACTCATTTTCCAATAGATAGAGTCCTTATGAAAGTGGACAAAAATATCGCAAAGTCTCGAACCTCACGTTAAAATGGTGTAAAATGTCATTTTATTTGATACTCTTTCAGTGCGAGATTTGAAACATGACGTCTTTGGATGTCAACAACAAATGGGTCTGTACATTCCATACAGGAATTTTTCGTTCATCAAAAAGTCAAATTCAATGCCGTTTTGATTGAATATCATGGAGATTCAGGAATGAACTAAAAATTTCCCCGTACAAAAATGTACAGACCCATATATTTGAAATGTGACGTCATTGGATAGTTTTGGATGTTAACAAATTTCGCACTGGAAAGTTATCAAATACAATGGCATTTTTCACCGTTTTAACCCTCATACTATAGCTGCACTTTAGTGGCAAGTAGCTATAGAGGTCAAAACCAGTCAACTGCCTGTGCACAGGGGCATTTTTGACTGGTTTTGACTGTCATTTTGACCACCCTGAACAATTCCAGACAATGATCTTACCAGTTAAAAACAGTCGACTCATTTTGACCTGTAAATGTACTTACTACACGTAAAGTTTGACAGTGTTCGACTTTTAAGTGCACTAGATATACCTTGGCAAGTATATCAACATTTTGACTGATTTTGACCCTTGTAGTAGTAGGAGGGTTAATTAACCCTAACTCCCTAGGCCCATTTGCTTACACATAACATGAATCCTTCCTAACTCCCTAGGCCCATTTGCTTACACATAACCTGAATCCTCCAAAATCCTTCAGTAGTAAAGCAAGCACACGACATGTACGCACACATGTGTTTCTAATCTGTGATACATGTACATGGCCAGGGACCCTCCCTGCAGACTTGTGATATTTTTTTACTTTCGTAAGGACTCTATCTGTTGGAAAATGAGTGCATCACAAAATTTGACCTTAGAGCCCCTCTTTAAGAGGAAGGGGGATGCTGGTTTATTGATGTTAGGATAGTGGGTAATTGAGTATAAAATGATGAAGGGAGGGGAAGAGATTGTTGACAGTTATCCAAACACTTCCACCCCCAGGGCATGGAGAACACGGATGGAGAACCCAGCTCTGCCAAGCGACTTATCTCCTCCACCGCCACTAGCCCGCCTATGATACCCCTGTCTCAACTGCTGAGTGCGTCATCCATGGAGTCTGCGCTGAGCGTTGTGAGTCTGACTGGCTCAACGGCCGAGGAGGAACAACTCCGAGCAGAGCTGACGGCCACCAAGAAAAAACTGGAACACTTCAGTGAGGTAGGTCACTTTTTGTTTTAGGGTCCAGCTCGGCTGTAGCTTGCCCAGTAGCAACTAGTTTGTGTGCTGCTAAGTTCTGGAACTAGCAGGGGGTGTTAAATACTTCACCCATGAAGCTCTCAAGCTTATTATCATGCTTGTTCTTGCGCATGTGAGTTTTGAGACCGGTCTAGTTTTCAGATTGTTGTCTTCGTCTTGGTCAGGACTCTCTGTGACCTTGAACTCGTCTCCATCTCCAAATATAGCAGAAAAACATGAATGTGAAATTTGTACGTTTAGAAAAAAACTTGACATTATATTATTTATGTGAAGATAATGAGTGAGAATGAAGCAACGATTATGCGTCTGACCGAGCAAGCTAAAGTCTTGAAAGAGGAGATACGACGACTTGAGAGGAACCAGCAGCGAGAAAATGCCATCTCCAATATGGAGTACCTCAAAAATGTCGTCATGAAGGTAAACATTGAACTTTATTTAGGGAGGAGGGCCAAAGTCATGGTACAGCCAAGCCCCCAAGTTGAGCACAAAAGACCCTTTATTGTAGCTTTTATTGTTAACACAGACTTGACTGATGCCTCAGCTATCTTGCCTCAACTGCAGCCATTATAATGAGCTCTACTTGGCTGGGCTAGGCCCTCCTGAAGCCCAGGTTATGTTAATTGGCAGGTACTTAGTAGTTACAGGATTAAGACTCACATAAGACAGATTAGGAGGCCAGGTAGCCTGGCCCTGGCTTTGGCCCTAGCTTCTTAAAGGCTTGGCTGTACCACGACTTTGGCCATCCTCCCTTAGTTTTAAATATAAAACAACACCCACAATACCACCTAACCAACCCTCCATTGGCCTCTTCCAACACCTGCAACAATCTCTCCTTCACCCTTAACCCACCCCAACCCTGAATATCACCCAGCCCTTTTTAACCCCTTTCATTGTCCATAATAAGGGAATAACAGTTTGTCAACAGTTTAATGACCGGTTTTGGGCAGAGTCACGAGGGATAAAGCCAAATAGAAATTGGCACATTGTACTTTCAAAGTACACGAGTCAGGCGCGAGTCAGGCGAACAGCTGGCACATACAGGCTGCTCTGACTTTGATCGATGAGCTATATATTTACCGTCCATTAATACACCGCCACATGATAACGTTTTGTTCAGTCAGATTGTCTCAATTGTCTTGGGCATTTATGAATAACAATTTATTCCTATATAGCATATTTCACATTTGTAACAGTGCGCTTAACATTATTACCCTTATAACGACAATTAACTCCACAGTCATCCTAGGTTTGTTTGCTTTTATAGCCCAAGCAATCTGTTGAGGGCACATGTTGTTAGACCACTGTGGGCGAAAGGGCAGTGATAGTGCGTCGCGTTTGGCATATTTTGCGCCACGATAGTGCATAAGTGCGGAATATCTCCAGTGATCATTGGCTGACAGAAGTACACGCGCACTTAGTACCATAACATATGCACATAAAGTGTACGCACAACGTTCACATGACGCAAAAGTGGCTATCATCAAGACACTGGGTGCAAATTCACCGCTAGAGGGCTACGATGTGCACTGAGCGAATAGACAATGAACATGTAGTCCATCCTCATTGGCATAGCATTATATTGTCCTTGGTTTGAACTGCCCATTACAAATTGTGCTGTATTTGACGATCAACAAATCGGATATTACCATGGGGAATCGTCACTTTTCGGGGATAAAACGTGTACCTCCTCCCATAAATGTACCCCCATTCTACCCCCTGTTCTAACTTCTTTCCCAACCTGGTGAAAGACAGCACCAAATAATTGTAACTCCCCCACCCCACCCCATCAGTTCTTAGTTCCTGCCCACCATGGTGAAAGACAACACCAAATAATTGTACCTCCCCCACTCCACCTCCATCAGTTCTTAGTTCCTGCCCACCATGGTGAAAGACAACACCAAATAATTGTTCCTCCCCCACTCCACCCCTCAGTTCTTAGTTCCTGCCCACCATGGTGAAAGACAACACCAAATAATTGTTCCTCCCCCACCCCACCCCTCCCCTCCCCTCAGTTCTTAGTTCCTGCCCACCATGGTGAAAGACAGCACCAAATAATTGTAACTCCCCCACCCCACCCCCATCAGTTCTTAGTTCCTGCCCACCATGGTGAAAGACAACACCAAATAATTGTAACTCCCCCACCCCACCCCATCAGTTCTTAGTTCCTGCCCACCATGGTGAAAGACAACACCAAATAATTGTAACTACCCCACCCCACCCCCATCAGTTCTTAGTTCCTGCCCACTATGGTGAAAGACAACACCAAATAATTGTTCCTCCCCCACCCCACTCCTCAGTTCTTAGTTCCTGCCCACTATGGTGAAAGACAACACCAAATAATTGTACCCCCCCCCCATCAGTTCTTAGTTCCTGCCCACCATGGTGAAAGACAACACCAAATAATTGTTCCTCCCCCACCCCACCCCTCAGTTCTTAGTTCCTGCCCACTATGGTGAAAGACAACACCAAATAATTGTACCCCCCCCATCAGTTCTTAGTTCCTGCCCACCATGGTGAAAGACAACACCAAATAATTGTTCCTCCCCCACCCCACCCCCATCAGTTCTTAGTTCCTGCCCACTATGGTGAAAGACAACACCAAATAATTGTACCTCCCCCACCCCACCCCTCAGTTCTTAGTTCCTGCCCACCATGGTGAAAGACAACACCAAATAATTGTACCTCCCCCACTCCCACCCCCCATCAGTTCTTAGTTCCTGCCAAGCGTGGTGAAAGACAGCATTTGATTCCTGTTTTGACGACTATGCTGAAACTGAGTGATAAGGAACGAGAGGAAATGATAGCTGCAATAGAAGGTCAGTTTGTATTGTTAAAATTAACCCTAACCCCCCTAGGTATTCTGGCTAGGAACCTTCCTGATTCCTCCAAAATCCATTAGTGCACTTTTGGAAACATGCCCTTATCTTTAAAATGCACCATGCATTTTTGTTGATCTTTCATGTTCAGCACTTATGGCCTGTACTTCTTGCCAGGTAGTAATTTGCCCCATTTGAACTGGTGAAAGTACCAGTTTCAAACAGTGTTTTTGCAGGATATGGGGTTAAGGTTAAAGGAAACGTATATCCTCGGTCAAAATTGACTTGTATTTGATAGTAGCCAGCAGGACTAGTAACAACTGAATTACATTAGTCCTTCTCAGTCTTTAGTTTCCCCTTTGAAAGTCAATTAAAAAATAATGCAAAGAGGTTGAATAAATTAAAACAAAACAAGATATAAATGGTTATTGGCCTTACGTTTCGAACCTAGCGGGTTCTTTCTAAAAGGCAAAATGGACAGAATACATACATACGTGCATACATAAACACAAGGGTGAGCAGAAGAAAAATGTACAATGTATGTATGTATGCATGTATTTCGTCAATGTGGCCTTTGAGATAGAACTGCTAAGTTCGAAACGTAAGGCCAATAACCATTATTTTGCATTTATACAACAGGCCCTTTAAGTTGTTAAAGGGGCAATATTGTCACGACCAACAGGGCATGGAATCAGAAAGCTAGTTGTAGATTAACACAGTGAGTGTACCATAATACCCCCAACATGATAAGTTCATATTACCGTTGCTGCTGCATAAATGAGCCAGTAATTTTCAGTCACTGTGTTAATCTTAAACTAGGACATCGATTCCATGCCCTGTTGAAAGTCTGCTCTGATCGTGACGATACTGCCCCTTTAAGCAGTTTGCAACAGCTAATTCTCTATTTATTAAAACAAAACAATTATTGTTCTTAGTTCATGTGCATTTTAATGTCTCAATACAGAACATTTCACTTGATTGTGTGACAATTTCGACTTCTGTATATCATTGGTAGGTAAAACTTGTAGCTTTGCATGGTGAGGATGACAAGTAAGACTAATTGCAGTGACACCATGTGGAATCTCAATTGAGTAGTAATTAGTTCTGAAGTTCTGAGTTGTACCTCCAGTTCTTTTCAGAACTAATTACTACTCAATTGAGATTCCACATGGTGTCACCGCAATTAGTCTTACTTATATCATTGGTATTCTTCTCCTTGGGTAAGCCTTGTGTCAATAAAAAAAAAATCTGCCCATAAAATAACGAACAAACGTATTTTATAAAAATTTTCCTCTCCCTGGTTTCTTTTAGAAGAGGAAGGGGAAGTGGCTGGAAAAGAGACTAACAAATGGGACTCCTATTTACATCGCTGGTCTGGAGGCATAGTATAACAGTGATCATACCATGAAGCGGATTGAGTGGAGGCAGTCAAGTTTCTTAAATGGTTTCTCCAGTCATTAGGCCAAAAGAAAAAAGTGTGCTGTTTCTGGTCTCTGCGTGCGTCGCCTCTGACCCGCGTGTCGGTATTTTTGATTTTCCTCTTTTTTTTTGCGATAAAATGATGCAGCCAAAATTGCTGGATCGATTAGAATTCCGCCGTGCTCTGTTTTAAACGACTTTTCTACATAGGGGTATGAATGTTTACCCGATTTGTGAGGCCTCTCTTAGCCACCATACTTTGTATATGGGAAATTTGGTCCCTGCGTATACATATTTCCCCTGTTGGCCAACAAACAAAAAAATTAACCCCCCCCCAAAAAAAAAAAAAACCAACAACAACAAAAACATGTCACTGCACTGATTTTGAACCCGACCAATGACCAGAGTGTCGTGGCCGAGCGGTCTAGTGCATCGGATTCAAGTTCTGGTGGCATCAGAATGTGGGTTCGAATCCTGGACGGTCGCGGCGCTTGTGTCCTTGAGCAAGACACTTAACCATAATTGCTTCGTTCTTCGGATGGGACGTCAAGCCGTAGGTCCCGTGTACTATAAACATCAGTGCACGTTAAAGAACCCATTATGACACTTGTCGTGCAAGAGTAGGGGTTTACCCCGGTGTCTCTGGTAGCTAATTAAGCAACACTTGGAGAGGAGATGGGTGCCACCAAGTGTAGTAGTATCACCCACAGCAACGACTATGAGCCATCAAGATGTCGCCCCAACGGCCTCCAAGGCTATGGGATATACATACATACATACAATGACCAGAAACTGGAGACCTTTTTTTTTTGGCCTTATAAACTTGTGGTTCTAATGTGATAGAACCAATTGACAAAGATCTGTTATTTATCTGTCAGTCAAAATACCTTAGTCACCAATCGGCTTTTTACAAGACCATCAAGTGCGCTAAATGTGTGCTATGAAGTCTGTTATCTACACAAAGTCATGTGTAATAACCATGGCTCAAAAAAAATAAAAAATACATTTGGGCAATTCAAACAGACCTGTGATTTCTTAGGATTTTTCCTGATTTCAGGATTTTTTACAAATCTCCTTTTGGCCACAGAATTTATTTCAAAGAAGAGAAGTAGCCACCAAGGAACGAAAGAAGTAGCCTGTATTGTCTCCAAACCTCTAGTTTCTTGTTTGTGGGGATGTGGAGAGTCTGTAAATCCTCCAAAATAAAACACCCAGGAGGTTCAGTGGGGGTTTGCCCTCTAGACCAAAGGGAGACCCAGGTACAAGGTCATAAAAAAAAGCAGTGCATTTTGGATGATTTGCCAGCGTTTGTGAGAACTGTATACAAGATGTGCAACTCTCTGCTGTAGCTAGCCCAGTCACAACATGGGATAGGCGTTTCCATGCGAAAATAGTTCCTAGAGAACTAATCTTAAACTGGACGCAGGCGGACCATCAGCTGTGGAGAGAACACACTAAGGTGCGCAAGATACATTTCTCTCACACACCGGGTAAGTCTCCCAGACTGCACTGCTTCTTTTTGAAACCTCGCACGTCAGTCAGTGGAACAATATGTCACGAATGGGCCAAATCCATTGTTATTGGAGTACTATGCCGTGGACTAGGTTAGTACATGAGTGGCACACTTCATGTAGGTAATAGACTTCTGGTACTATGCCGTAGACTAGGTCAGTACATGAGTGGCACACTTCATGTAGGTAATAGACTTCTGGTGCTGTGCCGTGGACTAGGTCAGTACACGAGTGGCACACTTCATGTAGGTAATAGACTTCTGGTGCTGTGCCGTGGACTAGGTCAGTACACGAATGGCACACTTCATGTAGGTAATAGACTTCTGGTGCTATGCCGGTGACTAGGTCAGTACACGCGTTGCACACTTCATGTAGGTAATAGACTTCTGGTGCTGTGCCGTGGACTAGGTCAGTACACGAGTGGCACACTTCTTGTAGGTAATAGACTTCTGGTGCTGTGCCGTGGACTAGGTCAGTACACGCGTTGCACACTTCATGTAGGTAATAGACTTCTGGTGCTATGCCGGGGACTGGGTCAGTACACGAGTGGCACACTTCTTGTAGGTAATAGACTTCTGGTGCTGTGCTGTGGACTAGTTCAGTACACGAGTGGCACACTTCATGTAGGTAATAGACTTCTGGTGCTGTGCCGTGGACTAGGTCAGTACACGAGTGGCACACTTCATGTAGGTAATAGACTTCTGGTGCTATGCCGTAGACTAGGTCAGTACACGAGTGGCACACTTCTTGTAGGTAATAGACTTCTGGTGCTGTGCTGTGGACTAGTTCAGTACACGAGTGGCACACTTCATGTAGGTAATAGACTTCTGGTGCTATGCCGGGGACTGGGTTAGTACACGAGTGGCACGCTTCATGTAGGTAACAGACTTCTGGTGCTATGCCGTGGACTAGGTCAGTACACGAATGGCACACTTCATGTAGGTAATAGACTTCTGGTGCTGTGCTGTGGACTAGGTCAGTACATGAGTGGCACACTTCATGTAGGTAATAGACTTCTGGTGCTGTGCTGTGGACTAGGTCAGTACATGAGTGGCACACTTCATGTAGGTAATAGACTTCTGGTACTGTGCCTTGGACTAGGTCAGTACACGAGTGGCACACTTCATGTAGGTAATAGACTTCTGGTGCTATGCCGGGGACTGGGTTAGTACACGCGTTGCACACTTCATGTAGGTAATAGACTTCTGGTGCTGTGCCGTGGACTAGGTCAGTACACGAATGGCACACTTCATGTAGGTAATAGACTTCTGGTGCTGTGCTGTGGTCACTGGCACACTTCATGGTAATAGACTTCTGGTGCTATGCCGTGACTAGGTGGTGGCACACTTCATGTAGGTAATAGACTTCTGGTGCTATGCCGGTGACTAGGTCAGTACACGCGTTGCACACTTCATGTAGGTAATAGACTTCTGGTGCTATGCAGTGGACTGGGTCAGTACACGAATGGCACACTTCATGTAGGTAATAGACTTCTGGTGCTGTGCTGTGGACTAGGTCAGTACACGAGTGGCACACTTCTTGTAGGTAATAGACTTCTGATGAAACTCAATGAAGATATAATAATAATAATAAACCATTCTTATATGGCACATTTCACCATGAGGTCCCTATGTGTTAACAGAGGAAAGAGGAAAAATAATGCCGAAAGAAAACCGATACATTTTATATTCCAGCCTCTGCCATGGTAATAATGGCACATATATGCTAAAATATTTTATGAAATTAAATACGAGGTGTCGGTTTTGGACACAAAAGTCTCGGTTTTGAAAACAAAAGTCTCGGTATTGGCCGTGCTCCAAAAAATAATTGGTTTTTCTGTGGAAGTCAGTTGTTTTTATAAACCTTGTAATATCAACCACAGCTTTCCTTTTCACCCTAGACAGGAAGTTGGGAACAGATTTCAAAAGCTTTCCCACGGTTATAGTTGAAACTAAATGTATTTTTTATTTGTCAGTTTGTTTAAGATGGGTCATCCCTTTTTTACTGTCATTGGACTCTGGCAATGAGAGACATACCTAGGGACAATTTCAACCATATAAACAAGGGTGTGATTTGTCCGGATTTTTCTGGATTTTCGGATTTTTACAAATCGCAATGTTGTGATATCCTCTGGATTTTAAAGATTTAAGCAATAAAGGAAAGCACCGCAAATGCTCAGAACTATAGATTTCACCCCAGCGCTGTTCACAACAGCGCCCCCAATACCCCTAGCAAAATTTACGTGGATTTTTCAAAACTGCCCAATCACACCCC
Organism: Zoroaster sp. YZ-2022; assembly: GCA_029582265.1. NCBI lineage: Eukaryota > Metazoa > Echinodermata > Asteroidea > Forcipulatida > Zoroasteridae > Zoroaster > Zoroaster sp. YZ-2022. The sequence goes on along the minus strand of CM055829.1, from coordinate 36,356,629 downwards.
TGTATAAAAATATGCTAAGCAGTAACAGTTGCCAAGCAGGTTTGGTTGGTTACCAGTAAATTTGTCATTCAAAATGTACACACCTTGGCTGGTGGTCTGCTTCAAATTGCTTAGCAAAAATATTTGCTTAGCGATCTTTTCTGCTTAACAGCTCTGTGAAATTGGCTCCTGTGCTTAATGTTTGTTTTTTCGGAGGGTAAAATTATAATATACTACTCAAAACAATTTAGGGAACACCGGATTTTTAACATCAAATAGGTTTGAAATGTTCCATGAACCAGGATTTTCATTTGCAACCCCCTCTCTCTTTCAGTAGTCATGTCATGAAATGTGTAATCACTACATGCATCCTTTATCATCTGTTTCATTGTGCAGATGACATAAAACACAATAAAGGGGGCCACTTTGCATCTGTCACGTTAGCAGTTTTTCCAATGGTTGTTATTTATTTTTAAGTACCTGAAACCGACCAAAAGTGTTTCAACATGTGAATGGACATGCAGGCTTATACTAGAACTAATTTGAGTTCATTTATTTTATTTTTTTATTTTTTTATTTATTTTTTTACCCTCGAATTTCCATAAAAATTGGACGGAAAAAGTTACCTCACTTTTCCGTCCATTTGTTGATGGAAATTTTAGGGTAATTAAAAAAATAATAGTAATAATCAACTCAAATTATCTTTAGGATAAGCATACATGTCTATTCAAATGTTGAAATTCTTTTTGGGTGGTTTCAGATATTTAAAAAAAAATTACAACCATTAGAAAAACTGCTAATGTGACGGTAGGAAAGTGGCCCCCTTTATTGTGTTTTATGTCAAATGACTCAATTTTGCACTCACTGTATGTGGCTTGCTGGGCCTTCGTCAATACTATCCCAATTGGCAGAAACTTGTATCCAGATTGGAACTCAATTCTCCCAATGAGGATACAATGAGGCTCCAATTGGGAAACCCTTTTGATGAACACACATCTGCTATACTATACCGATTGGGATATTTTTATATCCTGATCGGAACCCTTTTCTCCGATTGAGGATACCAGTTACAAACTCCAAGAAGTGTCAGAAATACACTACACTGGTGCACAGAGGTATAATGATTGCATGCTGGGTCTTTGTCAATACTATCCTGATTGGGAGAAACTTGTATCAAAATTGGAACTTGATTCTCCCAATGAAGATACAATAGGCCCCAATTGGGAAACCGATTGGGATATTATTTTATATCCCGATTGGAACCATTTTCTTCGATTGAGGATACCAAACTCCAAGAAGTGTAAGAATTACATTACATTGGTGCACAAAGGTATAAGGATTTCATATCAGAGAAAATTAAAATATAAACAAAATATTAGCAAATTCTCAATGCACTGCAATGTAAGGTTTCATTTAATTACAATCAAGGTTTCATTTAATTACAATCAAGGCTTCATTTAATTACAATCAAGGCTTCATTTAATTACAATCAAGGCTTCATTTAATTACAATCAAGGCTTCATTTAATTACAATCAAGGTTTCATTTAATTACAATCAAGGCTTCATTTAATTACAATCAAGGTTTCATTTAATTACAATCAAGGTTTCATTTAATTACAATCAAGGCTTCATTTAATTACAATCAAGGCTTCATTTAATTACAATCAAGGTTTCATTTAATTACAATCAAGGCTTCATTTAATTACAATCAAGGCTTCATTTAATTACAATCAAGGTTTCATTTAATTACAATCAAGGTTTCATTTAATTACAATCAAGGCTTCATTTAATTACAATCAAGGCTTCATTTAATTACAATCAAGGCTTCATTTAATTACAATCAAGGCTTCATTTAATTACAATCAAGGTTTCATTTAATTACAATCAAGGTTTCATTTAATTACAATCAAGGTTTCATTTAATTACAATCAAGGCTTCATTTAATTACAATCAAGGTTTCATTTAATTACAATCAAGGTTTCATTTAATTACAATCAAGGTTTCATTTAATTACAATCAAGGCTTCATTTAATTACAATCAAGGCTTCATTTAATTACAATCAAGGTTTCATTTAATTACAATCAAGGCTTCATTTAATTACAATCAAGGCTTCATTTAATTACAATCAAGGCTTCATTTAATTACAATCAAGGTTTCATTTAATTACAATCAAGGCTTCATTTAATTACAATCAAGGCTTCATTTAATTACAATCAAGGCTTCATTTAATTACAATCAAGGCTTCATTTAATTACAATCAAGGCTTCATTTAATTACAATCAAGGTTTCATTTAATTACAATCAAGGCTTCATTTAATTACAATCAAGGCTTCATTTAATTACAATCAAGGCTTCATTTAATTACAATCAAGGTTTCATTTAATTACAATCAAGGCTTCATTTAATTACAATCAAGGCTTCATTTAATTACAATCAAGGCTTCATTTAATTACAATCAAGGTTTCATTTAATTACAATCAAGGTTTCATTTAATTACAATCAAGGCTTCATTTAATTACAATCAAGGTTTCATTTAATTACAATCAAGGTTTCATTTAATTACAATCAAGGTTTCATTTAATTACAATCAAGGCTTCATTTAATTACAATCAAGGTTGGGGTTAGTAAGATATTAGAAAATTTATTTTTATATAATTGCCTTAACTTTTGTAAAATAATTATGATGTTATATATTTTTAAATTAAATTGAACATTCTGTATCTTGACTGCTTTGGATGTACATGTTTATGTTTAAACATCACTATTAAAATGTCCATGATAAAATCATCTAGAAAGCTTTGCTGTAGTGCAAGAAAATATTCAATTGAGTTGAAAATGTGTTGGTTTGACAACTCGGCGTTATACTCTCATCTCCTGAAGATGATCAGAGCATAATGATCGAAATGTCAAGTTGGTTTTTCAGAAATAAATTTGAGATCATTTTACATGGTGCTACTGCAAACCATCGTGGATAATACTTGCACCATGCAAAGCTTTAAAATTTAGTTTTATCCATGATATTGTGAATGATGGTTATAAACATGGTAATGTACACATTAAACGGGATGTTTTCTTGATTGTATATGCATAAACTGGATTTATTAACCCCAACTCCCTAGGCCCATTTGCTTACACATAACCTGAATCCTTCCAAACTCCCTAGGCCCATTTGCTTACACATAACCTGAATCCTTCCTAACTCCCTAGGCCCATTTGCTTACACATAACCTGAATCCTTCCTAACTCCCTAGGCCCATTTGCTTACACATAACCTGAATCCTTCCAAACTCCCCAGGCCCATTTGCTTACACATAACCTGAATCCTTCCTAACTCCCTAGGCCCATTTGCTTACACATAACCTGAATCCTTCCAAACTCCCTAGGCCCATTTGCTTACACATAACCTGAATCCTTCCTAACTCCCTAGGCCCATTTGCTTACACATAACCTGAATCCTTCCAAACTCCCTAGGCCCATTTGCTTACACATAACCTGAATCCTTCCTAACTCCCTAGGCCCATTTGCTTACACATAATCTGAATCCTTCCTAACTCCCTAGGCCCATTTGCTTACACATAACCTGAATCCTTCCAAACTCCCTAGGCCCATTTGCTTACACATAACCTGAATCCTTCCTAACTCCCTAGGCCCATTTGCTTACACATAACCTGAATCCTTCCAAACTCCCTAGGCCCATTTGCTTACACATAACCTGAATCCTTCCTAACTCCCTAGGCCCATTTGCTTACACATAACCTGAATCCTTCCTAACTCCCTAGGCCCATTTGCTTACACATGACCTGAATCCTTCCTAACTCCCTAGGCCCATTTGCTTACACATGACCTGAATCCTTCCTAACTCCCTAGGCCCATTTGCTTACACATAATCTGAATCCTTCCTAACTCCCTTGGCCCATTTGCTTACACATAACCTGAATCCTCCAAAATCCTTCAGTAGTAAAGCAAGCACATGACATGTATGCACACATGTGTTTCTAATCTGTGGTACATGACCAGGGACCCTGCCTGCATGCATGGAGAAACAAACAGTGTCCACTGACCTTGCAATCACTACAACAAACATGGATGTACATGTACCATGGAAAGGCAAGTATGCCTAATAACCTCAATCCTCCAAAATCCTTCAATTTAGCAAAGAGCATGTAGCATGTAACCTCAATCCTTCAAAATCCTTCACTTTAGCAAAGAGGATTTTGGAAGATTTGGGAGGGTTAGGGTTAATGCATCCAATTGTATCATTAAATTTAGTGGTAAATTTCACAATATCGTCATATTGACATTGTGTCGGGGAATATCTGTGTAGATCAGCCCCACATTGCTACTCAGGTACATTAAGTAGGATTTGTTAGTAGTTTAATAGTTTGCAAAGATAAGACGAGTGGTTTGTCTACATCAATGATGGATTTTGAAGGTTTCTTCTGTTTTAAATTGAAGGCCTCAACAAACTAACAAATAGGTTTCGGTCACGGTATTGAAGGATTGAAGTATGTTTGCCTAACCCGTCAGCCATTAAGCGACTGAGTATACGGAAATGTAAACTTAATTTGTTACCACACTCTTAAAACTAAGGTTGAATCAACCTTTTAAGAGTTCGGTGATTGACAATACTTGATAAAGTTAAATTCAACTCAAAGAAAGTGTTGAATTAACACGGAGTCAAGTTGAGTCTAACTTTATTAATGTTAAATAATTGTTATTGGCCTTACGTTGTTAAGAAGCTAATCCTGTATTTATTAAAACAAAACAAATATTGTTTTTAGTTCATGTGCATTTTAATGTCTCAGTCCATGTTAAAATTAGTTAAACAATTTAAAAACCACCAGTTTTTTTCCGTAAGTTCTTCTCTACAAAATGGGACATTCTGTCCATTGCCTTTGAGAAAGAACCTGCTAGGTTTGAAACGTAAGACCAATAACCATTATTTTGAAATTATACTACAGATGTTTTAGGATAGTAAGCAGTTTGCAACAGCTAATTCCCTATTCAATTATTAAAACCCTATTCTCAAACCCATTCGTTTTTAATAGGGTTTTGAGGTATCAAACTATCCGATGGTTTTAATTAATGTTAATTCAACACATTTATAAAGAGTTGTCACTGACCGAACTCTTTAAAATGTTGATTCAACACTTTCGTTTGTAGAGTGCATGGTTACGTGCCTTAAAGAAGCCTTTTCAATCAGAATTTGGTCGATGCTGAGATAAATGGTATAAACGGATCCATAAATGGCGGAAGGGGGTCTGCATGTGCCTCTATTTTTACCACCGTGCATGTTAATTCTCCATACATTCAATTCAATTCAATTCAATTCATTTTATTTCCATATCAATACCATTGGTAGCAAACAAAATTATTGTAACAAAACAAAAGAAGCAAAATTAATAAGAGAAGTGATAATCATGAATAATATAGATACGAGTGGTATGACTGGAGGGGGCTCGTATAAAGCAAGCTTGTTAATTATGAGCTCCCTATAACTGGGAGTGAACTGTTCACGTTCTCGAGATCAAGTAATAAAACCTATGAAAATATAGTAGGAATATACATTTACGGTGATTTAAAATTCTGGGGAAAAAATTTTTAATTGTAGGACCACTTTTTCAGTCACTCTGAATCCGCCTCTGTACAAAACCCATTGCAGCAGTTGTCAAGTGATGTCACAGTGTTTTTCAGTAGCCTGTATATAACCTGCAATAATGTCAGCAACATCAAAACCAGGAAGCACAAAATTTAATGATCGAAACTTCTGTATGATTTCAATGAAATAAACATGACTGTAAATGTATACTTTAAGCTCGCGTATGATTCATATTCAGTGGTCGATAGTTTAATAACCTTTTGAAACTTCCGTCTGCCATGATAAAACTAAAGTTCGAGTAAATGAAAGAGGAACACGTTTAACAAAATATACCCCATTAGTCAGATCCTTTTCTTATTCTAAGTAGTTTTGTGTTTTATTAGTGTTTGTTTGTTTAAGTAGAGACTGTTTGCGGTGACGCCATGTGAAATTCTCAAATTGAGTAGTAATTAGTTCTGAAAAGAATTGGAGGTTACAACTCGACGTTTCGATCAGCATGCTTCTGATCGTCTTCAGGAGAAACGATCAGAGCATAGTGATCGAAACGTCCAGTTGTAACATCCAGTTCTTTTCAGAACTAATTACTACTTAATTTCAGAATGGCGTCACCACAAACAGTCTTTACTTATAGGTAAAACTTGTAGCTTTGCATGGTGAGGATGATAAGTAAGACTAATTGCGGTGACACCATGTGGAATCTCAATTGAGTAGTAAATTAGTTCTGAAAAGAACTGGAGGTACAACTCGACGTTTCGATCAGTATGCTCTGATCGTCCTCAGGAGAATGCCGGACTCTGGAAAATGCTGCTGCTTAAGTAGACTGCTGGAGGATTAGTTCGTTGAGGCGCGCAGGCGGGAACTGTTGAGACTAGGATCCTAGGGGTTGGGGGAGAGGAGTGTGTGCTCACTGAACTGAATCAGTTGTTAACAAGCACAGGGGGATGGAGGGTGGTTGACTTAGGATATAGGAGATCCCTCAGTCTGGGGTGGGTTATGGACTTTGGATATAGAAGATCCTTCAGTCCGTAGTAGTGGTCGCTGATGTAGAAGCCGATGTCCTGTGGCACAGAGTCGTGTTTGACGATCTCGATGGCCTCTCTGATGCGTCTGGGGTGCCATGTGTCGATGGGTGTAATGAGTTGGGCTGCCTGCCAGTCGATTTGGTGGTCCTTGATGTGCGAGTGCTTGACGATGGCGGACGTCTTTACTTATCCTTTTCACCATGCAAAGCTACAAGTCTTACTACATGGTGTCACCGCAAACAGTCTTTACTTATCCTTTTCACCATGTAAAGCTACAAGTCTTACTAGGCCTACATGGTGTCACCACAAACAATATTTACTTATCCTTTTCACCATGCAAAGCTACAAATCTTACTACATGGTGTCACCGCAAAGTGTCTTTACTTATCCTTTTCACCATGCAAAGCTACAAATCTCAATTACTACATGGTGTCACCGCAAACAGTCTTTACTTATCCTTTTCACCATGCAAAGCTACAAGTCTTACTACATGGTGTCACCGCAAACAGTCTTTACTTATCCTTTTCACCGTGCAAAGCTACAAATCTTACTACATGGTGTCACCGCAAACAGTCTTGACTTATCCTTTTCACCATGCAAAGCTACAAATCTTACTACATGGTGTCACCGCAGACAGTCTTTACTTATCCTTTTCACCATGCAAAGCTACGAATATATAGATTCTGAGAGGAAACAAAACAAAACTAAACTAAACTAAAACAAACAAGTAATATTTCCTGCACCGAAAATCAATTTTAGTATTTTGGGGAAGATAATTTAATACAACCAACTTAGATATAAACTAGAGGTATAGAGTTTGTAAAAAACAAACTCAAGGTGTTTGGGGGTTCATGTTATGGTGTCATCACCTAAAGTTGTTTAAAAATGCAAAATAAATCCAAAATGTTAACATTGTATAAGTTTGTATTTAACAGAAATAAAGAGCATATTTTAAGTGTACTATGAATTAAAGAGCTTTTTATTATCAGATTATTGTCTTTCTCCCAGTTATGATAAACAACATTTAAGAAATCTAATCCTTAATAGAGCGCCCGTTATTACAGCTAAAATGGGGAGACATTGCAGGAATGAGTCAAGCCAGGTAGCTATTTTTTCTGCAGTACAATCCTCATTCACTTACAAATTCCATAAAAATCTAATGTTACAAAGGTTGAAAGGTTCTTCAATAGTTAATTCACCAAAAACTTGCACGAGCATGTTAGTCTATTGAGTAGAATACTTGTTCTCAAGGTGTTTGGTTGTTCATCATGTTATGACGTCATCACCTAAAGTTGTTTAAAAGTACATTAATTAAGTTGGAACTTGGTAAATATGGTTTTCTCTTCAGAAAAGTTTCATGACAAAATTCGCATCCGTGTTGCCAAGTGCGACTTGACAAGAAACTACGGCTATGGAGTTAAGTTCAGCATGTGATTTGACTTCAGACTAGCTAGACCACGGAGCGTGCAATGAAAATGCATTCAGAAATTGAGTTTCGTGACGCATATCAGGCATGAGCGTACAGTTTAAGAATAGACAATTACTTGTAAATTCCTAATTGTAAATCCACCTCACAAAATTTGCCAGTTTGGCAGATTATTTGCATTTGAACTATGACATGAAAATAGCGCCCTCTTTCGGCCATTCTTAGAAAACTACATTTTCAATGGAGATTTTGTATAATTGAATAGTTCATGGGCTTTTTAAATGTTTCCCTACCTAATCTGTCAAATCGGTCCAGTCAGGTAGGGAAGAGTTTGGAATGGGGATTCCATATTTGGGAAATATTTGATGTCATTGTAAAGAAATGAGACCAGTTTAAAAAATCTTGCCTTGAATAAAGGTCTGAACAACTTTTCCTGAACGTCTAACCCCCCCAAGTTTTCCAATTTAATTGATCGTGTAAAAAACTTCTAAATTGTCCATTCATTTCAATATTTTGGGGTTTCATTTCCCATTTCCCATCTCCTTACCTTGAGCTCCACCCTCTTTAGGCAACCTTGGATCTAACCCTACCTACATCAAAGACCAATTTGTGAATCTTTTCTCATCTTTAAAAAGTAAATTATTGGTTATTAATTGTCAACGTGGAGTGTCGTGGCCGTGTCGTGGAGTGTCGTGGAGTGTCGTGTCGTGGCCGAGCGGTCTAGTGTCGTGGAGTGTCGTGGAGTGGAGTGCCGTGTCGTGGAGTGTCGTGGCCGAGCGGTCTAGCGCACCGAACTCAAGTTCTGGTGTTGCCAGCAGCAGGGTGTGGGTTCGAGCCCCGGTCGTGACACTTGTGTCCTTGAGCAAGGTACTTAACCATAATTGCTTCGTCCTTCGGATGGGACGTAAAGCCGTAGGTCCCGTGTGTTGTATAATGCACGTAAAGTGGATTGTCGTGCGGTCTAGCGCACTGAACTCAAGTTCTGGTGTTGCGAGCAGCAGAGTGGCAGGTTCGAGCCCCGGACCGTGACACCTGTGTCCTTGAGCAAGACACTTAACCATAATTGCTTCTCTCCACCCAGGGGTTAAATGGGTACCTGTGAAGGCAGAGATGGTTTGCTCTATATGCGCTAGAAATGGCAGCAATTGAGCTGTATACTCCCCAGGGAGCTGAGATGGTTTCAGGAATGATTTATGAGCCTTATGAGCCTGATGAGCAGGGATAATAATATAATGCGCCTTGAGCGCCACTTAGTTAATTGGATACGTGCGCTATATAAATCTATACATTATTATTATTATTAACGTTTTGTGTAAATATTTAAATTGATAAAACACATTCTTCGTTAAAACACAAAATTAATAAGATATTTATATAAAGGAAATGCGAAACAACATTATCTTTTGAATGACACTTCTGCTTTATTTTGTCATGGTCATGATACTCCTTTTCCATCCATTTTTGCATCCATCAATAATAATCCATTTCATACAGGATAAAGGTTATCCAAACTTCTAGGTCTAATTTGCAATGAAAAGAATAATTTACAAAATAAGTACAAAATACAAAATAAGTGAACCTGTAGTCCCTAACATTAATTGGATTTGGCTAGTATTGTTAAATCTTTGGCACTTAAAAAAACTTTTACTGGTGCATGAAAAGAAAGTCAACAGAATGTTTTAATTAAAGTTAATGGTTAAAGGGCAACATTATCTCAATCAGAGTAAACTTTCAACGGGTCATGGAATCAGTGTCCTAGTGTAAGATGAACAAAGCGGGTGATTGAAAATTACTGGCTCATTTGTTAAGCAGTCTGCAAGGATAAGTCATCTGAAGTTGATGGCCAGGGTAGCTGTAATGCCATGTGATTTCTTCATTATAAGTGTATTATATAGTACAGCTGATGCATTGAAGAGTGTGTGAAGATAGGCACTTTCATGTGAAAATCTCTCTGCTTCTCCAGCACCTTCACTGCTGTCTACACTCACTGGCCAAAAGTATTGCAACATGCTCAAATCGCAATTTACAGTAACAGGTGAGATGATCATTTAATCTGATTTCATCGATCGTGTATTACATAATTTTCGAGCAAGAACAGTAAAAAGAACATTGACTTCAAAAACACAGGCACTTTCAAGAAGTCTTAAGTAGTGTAAATAAAATAAAATAACTTATTGTAACACAGTTCTCCAAACTGAACTTTGGTGTATGTTGCAATACTTATGGCCAGTAGTGTATATCAGTATCAGTACATAATGTATCTGAGCCAACTGCAGTCTCTACCAGTTCTTTTGCAGCTAGAGATTGGCTGTACACCAAGTCAATTGTATTCTTAGTAAATTATCTATGAATTACCAGTGTAGGAAATGTACTTTTCAGACATGTTAGTTTTCAGATTGTGGGACCTGTACTTACTGCAGTGAACTCCCTCCATTTCTTGTACGCACTTGATGAACTTACGATGTAATGACTTTGTGAAAAGAATTTCATTGTTTTCTTCTGGATGACTTCTTCACAGGATTTTATTTATGCATCATTGTACCAAATAGGTATTTCATCTGATGGATCTGGCCTTGTCAAGAATTGGGTACATACTCATTATAGCAAAGACAATGATAGCAAACTACAAACCCACAAGATCTTTATCTTCGATTTGCAAAAGTAACCTCTCATCTTTCCGTTGGGCATGCAATCAAGGTTTGGCACTGTGAAAACAGTTTTTTCTCAATTTTCTCGGTTTGTCAGGGAGGAACTCTGATGAATACCACGGTTTTCTTCTCTGGGGTTCAATGCTGCATTCTCACCGCTCAACCTCATCTTGACCTAAATATGTATGAAGAAAGAATGATAAATATTTAATAGAAATAGAGGAATAACTGAGTAAGGCGAATGGGCATTGTAGACAGAAAGAGATTGAAAATTAAAAAAATACACACACAAGACAAGGTAAACAGATAGAAAGAAACGAAAAGCAACATCTAACTTGAAACAATTTTACTGCATACTAAGCTTGGTGATAAACACGATATCGAATATTGCGATAACTTTTTTATTCGATTACAATATCGAGAACCTATTTAAGTTATCGGCATATCGGCGAATCGCGAATACAAATATATCACAATAAAATATAAATCGACATTGTGAGTCAAGTCAGAAATTCCATGGAAATAAAATCATTAGTCTTTGAGCTTTAGAAATGAGAAACAAAGCAAACTACTTCAAAGTACATACACGCTCTGCAAATAAATTTGCAATTTATTGTGACACTTGTGAGAGGTACATACCTGTGGTTATCGCCTCTAAAGCAATCATGCATGAATGCAAAAAAAGAATTGCGATATTATTGAAAATTGCAATATATGTTTGCCGATATATCATGGATAAAAAATCGTTATCGCCAAGCTTACTGCATACTTGAAACTTGATTGAATTTTGGAAAGAATGTCACATCCAACCGCCACTTTTAAGTTTTTTTGAAAATAAATTCAACCACTAACCAGTTAAAAATTATTCTATCGATTTTTGGTGAAACTATCTTTAAAATCCACTTTTATGATGGTTTTCGGACTTTATTCCCTTCTAAAAATCCTCCCTTCAGAAAATAGAAGGATCATATTATAGTTGCCACTGCACATGTACAATGACTGTTGGTCACTAATTGTGGAATTTACATCAGAACTGACATGACTGAGGAATTCATCGTATACCAATATGGCTGATTTTCATGAAATAAATATCCTGGAATAATTTGAAGTATATGTCCATCATCATCCATATGTTCTCCACCTTACGAGGTAGGTAAGATTACTTTATTGGTTATATTGAAGGAGAAAAAGTGGCGGTTCAATTCGACATTCTAACCAGAATTTTTCAATATTTGCCTACCTTGATGTTTCTGTTTCTTCATTTCTTCCTCTCAGCCCTGCAAATGGCATGGAAGCATTTGTACCACTCTGAGTGGTACCCATAGATCTGTAAATCAAATGGTAATTAATTTTAGGAATGTCGGCTATTCATCCATACATGTAAAATAATAAATAATTGGGTCAGCATCCATCTTCATTGTATACACTATGAAAAAATAATACAAAACTTTAGTTCAGCTTGAAGTTCATTTCATGCTTATTCACACCGCCGAAGGTTGAATATTCTTGGTTCATATACAAAGTTATGTTTGTGCAACTAGTATTACTTTTAAGCATCTGATAAAACTCTATTATAAAGATCCCATTTTTCAACAGTGCTGATTTTTACCAAAAAGTGCCCCTTTCAGGATTTTCATGGATTTGGGTGGTTAAGGTTTGTTTATTTTGTTGGTCAAGGTTATTTTGTTGGTCAAGGTATTAACATGGTAACTATTGAAAATAATCACCAGGAATGATCTTTTTTTGAAATTGTCACTAAAAAAGTATGATGATATCAGAAGTACATACACGCTCTGCAAATAAATTTGCAATTTATTGTGACACTTGTAGAGGGGTACATACCTGTGGTTATTGGCTCTAAAGCAATCATGCATGAATGCAAAAAAAGAATTGCGATATTATTGAAAATTGCAATATATGTTTGCCGATATATCGTGGATAAAAAAAAATCGTTATCGCCCAAGCTTACTGCATACTTGAAACTTGATTGAATTTTTGGAAAGAATGTCGTATCCGACCACCACTTTTAAAGGGTTTTTGGGAATTTTTTTGCAACCACTAACCAGTTAAAAATTATTCTATCGATTTTTGGTGGTACAGAAAGCGAAAACTATCTTTAAAATCCACTTTTATTTCCCTTCTAAAAAATCCTCCCCTTCAGAAAATAGAAGGATCCTATTATAGTTGCCACTGCGCATGTACAAATGACTGTGTTGGTCACTAATTGTGGAGTTTACGACATCAGACTGACATGACTGAGGAATTCATCGTATAGCAAAATGGCTGATTTTTCATGAAATAAATATCCTGGAATAATGTGAAGTCGGTCGGATGCGACATTCTACCCGTATTTTTCAATATTTGCCTACCTTGATGTTTCTGTTTCTTCTTAATCTTATTTCTTCCTCTCAGCCCTGCAAATGGCATGGAAGCATTTGTACCACTCAGAGTGGTACCCATAAATCTGTAAATCGAATGGTAATTAATTTTAGGAATGTCGGCTATTCATCCATACATGTAAAATAATAAATAATTGGGTCAGCATCCATCTTCATTGTATACACTATGAAAAAATAACCCAAAACTTTAGTTCAGCTTGAACTTTGAAGTTCATTTCCATGCTTATTTACACCGCCAAAGGTTGAATATTCTTGGCTCATGTACAAAGTTATGTTTGTGCAACTACAATACATGTAGTATTACTTTTAAGTATCTGATAAAACTCCATTATAAAGATCCCATTTTTCAACAGTGCTGATTTTTTTCCCAAAAGTGCCCCTTTCAGAATTTTGATGGATTTGGGGTGGTTAGGGTTATAGTTTATTTTGTTGGTCAAGGTATTAAACATGGTAACTATTGAAAATAATCACCAGGAATGATCTTATTTTTAAATTGTCACTACACGATACTGAGGGACAGATCACAATGAGATAGTAAAAGTCTAAAGACATAAGTTAAATTGTCAAGGATATTTTTCATATAGGCCTAAGTCCAACTATTTTACAAAATATATGTAGTCTGATTAGGTCCAGATATTTTTCAAATTCTTTTAAAATTAATTCCTACATTACCTGTAACGTTAGCTGCGACGTATGTTATGTACGTTAGCTCCAACAGCCCTAACGCTTAGACATTGGCAATATCACACTCAACCATACCGTCTATTTCTTCCATCCACTTGCACATGAAAGAATCTTTGTCCAACTCATCTCCAAAAATGATAACAATTTGGATTCCATGCTAAATTAGTACATTTTCTGCAGACGGGCCCGACACTCAGGGAAGCCATTGTTTTTGCTGCTGCATGGTACTATACTGTGCGCGTGCATGCATGGCAGGTCATGACCTGCGCGGTCTTCGTAAACTCGAACTATTCTATTCTAATTAGATAATGCATATACACACACTATAGGCCGATATGTCTGTGTGTAAGAGAACGTCAGTATGGCTGTGCTTCTGAATAGTTGTTCGTTTAAACTTCTGTTTTCGACCGGAAGGAGAGGTCAAATTGGGGTCATGTCTGTGTAAGAAATGTGACATAGTTCAAGGTCTTTAAGATGATGCAAAGATTGTGAAAATATTTTCTGTGGTTCATGAGATATGATATTTTGAAATTTTAAACTTCCGGTTTCAACCTGAAGGAGAGGTCAGATTGGGGTCAGGTCTGTGTACGAAAAATCACATAATTAAAGATCTATAACATGCTGCAAAGACTGTGAAAATATCGTTTGTGGTTCATGAGATATGATTTTTTGAAAATATTAAACTTTGATTTAGTGTAATTCGATATCTGATGATCTCACTATGACGTCACAATTTGACATAAAACTACATGTTAAGGTCTAACTATGTGTGAAGTTTTAAGGTTCTGTGAACTCTGCAACTATGTTTTTGTCTCTGGATAATTCTTATTAAGAAGAAGAAGAAGAAGAAGAAGAAAAAAAAAAACCCGAACAATATCAAGAGGTGTTTGGGCACCAACCCAAACACCTAAATAGGATCATATGCCGTGTTCGAATTAAGCGTTTGTGTTGTGGCTATTGGCTCAGTGCAGCAGCAATGCTATAGGAAGAAACAGGAAGAGTATAGGAAGAAACAATGATATAGCCGTAGCCAAAGCCGCCATTTTGGAAACGGCCATACTTGCAACCAACTGTGGGGCCAATTTCACATGCTAAGTAAAATATTCTGCTGAGCAGGTAATGTTGGTTACCAGCCAAACTGTCATGCAAAATATCCACACTTTGGCTGTTGTCTGGAAATGCATGCTTAGCGAAATGATCTGATTAGCAGCTCTATCTCTTGAAATTAAAGGTTGGTCTCACATGACATCTCACATGACGTCACTTGTTAACCAAGGCAGAACAAATTTGCACAGTTTTCAATAACCACAGGTTTATTACTTCATATAACGCTACCCGTTTATATATTAACGTGAAGCGAGCAAAGAAAATTTGGCTGATGCTGGACTCGAACCCGCGATCTCTCGAATACCGTACGAGCGCTCTACCAACTGAGCTAACCAGCCCCTATGTTGGTGGGCGGTCCAGTATGCCAATTATCTATTGCCCTATGGGGCCAGGTCAGAGGTAAAAAACACAAAAATGGACATTCAAAAAGTGCTTGAAAAAGGTAATAGGACACAAAAAACATGTAGGCCTATATGCTGTAACTTAAAGGTTCTCCCATTTTACAGAATTAGCAATGATTAAGGAAAAACAATTGAGGAGATAATAGCAGTATAATATGTTAAGTAAGGTACTGTATCACAAATCTTATATTCATTGGCAATTTTCAAAACACTTGATAATTGATAATTGAGTTCAAAGCACAAAACATGTTAAAAAACTGCATACAAATCTATACACACTGTGATATCGCCCAAAAAAACATTGATAATGCTTTATGGCGCCCATGGACACAAGTTCATAAAATGCCCCAAATACGGTTGGTTTGGTTTGGTTTGGTTTTAATGAATTGTTCCTCGAAAAATGTTCGTGCGTCACTTTCACTTGAACGGTTGAACGGTTTACTGTACTGTGCATGGCTTCCTGGCAAGCTGTAGTAGTTTCGTTAAAGGTACACACCGCCCTAAAAGTGCAAAAAATGGGATTGATAGAATGATAGAGAATCATTTTTGGAAGGTTTTCTTCAAAAAACAAAATCCAGGTATCGTGTAATTACCGAGAAATGTCCAAAAAAACAACAATAAGGTCAAAGGTCACGTATACGCATTTTCAGTAGTCTACACGACCGTGAAACCTGTACGGCAATTGCAGATTGTAGTCAGACTGGTACCTCTGCATTGCACACCGTTGTGATTGTAGAGGAACAAGGTTCCAGTCTGTACATTTTGTATCCGTTGTAAACACACGAACTATCACAGAATTCCTGGATTCGATTCAAACGAGGTGCACGTCGACGTCCAAGATGATCCAAAAAGTGATGACAATGTCTAGTAGGCTTGATAGACCTTGGATCAACCATGGAGAAAGGCACAGACTGAACAAACCGGTGCTTAGCAGCATCTATCTGGACATTACTGGATTCTGGGTGAGCATCTCAATCATGATCAATATTACTAGTTTGCATTGCCATTGATAGACAGTACATGATCTAGGAGTAGGAGTGTACATGATGAACACAATCATGACAATGTCCCCTGGCAATTATGTGAAATTGCCCTAACCCCTGATTACATACTCATATATTTGACAGGAAAAATGTTGAAAGGGAAGCTTCAATTTTGGTTTAGATTTTCATATTCTCAAAATATTATCAAACATTATTTTTTGGTCGGGTCTCGGGACACAGGCCTTATGACCAAATTAATTTGTCCGAAGTGCTTTTATCTTAGAGAGAGAGAGAAAAAATAATTATGTAAAATACACAAGACGTTACCAGATATAACTAGGCACTTCAGATACATTTTAAATAAGAGGTTAAGGACTACACAATTGATGGTTTCTGAAACCTTATTTATTAATTAGCATAAATCTTTTTAAATTTTTAAAATCGGACATTGTGTTCAAAAGTTACAACCAATTTTATTTGTCAAAGTCAGGGAAAAAATTAGACAAAAGGTCAAAGGTCATCTTATGTTTTTCTTTATATTGTTCTTTGTACCAAAGTTGACAGTGTGGGTATTGAAATATGTCTGTAGCATATATGGTTTTACTCAACACCATGTGATACATCTTCAAACTTAACCAAAAATTGATTATGTTAATTATCAAATTTGCATAATTAATTAGCTAATTATGAAACTGAATAACTAAATAGACAAATATGGGGAAAACTAACGAATTTTGACGCGAAATATCACAAATTTGATGTTATAAATTGCTGATTGCAAGATTACAATTGCAGATTATTTGCATTAATTGAGAAGATTCGCATAATTATTTAGTTTATCATGCAAGTGTCAAGCTAAATCACAAAAAGGGAGATTCAAAATTGTGATGGTGCCAAAAAACATCAAATTTCGATGGGAATTGATGTCAAATTTGCTGTAATAAAATTTAGCTCATTGGTGATTACTACTGAAAAGTATTATAATTCATTCAGCAAATTTCCATAACTGATTAGCTTATTACGAAAACAGAGATGCTACCGACTATACCCCCAAAAAAGTGCAAGATTTATCAAGTAATTGTATCATTAAATATTTTTAACATAACTGTGTGAGTTTATTTTGAGCCAGCTTTCAAAAGAAAATTGCCGCACTCACTTTATTATTTTTTCCCCTGATGCCCATGGATTTGTCTACTCAGATATTCTGAAATTCATGTACATATCATATAATTATAAATAATACAAGTAGGCCTAAATGTCTTTATTATTGTGACATTCATAATCTTTCTTATACTTGCAAACACAGAATCAAGGTGAAATAAATTTGCAAGTATTTAATTTTGTTATGATTTTTTATGAACAGGCAGGGAAGATCGAGACAGTCTGATGCAACAGAACGTTTCATTATATTTTTTGGGGTCTGAACGAAAACCAATATTTATTTTCATTTGAAAAAAAAAGGAAAAATATTACATCTATAAAACATGTGCAAAACATTTTCGACAAATATGAACCACAAAAATTTAAAAGCGACGAAAACCTTTTCAAAATAGGACGTTTAAATAGGCAATCCTTAAAGAACACCCCTTTAAATAATGGTATGATCCATTCTTAAGACACGAAGCTTTTAAACTCACGATGCAGAAAATTTAGAAAATCACAGCGGTATTTTAACTTGTAAATAAGGTGATGACAGTAATAAATATGACACTAAAACTTAATACTGTTTTCTGTTATGTTTTATAACTCCATTCTGATGTTATTTAAAGAGGGTTTTGATCACTTTTGGTCGTAAGAATGTACATGTACGAGTGGCAGCTTCACATGCACGGGTTATCGTGTGTGTACCGCCACGCGGTCGTGTATATCCGGCCGGTGATCACCACACACACACACACCGCTGCACGGAGCTCCGGTACGGCGAGGAAACGACAGTGTGTGTGCTTGTTCATTGGACTTTCGCCGTAAAAAGACTACCCCAAAACAGCGTTTAGCGTAAAAACCAAACTATGTATTCTTATTTTAATCATACATAATAATTAAATGATGTATACTTGTTTACACATACGTTGCCGCTTTTCGATTTTCCTTTTCGAAGTGGGATTTTTTAAGGTTTGAAAAACGTTCTCGACGATCTCTCGTAGAAGTTTTCGGTCAATTCTGAAGCGGCAATAACTGAAATGTACCGATGACGTTCGTTTTTCCGATGATGACGTTGTCGTTGTTGTGCAGCCAATCAAAACCCAGCTATATTTAGATGAATGGGGGCGTCCCAAAATCGAGGGTCTTCAGTGCGTATCTGCGTGCCAACAGCATGACCCGGCCGGAAGTTGTGTGTGGCCATAGGTTTTTGTGCAGCGCTGTGTGTGTACACGTAGGAATGTTTACGAAATAAGATTTTGTCAACGGAAGTGGTAGCACCACTGAAGTGCCTAATATAACTTTGTGAAACACGAGGGGGAGCCCCTATTTTTAATAAATTTTCACAGGTTTTATACTATTTTTCGCGAGATCTAATGTTAACGTGTTACAGGGTTGAAATTAATGTTCATTATCAAATACGAATGCTTTCATTTTTTTTTAATGGTTGTTTATTACAAAAAAATTAAGGTTTAGTATAATTTGTTATTATTTTTTGCTACATGTATAGCAGTACTGGCATTTCAGTCGAAAAGGGGTCTATCTGATAACCACCTTTCCATTCTATATCAGTTAAACAATGTTTTACCTTATTTCCCAGTGATTGTTGATAATGTTGAATTTATTAAAATCTAAGCCCTTACTCCTCTTTTCAATCTTAAATCTTTTTCAGAAAGAGGACAGAAACGTCTTGGTACTTCAGCTATGCAGAATTGATGCTGGGTGTGATTCTCGACATAATGAAGCACCAGTCTTCGGTCAATGGAATTGGTAATTTGGAATCGAGCATAGGCCTGTGTCTGGGCCCTTACTTTTATTGCTTGTTTGCCCCTCCCCTGAGGGCAGGGGAAGAGGGAAAGCATGAATGCAAACTTTCTTGCAACGTTATCATGTAGTAGTTATAAGCTTGTTTTCTAATGAAAGGTTAATTAGCTGATATCCATACAAGCTTTGAAAACTGCAGACATTAGCTATTTGAGTAGACTCTGTGGTACATGAACATGGATGAAATGCACAATTATTAGCAAACTTTCATGTTCCATGTAGCGAAAATTATTTACAACCTGGAAATGGAAATATCAGGAGTGTAAATACTCGTCTCTCACAGGGTAACTTTTCCTTGGTAAAGTTGGAAATACAAAGAAAGTGGAAATGTTTATATGCTCCTCCATGATTCAGTGTCTTCAGTAACCCCAGCACCCCCCACCCCCAATCAATTTAACCCCAACTTCCTGTCCTTTGATCCACGTTTAATCCAGTTACTACCATAAATCAACTTTATGCCCATAATAACGCTGAATAAGTTGATGTGGCTGCCTACAACCCTGGCAAACTATTTTCATATGAGTGTTTTTACATGTTGATTTATCATCTGGCATGGTTTTTGAAAAGCATGTGTTGGGCTAGTGTCAATATCATTATGCATATAATGAGGTTTGTGGTAGCACCATGTAAATACCTCTACAGTTTAATAGTGTTGGCTCTTAGAAGAACTGGTGGTGAGATAACTTGAAGTTTCCATCGGTATACTCTGATCATCTTCATCCCCGTGAAGACAATCAGAGTATACTGATTGAAACATAAAGTAATGTCACTGCCAGATCTTGTCAGAACCAATGCTATTTACTACTCTTGAAAGATAATTACTCTTACTCCTACTGTTCTTCAACCATGTAAAGCTTCAAAATCTCAACATTTTCAAGGTAGTACATAATACTAATAGAGTAATTTGTGTGTGGGGGGGGGGTTGAGGGCTGTCAGTTGCCTTGAAACATTTTCATGTTATACCTGCAATTTTTGGCAATTTTTGAGGGTCTTGAAAGTACGACATGTCCTCTATACTTCCTAGAAACTTTTGATTGGATGGCACCCGTAACAAACCTGAAGTTGATATAGTAGGCAATCTTCTTGAGAAAACTCTTATTTAGTGGAATGTCTGCTAGTAAGTGGGATGTTGTAGGCTTCCGTTTACTGACCCCCATTCACATACGTAGGTGACATGATGAACTGAGCATTCGTCTCTGTCTCCATCTCCCTTCATCTCATCTATGGACGAAACATGAACAAACATGTATATAATCTTACAAAAGAAATATTACATTGAACTGAATACTCTAGCAGTTGAGAAATGAAACTGACCACAAAGACATAAATAACACAATAGCCAGCCATGAATAACACATGTAAAGCTACTTTGACTAATTATTAGTGCTACAGTACACTTATCATTCACACACCCACTTAAAATTATAACCAATGTTGTTCTTTCCCTTTAAGAGGACAACGGTCACGATCAACAGGGCATGGAATCGGAGTGCTAGTTTTAGATTATCTGTGACTGAAAAAAATATCCCACATGATAAGGTCATATTATCATTGCTGCTGCATAAATGAGCCAGTAATTTGCAGTCAGGGTGTTCATCTTAAACTAGGACACCAATTCCATGCCCTGTTGAAAGTCTGCTCTGATCGTGATATTGTCCCTTTAATGTGGACAAGTTAACATTAAGCATTGCACAAGGGGGAAAACCTGAATGCACAACTTCATTTTTTACTAAATGAGAAATTGTTTCTGTAAATCTGATTTTGTTTGATAGAAAAACAAATATTTACATCAACTAAGTTTTCTATATATACACAAAAATTATGGGATAAAAAACATATCTGAATCAATCCAAGATTTACTCTACCTTGGCAATGCTTTGTAGCTGTGAATACTGAAAATGGAATCAGGCTGAACTCTACATGGTGTTGATGCAAGTAAAAATACTGGCAGTGATGTTTTCTCATACCTATAAAACAAAACAGTTAATGAAATAATGGTGGATATGATGGACATGGTGCATGTTAAAAATCCATTTAAATATAACTCGTACTCGAATAATGGTACCTGATGCTATTTCCTCCAGTCCATGTTTGAATTTTCACCATGACCCCTTTTGGCTATCTTCCCCATAAAATACCTGGGCATCGATGGTGGAAATTACAACTAATTCACTGGAAATTGTTCTGCTTTCTAAACTAGTATATCTCATAATTATCATGTCTGTACTGTAAACATCATCACAATATCATTGGGCCTTGGCTATAGGAACTATCAAAAATAAAGTGATGGCAAACAGAAATTCATCATAAGAGTTCAGCATAGCCTACAGCCACACAAAAAGCCCTACGAGTATTATATTAGGCCAAATAAAAAAAATTGTTGAGTTGCCCTCCAGTGAAAATATTTGAAGGGGTCGGTCGGTCGGGATTTTTTTTATTTATTTTTTTTCCCCCCTCTCTCCTTGACTGTCATTTAAGATTGAAATGCATTGGAACTGAAACCACATACCATGTTTTTCATTTGTATACCTATCAGCAAGGAATTCTGCTTCAGAATAAAAGTATCCCAAGCAGTTTTGTTGTACTTTTCGCTGTGATTGACACAGCAAATTCATCCATATTGCGTGCAATGCTGAACATGCAACATGTGAGTGGCCATTCGATTTGAAAACGTGTAGATTGAGTCGCAATCGTTGACATACAAAACAGTGCGCGAAGCCAGTGGAAACATGTGAGGGGGCCATTCGATTGGAAAACGTGTAGATTTGAGTCGCAATCGTTGGCACACAGTGTGTGCGAAGGCAGCACACCATGTGAGGGCCGGGGCCATTCGATTTGAAAACATGTAGATTGAGTCTTGGGTACCGGTAAATTTACCGGTTAAAAAAGTGGAAAATTTCACAAATCAAACGTATTATGTTTTATACAAAGAAAATTGGTAAGTTTCATTAATAAATAGGCCTATGAATGACGGGAAGAAAAAAAAAACCGACCCGAGATTTCAGCACTTTTGGGTCGGTCGGTGGAGGGCAACTCAACATCTTTCTTTTTTTGGCCTTATCAAACAATGTTTCTCATTTATTACTCTTACCTGTCCAACAATAATCCTACAAATGCGACATTATTCATAGTATCATCATGGTCACCATCACGTTCAACAATCAAATCCCTGAGTGTTTGCCATCATTTGAGGTTGGCTGTCCCGGCCCGTAAATGGTCGCCAGGCATGCGTCGTTTTGCCGTAGACGGTGAGCCTTTCTTCGCCCAGCCCGCTCGGTCGAAATTCTAGCGTTGATTTTGACGGATGGCCTTCCAAACTGAACAGTTTTTGTCACTTTTTATTGGCGTTGATATGATGAAGGGGCTGTGACAATGTTCCAAATAAATACGTTATTGTTGTTTCCAAAACTAAACTCGCTGGCAGTATCATAATTCAAAATACCCTACACGAAAAGCACCAAAGTGGTCGAGACCCTGCTTTACGCTTCCACGCAAAAAGTGTTCATATATTTATGGCCTAACCAGCGGGCTCACGCCTCGGGCGCTTTGCCGCGCTGGCGCTCATGGCTGTACTGGTACAGTCTTGATTCGGTTCCCGGTGTCTCGGGAAAGTGCCAAGACTTTCGTCTTTTTGTCGATTTTGACAATTTCCACCCATCGTTTCAAAATCATTTCACTTTTGTCATGTATCAATGAACTATAAAAAATAATTATTCTTGAATTTGGTTCAGTAATAAACTTTTTAAACGTCTGAAAGTGCGACTATAACTTTTGTCCTCGTGAGTTTTCTGGACAAATTTTGGTTCAAGAAAGTCACATGACATTGGTTTTTGTACAATAACAGAAAAACGACGCATTTTTCAGGGGGATTTGTGTGGACAATTATATTCTACTTTTGAAAGATCTTCCCAACCATGTATGTAAAACAATGAAATGTTGAGGGGCGTTTTTATCGCCCAATTTCGCGCGACAAAAATGAAGCGACTTGACATAGTCACATGATTCATATGGAAAGCGATTACGAATCTCGCATAATTATCTCACACATCCTTCATGACCCAAATAAAGACCTATCTAGTGAAGTCTTTCCCTATAAAATGTATCTACCGCGTCTTTCGCTATTATAATGGTAATCTACCTATTGTCTTGTCTCTTGTCTGTCTGTCCTTTTTGTTTGTGTTTTTTGTCAGTCTGGCTGTTTTTAACAAGCTTCTGCTTATATAAACAGCCCCCGTGCTCTATTTAATTAATTTATTTTGCTATTAATTTAACATTTACTGCTTCATCGTTTAATGCACTTTTAATATAAAGTTTGTTAATTCTTTTTTGGAAGTATGGAAATAAATGTGATGTGATTGATTGACTGATTGAAAAAAAAGAAAACAATTTATTCATCGCATTATGTTTATCTTTCACGTTAGAAAGACACATTTCTCAAAATAATCACGAGAAGCAAGGTTTACAGTAAATATGTCCCCAAAATAATTATTGTTCCCGCCATAAATAAACTTTGGCACGTGATTAATGCTAAACTGAGCTTACCACAATTATTGTTAAAATATTTCCCTACAAAGTATATGTTGACCTTTAATCCTAAAAGGATATAGGTCCTCATCAGTGTTCCAATGAAAACAAAATTGTTCGATAAAATAGAGATAAACACGGGCGAGACATGTTTAATAATAATAATAATGTCGGGCATTTTAAAGCGCTCTTAAACAAGGTATCAGAGCGCTGTACATTATTACCCCTGCTCATCAGGCGCATAAATCATTCCAGAAACCATCTCAGCTCCCTGCGGAGTATACAGCTCAATTGCTGCTATTTCGGCGCATATGGGCTAATCAAACACAACAACCAATTCTGCCCTCACAGGTACCCATTTAGTCCTGGGTGGAGAGAAGCAATTATGGTAAAGTGTCTTGCTCAAGGACACAAGTACCACGGTCACGGACAGGATTCGAACCCACATTCTGACGACTCAGCCACCAGAACACAAATCCGATGCACTAAACCGCTCGACCATGGCACTCCATGGTTAATATAACTTTCTCCACTGTTTTCATTGCTCTCCTGTGACTGTGCGGCCTTATGCACAACATTGCAGTGAATTTTGGCGCAATACTAGTGTCTGTTATTACTAAGATTATTATAAATAACGATAAGGTCTATTGCCCGCTTGCAATATTTCCGTAAGTGGACATTAGGTTTTTTTCTGAAATCGAGACGAAGGGAGTTCAAACAAAGTTACTTTTTACAATTTTTTACCTTGGGTTGTGATAATACAATTTATGTGGTTTAGACCCACAAAAAAGTCTCCGCGCGCGTCGCCTCATACCCTACCGTTGGCATTTTTTATTGTATTTAATTTTATTTATTTTTTAATTTTTTTGGTTGCTATTAAACGATGTCCAATTGCAGCCAAAATTGCTGGATCGATTGGAATTCTGCCGCGCTGTGTTTTAAACGACTTTTCTACATTGGGGTATGAACGTTTGCTCGATTTGTGAGGCCTCTCTTAGTCACCATACTTTGTATATGGGAAATTTGGTCCCCGCATATACATGTATCATATATTCTCCGTTGGCCAAAAAAGGGCCTCTCTTAGCCACCATACATTATGAATAATAATAATAATAATATGCACGTATCCACCAAACTGGTGCTCAAGGCGCATTATATATTATTACCCCTGTTCATCAGGCTCATAACTCAATCCTGAAACCATCTCAGCTCCCTGGGGAGTATACAGCTCAATTGCTGCCATTACATCACATATAGGGCTAATCAAACACAACAACCAACTCTGCCCTCACAGGTACCCATTTACCCCTAGGTGGAGAGAAGCAATTATGGTAAAGTGTCTTGCTCAAGGACACAAGCACCATGGTCGCGGTTGGGATTCGAACCCACATTCTGACGACTCAGCCATTAGAACACAAATCCGATGCACTAAACCGCTCGACCATGACACTCCATATATGGACTGTGTATCATGTATCACTTAAACAAAACAATTTCCAAATTGGCACATGTTTAATCCCCCCCCACCCCCACCCCCCCCCACCCCCCCCCCCACCCCACCCTGGATGAGCGGGTGGAGTAATTAATTACGAACGGGTATTAAGAAAGATCACGCTGACATGACAATGTTTACAACACCATGTTACGAGATATTATTTTGACGCAGCTTATAACAACGTGTCATATTTTTTGGTCTACAATACCATTGGCGGATCCAGTGGGGGCTAAGGGGGCTGTATCCCCCCCCCCTAAAATCGTTTTTAAAAAAATTAAAAAAATTTAAAAATTTAAAGGAGAGAAAAAGAGAGAGAGAGAGAGAGAGAGAGGAGGAGGGGAGGGGAGAACGCACTCCCATTCCCCCTCACTGTGCTTTGTTTTTCTCTCCCTAATTTTTGTAGTACTGAAAAATAATTGTTTTTGATTCTCAGCCTCCCCCCTAAAAAATGTTCTGGATCCGCCCATGAATACCCCTCTTCAACTATTATGCATTTGTATACTAAAAATGAACTTTTAACTTTATTTTCCTTAAAAAATCCTCCACAACCGTGAATTACTGTTATATAGAAAGGGTTTGTTCGGAATTAATTTTGTAGTTAAAAAATGTATAAAATATGTAGGTCTATAATTTTTTAAAGAAAATGTATGAAAAACCTTGAACTCTGTACTTTCTGTTTGAAAGGTGAGCGTTCTAACCACAGGACTATCATGCAACACGACTTCAACATTGAATTAATTATTGAAAAACCTTTTTTAAATAGGATTTCTATGCAAATTTCTAAGCCACTGAGGCAGTATATGCTGCAGGAAATAATAGCTAACCGTCAGTATCCGATAATCAGAACGTGGTTGTGCATTCACACGAATCCCGGATTCTGTGGCGGAAATTGACGAATGTTATTTTTATTAAATGTCAGAAAACCAAAATGTGTCTATTGTCTATTCCGTTTGTCAAGATTTATAATATCAAAGGGATAGCCTAGTGAGTTATGCTCGCTGACTCACTAATACAAAAAACTACGAGGACTTCCTTGTGTCGGTAATGTAAATAACTAGTCCATGGTACGCGTGTACCTACTATTACTTGTTAATTTGTAGATGCACCACACTAAATAAACTCCCATCAACTAATGCTAATTGCAAAATATTTAAAAATCATTTTTAAAAAGTCCTAATTTTTGAAACCAAAAGACAACATATTGATTGATGTCTAACCTTTTTTTTATTATCAATTTAATGTGGATTGTCCAGAGGCCTGTCGAGTTATTCTCATCCCAATGGAAACCACCCTCTACACTAGTGAAAACGCCCACACTGAAAAGCATCTATTTTGGAAAAAGGCCTTACACTTGAAATCAAATTAGGACCACTTTTTCAGGGCCTAGTGTATCCAAAATACTCAAAAGTTGTAGCTCGGCGCATGAATAAACTAAATAGGGTACTATACAACGACAACAATTAACAAACTTACTGAGATAATACACATAAGTAGTTTACATAGAACATTTTTGGTACATTTTAATTTTACATTTAAATACAAAAAGTGTAGACGAGTTTCGAATATCGCTGGGAAGCTTTTTCAGTTGATTGCACCAGTATATCGAATTGTGTGTTGAAAGATTTGTGTCCTGTGTTTTGGACGATGAATGTTGGTTGAAGTTCTGGTGCTGTAGTTATGAATATTGTAATTAAAGTTGAAGAGCGCTTGGAGGTGAGTGAGTGGGGACATTGGCGGATCCAGGGGGGGGGGGGCTAAGGGGGCTGTAGCCCCCCCCCCCTAAAATCGTTTTTTTTTTTAAATTAAAAATAAAAAAAATTAAAAAAGGAGAGGGGGAGGGGGAGGGGAGGGGAGAACGCACTCTCATTTCCCCCTCACTGTGCTTTGTTTTTCTCTCCCTTTGATTATTTCATTGTAATTTTTGTAGTACTGAAAAATAATTGTTTTCGATTCTCAGCCCCCCTAAAAAATGTTCTGGATCCGCCCATGGGGGAGTTGTAGTTTTTTTGAAGAATTTGTACATAAAGATGTTTTTATGATATAGACCTATATAGACATTCAGTCCCGGTCTGTTATTACAAAGAGGCCAAGTAGAATGTTGTCATACCTATGACAGCCTATTGTAGCTAGTCTGATTGGTCGGGAGGTCATGACGCGTGACTTCCAAACCACTGTATGATTGGTTAGATTTATCAATACATTGGTTAGATTATTGGTTAAATGGTTATTGACTATATTTGGTTAATTGGTTATTGATTATTAGCTAATTAGATAATGCCCAACCAATTGTATTGTGGGTCAAACCAGATTATTGGTTATATTAATAAAAACAAATTTGAAAATTATCAAACCAATATCTTCATTAATAAATTCATAAATTAAAGCTGGATTCGAATACCACTCGGAGCCGACACGTTCATTGAATTTTCAGTCTCTACCTGATTACGTGGCCCGGTTTTACTTCTTGGCTGGAATTTTCCTCCCACATCTAAAATAAAACTGATAGTTTCTTTATCAACTCTTCACAGGTTTATTCAGGCTTAAGAAATACACCTAGTAATATGGGCGCTTTTGAGCAATCCTTCTTTCATTATTACAAAGATCAATCATTTAATAAAGAGGTCTTCAAAAGTCTTCAAAATAATGGGTCCATCATGGCCGATTTAGTAAATATTGAATTAGTGGTAGGCCTATACACGGACTGTAGTTCGGCCTACTTGTGTAATTTTTGTTATCACTGGACAAGTAAATAATTTTACCAAGGTCTTGATAATTATCAGTATTTTTATTCACTGCAAAATAATCTAAACAACTATCAGTCAGTGAAGTATGGTGCCACGAAATGGCTATTGATTGGTCCTTCCAAGGTGATTTAATTTCGATAAATATCCCCATGGAATTTATTTATTTATTTATATTCAAATACGAACGACAAACATCATTGCATAAGGACAGTCTATTATAATGCAGGGGTGGTCGAGGATGTGAGTACAAGCGGGTTCACACTGCCGAAGAGGGGGGAGGCAAAAGTCTATGGTACATTTACGCGTATTACAAAAACACAAAACAGGTGAACAAATTCCCCTGTCTACCACTGATCCACCGAGGTTTTTATATTCAATGAAAGCTTTGTATGAGGAACCGAAACATTTTTGTTTTATCTTTTACAGAATTGGGAAGGTATCTATGTAAACCTATTCAACCTTGCTTTAGGGCATATTCGATGTTGAAACACTCTTAAAACTAAAGTGTTGAATCAACATTTTAAAGAGTTCGGTCAGTGACAACTCTTTATAAAGTTGGATTTAACTTTTAAAAGTGTTGAATTAACATTGATAAAGTTAGACTTAACTTGACTCCGTGTTAATTCAACACTTTCTTTGAGTTGAATATGAGTGTTGTCACTCACCGAACTCTTATATGGTTAATTCAACACTTTAGTTGTAAGAGTGAACGAAGCCCATCTTTTTACTTTATTGTTGGGATTACGAACATGATCCGTTTTCTTCTTTTTTTACTTTACTTTTTTACTTTATTTTTAGGCAGGTTCCAAATAAATGGTTTGGTTTTTATATTGATCATGGCCGTTTCGCTGCCCGATTTGGGATTTTTTAATTACCTATAACACGACGATCAAAGAAATAAAGTATACATGAGAAAAACCACATTTGAAGTGATAATGGCGAAATCTGTTTGTTTATTTTCTTTTCAGTACCGATTATCTTAACTTTTAAAATAATTAATTTTTAAATGTACAGAAGTTTTCATTTTAAGAATTAAGTAAGACTAATTGCGGTGACACCGTGTGAAATTCTCAATTGAGTAGTAATTAGTTCTGAAAAGAACTGGAGGTACAACTCGACATTTCGATCAGCGTGCTCTGATCGTCCTCAGGAGAATGCCGGACTCTGGGGAATGCTGCTGCTTAAGTAGGCTGCTGGAGGATTACGCGAAGACAGGATGCTGGAGGATTAGTCCAGATAAGAATTGTTTTGGTTCATTTCAATGTGGGAGTGCTTGACAATTGCCGACCTCTCCAAATCTCCTCTGCTGCTTTTTTAACGAGAAAATAATGAAAGATTGCATTCAGGTAGATTATATTCATTCCAACATAGGATTCCTGTCTTTGGATAACGGAAATTCATTTTGGAATTTATTTCACTAATTTTACAAAAACGATAGCAACTGAGACAGACATATATTTTAACTTGTCACCAAGTAATCTTTGTGTAAAACTGTTTTTCAATTGTGTATAATGGCTTACGTGCATCACTGTGTTTCGATCATGCTTTATCACCAGTAAATCTAAACATTTTAGTTTGTTTATCTGAAATTGAATGTTTTCTTTGAAAACAGGGAAACGAATATGGTTTAAAGTTAAATATTAAACAACAAATATTTGTAAAAAGTATATAATACGTGCCTGAATTTATTTATTTTCATGTTCTTGCTATAACTTCGGGACTGAATCCCAATTTCGGAACTCAATCGCTGTGAAACCATGCTTCAGACGATTATTTTGGAATTTGGAAATTGCCGGTCAAAAACACGAGCGTTGCATCTGTAATTATTAATGAAGATTATTATAAAAAATCGTCTTGATTTGAACGTGCGAAGTTATGGTACCAAACAACCTGAGATATTATTCCTTCTGAAAGGCTGTCATTTTTTTATTTTTTTTATTTTTTTTATAGAAAACTTCGTAGTCAAGGGTGGGGATGCGGATTATTTAATATTTCCATTTCCAATGACCATCCCCAAACTTCACCCTATCCTAACCCCCTCCTCCTTTTGAGTAATTATTTAAAAAAAATTGAAACATTAGATTTAAAAAGATTATACCTTTTGAGCAAACATATATACTGATGTAAATTTTTAGGAGCAACATTTTAAACAATAATAGACAAAAAATTATATTTCAAACATATTATTAAAAAACTAAAACGGAGTTTGTTCAATTTTGGGCTGTCTAAAAGTGAAAGATGATCCTATGAACCACGGGACTCACCCTGGGTATAAAGCAGGGGTACCTTCCCCTCCCCCTCCCCCCCCCCCCCCACACACACAGGTTTCCCACAAATTGAAAGCTAATAAAATGACAACATTATGTTCCGCCATTAAACACCTTTGGTAACATGTCTGTAAATGTATCTATATTTTATAAGAAGAAAGAGTCTATGTGTAACAACCAAACAATAGAAGTGTCAGATTTATACTACTCAAAACAATTTAGGGAACACCGGAATAATCTCAGTTAAAGTAAGATCATTTATTTCAGATAAACACAATGTTTCACAGAATTGATGAGAAACAACTGCACAATGAAACAGATGATAAAGGATGCATGTAGTGATTACACATTTCATGACATGACTACTGAAAGAGAGAGGGGGTTGCAAATGAAAATCCCGGTTCATGGAACATTTCAAACCTATTTGATGTTAAAAATCCGGTGTTCCCTAAATTGTTTTGAGTAGTATATATTGTATTGTGTTGTTAACGAGAGGAATTATGAAAATGCATTAATTTGTCGTAGTCATTCTAACAAACGTTCATATGCAGCATAAACAGGCCTTCTAATTGATTAATAAATACTATTGTAAATAAATGATAGCGTGCACCTCAGACAGAAATCAAGGGATGTTTGATGTCATCAACTAATTGGCACCAAGTAAGATTCATGTCAATCAGTGACAGCGGTGTAACTTGGGTTGGTTCAGTAGGGGCACTTGGGGGAAAACCAGATTTTTAGTTTAGAGAGGCACTTGGGGTACATTATTGTTTACAGGTCTTTATGATTTTCTTATAGGGATCCAGGGGGACACAGGCCTCGGTTGGGAAGAACGTGCCCCTCCCTGTTCCCCCACCCAGTAGCGTAGCCAGCGGGGGGCAGGGGGAACAGACTGCCCCCCGGAAAGAATAGAAGTAAAATCGGGACGGTAAAAATAAAGAAAAGAGAAAAGGAAAGGAAGAGAGAAAAGGAGGGAAAATTGAGGGAGGGACTCCGAGGGAGAAAAAACGAAAGAGGTAAAGAAAGAAATTAGAAGAGTAGGGATTATTGACGAAATGAGGGAGGACGGAGGAGGGAGCCGGGAGGGGGAGGAGAGAAGGAAATGTGGGCCTTGGTAATGGAAGAAAGGATGGATAGGACCGTTGGGACGAGTACCAAGGCAGCCTAACTTAAGGCAGGCAAGGTTAGGGCGGGTGGAAACGGCGGTAGGGCAGGGGTAAGGGAAGGAAGGGAGCCGAGGGAGCCGGAGAGGGTAAGGGACCGGAAAGGGCGGGAAGGACGGACCTGGGACGAAGGATGCAGAGGCAGGCAGATTTAGGGAGGGAGGAAAGGATGATTTAGGGAATGGTAAAGGGAGTGAATAATTGATAAAGGGAGACGGGAGAGGGAGGATTGAGGAAGGAAGTTAGATCTGAAGTTTTTATACCCGGTTTTTGTCCCGGAAATCACTTTATCAAATACTGTAAAACAAGTTAATTTCGCTAGGAGGCCCAATTCGCTAAATTAAATTGCTACCAAATATAATATTTTTTATGGTTTTATATAGCAAGAGGATGTAAATTAGTGAAATTAAATTGCCTCCAAAAAGTGAAGAAATGCCAATTCGCTAAATTAAGTTGCCGTGAAATTAAATTGTTTTGTCTGTTGACACTGTTGAATATACAGTATAGCATTGCATTACCTCACAACTTCCAGGAAGAACGTACATGTACTTCAAACTGGCCGCCAAATTGATCTCATCATACGTTATGTACATGTACATTGTATGCAGTGTAAGTAACCACAATACCACGTCCACATGTATGAATGACAGCGGTCAGGTTCGTTTCGTTCAAAGAAAGGCATTTAACATTGCACTCATAGTCATAGATCTGAGTCTAAATTTACATTGGCTGTGTTAACTTTTGATGCAGTTAACGTACAATCCACAATGTCGTCTCAGAAAGACATGGCAAAGTGTGGGTATTGCAGTAAAAATATATTTTGACATTACAAGAAAGGCAACAAAATGCACTAATGAGAGATATATAAATTGCTCATAAAATATGGACCTTACAGATGGATCTTTCAACTTTTTGGTTAATTAGAGACGAATTTATATAGAAACAAACATTAAAACATAAAAAACTTGAAATTTGAATCAATACAATGAACCAGTATGTACTCGGGTTACGTGCAGAACGTATTTACAACTTGTCTTACAACATTTTATTAAAGGTTTTTATACGACATGTACACGAATAACTTTCAGTGTAATGTGTGTTGTAAACGGTGTGTGTATATATATATACATTACGAATACGATTAATTATGAATGTTTAAGTTCATCACAGTCATGACAGTGTAGAAATTAATAGCAACAGTTCAGACAGTATAGATCCAAGGAAAGAACAATAAATCACAGATGATCATGTTTGTACAATATATCGATTGTTTTGATTCAATATTATTCAGTATTTCGCAATTAAATTTAAACCATGAAATCGGGACGATCATCTTAATTTTGCCCCCCCCCCCCCGGACCGACAGGGCTGGCTACGCGCCTGTATATATATATATACATATATATACATATATATACATATATATATATATATATATATATATATAGGCTATATATATATACATATACATATATAAATATATATATATACATATATATATATATATATATATATATATATATATATATATATATATATATATATATATATACATATATATATATATATGACTCCTGATTTGAATATGGATGAGAGTGTACCTGCATCCAATCAATCTCAACGGGCAAAGAGTTATACAGATCCGGTAGACTACTGAAACAGGGATTTCACCTGGAGAAGGGGATTTCCCAGGTATGGAAAAGAATACGGTGGCTGATTCGGATAATAATGCTATTCATAACGTCACTTCACACACACACACAAACCACAAGTCCATCCAAACACATTATTAACAAAATGCATTCCAATCATCTTACGAATGACCTCTAGTATTATTGGATACGTACCGGTATCTTAACTGCTAGTTCCGCTTGAGCTAACTTCCGGGTTTTAGTACAGAAACCTTTATAAAGGAAGTGGTTCCATCGACCGAAAGCTACAAGCGCAAAGCTCTCAATCTACCGAACGAAATTTTATAGTCTTGATTGAGCAAACAAAATATGACGCTTCCTACAAAACCAAAAACATCCCCACTCCAGCCAGATCAGCCAGTCGTCAAACGGCCCCACTCCCCCGATGAGACAATGAAGGATTTCAAGACGCAGAGGTCCATCTCGGATGCTTTAGGCCCCGTGATGGATCAAGTTCATCTAGTTGGTGAGTCGGGCGATTCTCCAGATGGCGGGTGGCAAGAGCAGGGAGCGACGGACTCCGCTCTGATGAATGAGGGGGAACGTGTCAAAGACCTTGTTTTAAAATTTGAGTCCACAAATCGGTCAGCCTCGGCAACCTGTGCAGAAGAGCAGGGGTCCTTCTTTTCACATTTTCAACATGGAATCAAGGAAGCAGTGAAGGACGTGGGCCACATGGTCATTGAGGGTATAACGGGCGGGGTCAAAGAGATTGTGGGAGACGTGGAGAAGGCAGCTCACAAGATTCGCTGTGTACTACCGCAGGTGAGTTTATTGATGGTTATTTAATTGAAGGTGTATGCCAAGAGACCTAGTCATATATAGAGACAATAATTGACACAGAGACAGAAAGTTTATACTAGTTTTACTACCATAAGACGGTCAGAACGTCCACACGTCAAAACGTCCACAGACCCAGTCATAACGTCCACGTGACAAAACGTACACGAGTCACAATCATTTAATCAGATATCATCCTTAATTTGTTACAAACTGTTTTCCTTGCTTTAAAATATTGGTTTTAAAGTTTAATTCTCACAATAATTAGTGTATTGTAAAGAAAAATAAACATATAGATCTATTTCACGATTAAAACAAAAAGTGAGTTTTAATACCTCGATGTCGCACAACCCATGAATGCCACTTCACATACGTACATGCATACGCTGTACGTGTGTGGCAAATGCACCGTGCTGTATTCATAGGCGATCGCTGTTAATTTGTGGAGGCCAGTCTCGCGGATATCGTATTCCTATTAATAAA
Organism: Zoroaster sp. YZ-2022; assembly: GCA_029582265.1. Taxonomy (NCBI): domain Eukaryota; kingdom Metazoa; phylum Echinodermata; class Asteroidea; order Forcipulatida; family Zoroasteridae; genus Zoroaster; species Zoroaster sp. YZ-2022. The sequence goes on along the minus strand of CM055829.1, from coordinate 36,322,268 downwards.
AATGGATCATTTGTAAAATATAAAATAAAACAAAAAGACAGTGATTCACATAAACGATCATGACTATAGAACCAATCACCATGTGTGGACGTTTTGACCTGTGGACGTTTTGACTGTGGACGATGTGGACGTTTTGACCAGTGGACGTTTTGACTGGACAGCCCATGACTGTGGACGGTGTGGACGTTTTGACCAGTGGACGTTTTGACTGGACAGCCCATAAGAAGGGCAGTGACAAACAAAATACAAACTGCAGACAAGAGATTTATACAAATAAACAATTTTACATGAATAAGAATTAAAATTGCTTGTTTCAGACGTTTTAGTCTGCCGTAAAGACGTTGTTTGGATGTTAAAACGGATTCGATATTTTATGGATAAATAGGAGAAGTATATAATTTAATGGAGATTTATTTTATTTTATTGATGACATGGTAAAGTCAGAAAAAAGTTAAGTACAATTAAGTTGTTATGGAATAACAAAGTCCACATGCAAGTTTGGTTATGGCTGATCAATATTCATACAAAGTGTCACACAAAGAGGTCAACAACAGAACGCAGTTGGGGATGTGTGGTAAGATCAGGTTAGGTTAAACTACACTGAACTTCCTCTATCTCTCATCACCATCTGGAGATTCCTTCCGGGTAGCGATTTTTTTCTGCAGTTCACTTCGTCAACTACATGCATTTGTACACTAAAAATACTAATTGTTAATTTTCCTTTAAAAACCTCTACAACCGTGAATTACTATTATATATAGAAAGGGTTTGCTTCTGAATTAATTTTGTAGTTAAAAAAATGAATAAAATATGTATACAATTTTTTTTTTAAATACTGAGAAAAAAACAGTCTTGAATTCGGTACCTTCTGTTTGCAAGGCGAGTGTTCTAATCACTAGACTACCAATTAGATTTCTATGCCAATTTGTAAGCCATTGACGAAGTATGCTGCAGAAAAAATAGCTTCTGGGTAACATTTCCAGGACTGACAACCAATTGATGGGCCAATAGAAAAAAGAAAAATTCATCGGCAGAACGTTTTGCTAAGCAAAATGTTCATTTTTGTATGACAAATTTAACTGGGCTTCTGATGATCATTGCATGTGCGAAGTGGGTGTGGTTTATGTCGGAACTACGTCACACTTACGTCACACTTGGGCTGTCGACCAAGCTGGAGGGGATAAAAACCTTGAGGGCGCTTGCACCCGAATAACTGCACTTAGAGACTGCATTACAAATGGTTGTTGGCTTGCGAACTGAGCAAAATAAAACAATTTGAAAACTACAGGCGAAAAATCTCACACTATTATGGATGACCAGCAACCTAATTCTTCATCCCACGCGGGACCTGTTGATACAACCGTGTCTAGCACTCAGCATCAGGCAAGGGAAATGCCCTCTTCTCCCCTCGAGGATATGGGAGCCGTCAAGACGCAGGGCTCGGAAGTGTTTTATAAAGAACCATCGGACAGTTTGGAAGAGGGAAGCAAGGATGAAGAGGGAAGCAGGGAATTTGGTCGATTAGCCATCGGCGGAGCTGGCGACGAAGGGCCGGGTAGCAACGTGCCGTCTGACCCTGAAGGCTGTGTTGATGATCGGAATACAGGCTATGATGAGGTGGATGGAATCTTTACCGACATGGTCGATATGGGAAAAGAGAGTATCTGTAGATTCGTGGAGAGTTTTCGTGTGGCGCTATCAAAGGTGTGGAAATCAACGTTCGGGAAATGTAACCCGTTAATGCAAAAAATAAACAAACAAATAAATAAAAATTAATTTCTTAATGTTTTAAATGTTTTTTTCTCGATAGAGTTCCATGGAAGATCACCCAAACAACAACATTCACGTCCCACATCCAAGCATAGTTGGTAGCATGGTCGGTCTCGGCATGAAGATTATTAAACATGACAAGGGTCATCTTGTGGGGGCTGTAATCTCAGATGGCTTTGCTGAGAAGGCTAAAATCAAGTGAGTAATTAAAGCCTAGAATTTCTGTAAATACATCCATACTTTTAAAAGAATCAAAATATATGTATATTATAAAAACCAGCATGTGACAGTTTATACTTATTTTGTCGTGTGTCGTTTAGGAGAAAAAATGATTTGTAATTATTCAAATGTGGATCGGCATCATCCATTTGAATTTGCATTCGGTAAAATGACAAAATGTCAGACAGATTAACGTCTCAGTAATCTGTTTCTTACTTCTCTTCTCTTGCCAACTTCCAAAATAATTCTAAACAATACCTCCTCCACTCTACAGTAACACTAGGGCAACTTTCTCATGGATACATTCTATTATTTATTTAGGCAGGTCACACAATTTTTAATATTGTGCGTAAATCATTTCAAATGGATCTTAACATGAAGGGCTTGATGAAAGAAACACAAATCTGAAAAAATAATAATAATCGGACATTACCGTTCTTGAGTTATGGCAAATTAATGAGGTCAAAATTAAATAGCGATTTCAGCCATTTTGGTAAAAAAAAGAGGAAATTTGAATATTTTAAGTTTTTACTTTTATATTTCAACATCAATTAGGAGATTTGGTCAGTCAATTTTTAAATTTTACCAATATTTGGGTAGGGAAATTAATCAAACCAAAAAAATAATGCCACATTTCTTTTTAGTTGTGGACATAGGGCTCGTTAAAGATGGTCCATTATGCTGTGGTCCCATCACGGGACAAGATGGATTTCGTGAATAATTACTAAGTCCAGCTAATTAATATGCATAAATGCTCTAACTTGAGAACGGTTCATGTGACAAGCCTGAAATTTGGCACAAGTATTGTTTGTACTAAAAGCTAAGTTGGGAACTCATTGCCAGTGATCTGTTGAAAATAAAAAATATGATGAAAAATTCTGCCTAATTAAAATCTAATTTTAATAACCGGTATAAAAAAAATCAAACTTACGGGGAGTAACACTACAGGATAGAACAGCCGACAAATCAATGACAGTGACGTATGCATTGCGTTTGTAGTTACAATATATCACGTGACTCATTACATTGCCGTTTCGTTTATTGTGCATGACCCCCATGCAGTATGAAAAACAAAGTTTTCTGATTTTTTCCTCGTTTAATCTTATTTTCTGTGTTGAACTAGGATATATTTTACAAGATTGCAAGTAACTGCACACTTAAAAACGAAAAAAATAACATGGAAGTCGATATTCTGAGAGCAGAAGCTCGAGTTCATCGCTGCTCCAACCCGACACGCGCTCGACCGCGTTATCGTCGTGGTCAGTGATTTCCGAAACTGAAAAAAAAATCACGCATTCCCATGTTTGGCCTTTGATTTCGTAGCGTTCCTCATTGATTTTCTTTACAAGCTATATATCAAAATGGAGCTAAACTTCTCTTCTTTACTATAATCATTTGGAAATTTTATATTTCGACGTATTTTTGGGGAAAAAGATAAATTCCTTAACAAATCGCCGTTTGCCACTCCGTGACGCCATTTTGAAAAATCTCCGACCATGCCCCTGAAAGCATGGGTTTTTCCGAGTCTATTTTTAGAATCTTGATGGCTAGCGTTAACAGGAACCCATCGGAATCTACCATTTTGCGAGGGCATAGGGGGGATCAAAAGCGCTCAGTGCTGAAGTCCCATAACGGTAAACAGCGCTTCCGCGAATCACGGTCGATCGAAGGTTTTTTCAAATGGTGTTTAATACAAGATTTTCAGACCCAATCAACCCCCAAAACACATGATGGAATAATAAAACAACACACATCACTATACTGGTGTTTATTTCTTCATTTTATTGATATTTCACATCGTAACAACATGTTAAAAGTTGGCAATATTTTCATACCAAGTGTTTTTACGAGGCACATGTACACGACAGGCTGTGCTAGCTGTGTGTGTGTTTGTTTGACATGCCTACTGAGTAGTATTAAAGTGTTCGCAGTGCGCAGTCAGTATGCAGTTACGATGCTTGACTATTATTAGTTTTTTTACAATTCCAAACTTGCATAGCCCTCAGCCTTTTTTCAGCATATAACTCGTCTTTGTTTATATTAATATGAGGCTCGTCGTATACAGTGGAGTGCACACCCATGCAGGGGACCCCTGATTGGTCCAGATTCACAGGACGTATCATGAAATGTGATCATCAGATTTTGTTCACCCCAATTCTTAAAATGGTATATACCAAGTTGCACCTTGGAATAAAATCAACCTGGCCAACATACATGTTTGTTTAACATTTCTTGTCTTTGTCTTTGTTTTTGTTTCCAGGGAAAATGACATCATCACCAGTGTCAACGATACTGATGTTGCCTGCTTGCAGTTTGAAGAACTGCAGCAGTTATTTGGCAATATGGAAAGTGTCGAATTTAAACTGGTAAGTTAGACACATTTCTCAAGTAAAAAAAAAAAAAAAAAAAAAAAAAAAAATATGGACTAATTTGTCTGTACTGATGGCTGATAATGGTCAGAATAGTTGATGACTTCAAAGATATTGGTAGAATAGAGAGACAACCAAAATAGAGCTAAATGACTCATAAGTTGGTAGAGCACCAGCACGTCAACTCGGGGGTTGCAGGTTCAAATCCTGCTTTGTCCACCTCAAACATTGTATTTATATTTACATATACCTAGTCAGTTTTCTTTTATGCAGTTATAAATGAATTGCATTACATGTAATACAATTAACATTTTATTCTTTTTTAAGTAAATTGTATGGAGTAGCATACTTGATGTGAAGTTTGTATAAGTTTTCAATTATCCTGCAAATACAGAAATTTCCAAATATCGAGTTTACAAAAACATAAAAACATTTTTTTTAAAAGTTGTTTGCTCTAAAACATGAACACCATTGAGTTTGAGGTTAGTTTTAACATATTTTTTTTAATCTAGAGGGTTGAAAATAACGTATGTTACCAAATACTAAAGGTTGTATCTTCCCCTTAACATTTAATTTGTGTTGAGCTGAAGGAATACAATCATTTTCTAAAGCAGCTTCTGTGAGTAAAACAATATTTTTTCTTCCAATTGTAGGTGATTATACGTCAAGATGGCGAGGATGAGGATGGACATCCACTCTACACCACAGTCACAATTACCATCAAATTGTCTCTTGATGGTATGTTGATCATGTTTCCTATACGGACAGGGCGCAAGTCGCAACAGATGTGGGTTGGGGATGGGGGAGGGGGGGTTGGCGGCTAGTTAAACAAATGTAAAGTTATATTCACTCATTTTTTAGAGTGTAGTGCAGTTAAATATTATGCAAGTTTGTGTTATTGTTCCTGTCATTCAAGCAATTATTATTTACTGAAACAATGCATTGGCTTGATCCACCAGGCCAGTAAATAGCATCATAAGTGATCAATAACCATCATTATTGTTCGTATAAGAAGTCATCGGTTAACTGCAAAGATGGGTTGCAAGAGATGTGAGTTTTTGATAATTTTGTGTATTTTTTCACATCTCCTGCCTAGTGAAAGGCATATAACGGCACATAACTGAAAGGCGCAACATAATTGATGCGTATTGTCAAGGCAGCAATGGTGCACAGAGAATAATGGGAGGTATCATATCTTCTTAAAAAAGCTTTTGGGTCATCTCCGCTGGCATGATCTAGCGCATTTAGTCCAATGGGCTGAAGTTGTTGTATCACAAAAGTGATTAAATTATAACCCAGACACCATCATCACTTTTTGGAGATGAAAAATTGTTCGAAGACACAGCCCACATTGATTTGTGTCTTGAATTTTGTATTTGTGAAATTAATGTTTTTTTTCCATTTTACTCCTAGGTGACCAGGTAGTGGTGGATATTGAAGTGAAATACAGTGCTAGGCAATTGTCATATATCAGTGGCGACATAGATCAATTGGATCCGTATTACATCATTCAAGAAAAATCCACCAGCAGTGAATACCTAAGTCTCGATGATAGTTTCTGCGGCACGACAACCACAGATGTACAAACAACAAAATGTAAGTCTCTCCTTACTTGTCTCAGACCCTTGTGTCAGTGCATGGAGGAAGAAAACAGACTGTTTTCTTCCTCCATGGTCAGTGTAAGCTGACATCTGGTCAACTTTACACTGAAGGCCGCTGACCACATGTGGGGTCAGTGTGGTCATAAACAATTTCCCTGTCTCCAAGACCCATTTAATTATCACTTAGACCTCCCCTTAATTATAATATAAACAAAATACCTCCACAGTTGTAAGTGACCAGATCCCATTATTAGTATATACATGTTCTTTTTAGATTAGAAAACACTCTTCGGTCTCTAATCAAGTGTTACATCAGCATGTTTAAGCAAAACTAATTGCAGTGACACCACGTGAAATTCTCAATTGAGTAGCAATTAGTTCTGAAAAGAACTGGAGGTACAACTCGACGTTTCGATCAGTGTGCTCTGATCGTCCTCTTTTCAGAACTAATAACTACTCAATAGAGAATTTCACATGGTGTCACCGCAATTAGTCTTACTTATCCTCCTCACCATGCAAAGCTACAAGTTTTACCTATCAGCATGTTTAGTTTAGTTTTCTTTCTTTTTTGCTATGAAATGATGTCCAATTGCAGCCAGAATTGCTGGATCAATTGGAATTCTGCAGTGCTGTGTTTCATACTTTCCCACATTGGGGTATGAACGTTTGCCCGATTTGTGAGGCCTCTTAGCCACCATACTTTGTGTATGGGAAATTTGGTCTGGTTCCAATAACTGAGTATACATGTATCACGTATTTCACTGGTTGGCAACAAAAAAAGATTAAACCCCCCACCCCCCAAAAAAAGAATGTCACTGCACCGATTTTGAAGCTGACCTATGACCAGAAACTGGGTAATTTTTTTTTTTTTTTGGGGGGGGAGGGCCTTATTGTTGGTTGACACATCTTTGATCCCTGTCTACATAGTGTGTATGGGTTGAATGACTTCTGTCTAGCACCCCAGATCAAAGTTATTGGAAACCGCACTCACAGGGCTAAAAAGTAAAGTTGGTAGAACACTGATCCGTTAGTCTGAGGTTCGCAGGTTAAATTCCCACTCAAGTCAATTTTCTTTGTTCACATTTTGTCATTCAAATGTGTACACACAGACTGAACAGGGGTTGAAAGGTCTAAAACAAGATCTAACGTGTAAGCTCATTCAAACTGTTTAAAAGAAAATGTGATTGATCAAGAAAACATCCTTTGCTCATGGCCTCTCTACCCTTACACTTACCCTGTGGTATTCCTGTGGTATTGCTAAATACCACATGAATTACCACAAGATTTTGAAACAGGTCTCCATATGACAGGAATACCCCACAAATTATACCATAGAAATTCTTACCACAGGAATTACCTGTACCACAGAGATTCCTGCAGTAAAAATGTCTTTAAAAAAAAAAAAAAAGGAATTATTGTGGTAATTTCCTGTGGTATTTTTTTGCTGTTAGGAGTTGTTTGGAAGATGGATGTGTCTTGAATGATTGTCTGCTTTCTAACTAATATTTAAAGGTTGTAGGCCATAAATGTGCGGGAAAGTTCAGAAATCCACATGGCCTGTCACAATAAATTGCCTCTGGGATAGCAACTCTGTTGTTGATGTGGTTGAGTTTCAAATAGAGTAAAAGAATTTGTCAGTTTCTGCACTCAAACACCCAGTAATTCTCCATCAGTAACAACAAATCTCTCTATCACTAACAAAAGAAAAAACAAGACGTAAGGAAAGTAAGGGGAATGCACTGTATGACAATAGCAATGCATTTTGCAACATTTCACTTTACACCCACCCCCATATTCAGCTGTGCTGCACATCCCCCAATTGCGTAATCATAACAAATGGCACATCATTGTAAAGAGGAATAACAGGGCTTTCCAATGATACCAAATGCAAGGAACATGAGTTGGTAACAAGAGAGAAATCGTCAGTTAAACTTGAGTTTCCGAACTTTTTTTGAGGAGTTTATTTTAAACTAATTTACAAGGGACCTGGTGGAACCATCTCACGATGAAAAGTGAGCAAAAGCTAAGTGTTACATCACATAATATTAACAACTAACACAAAAACCGTTAAACCATCTGATCAATGAGAAATGCATTCACTTGTTTTACATTAAATTTACAGGTCAATTTAAGATGTTAAGATACAGGCCGTACAGACATACTCCATGCGTTTTATTTAACGTGGCCATGAGTCGACCAGTGGACCTTGGAGTGAATTCAAGAATTGTAAGTTGACCATGGGTACAGCCAAGAGTGTAACGGTTTTTTTTTTAATTACTTGGATTACGGAATTTCTTTTTCCCAAAATTGGGAGGGTAACTACAGAAGCGATAAAGGGACACAGTGAAAAAAATTATGACTTAATTAAGTCATAAAGTTCTCTTATTAGAGCGCCCTCAATTTTGTCATAGTCTGTACATGGACTCAAGGCACCAATGATTCGTGGCGCATTGAGTGGCAACCAGACTCCCCCCCCTTTGGGAATTGCATGAAAACTTGCAGGTAAGGGGGACCAGTGAAGCGAAGTAAATGCAATGTGTACAAACTGTACACTAATATGCGCTGCATGCACAGAAAGTCAAAATGAAGCCACAGGGCTGTAAAAATATATATATATTTTTTTAACCTTCAGGAATTGTATTTTTTGGTGGCGATTTTAAATCCGAGATTTTATCCAAGTTATTTTTTTTTAAATGACCTAAGGTAATGTGGGTCACTTGTTTGTAAGAAGGTTCAGCTGGTTTTGTGTTACTCAATGAAACCTGCTTAGTGATGGTCCCCAGGCAATCTCAATCCTGCATGTACATTAGTAATGCAGAAGGGGTCGTTGTCGCCCAGGCTACTCCCCAATGGTACCCAGGCAATCTCAATCCTATATGCACATTAGTAATGCAAAAGGGGTTGTTGTCGCCCAGGGTACTCCCCAATGGTAACCCAGGCAATCTTAATCCTATATGTACATTAGTAATGCAGAAGAGGTCGTTGTCACCTAAGACACTCCCTAATGGTACCCAGGCAATCCCAATCCTATAGAGGTTTGAGTACTTTTATAATTGCCTGGGTACTACTGAGGAGTATCCTAGATAATAACAACCCCTTCAGTAATAGTAATATAGGGTTGCTGTGAAACACACATTTTTTTATATGCAATGTAATAGAAAATGTGTTGATGAAGAATTTCCTTATATCCATGCAGGGTATGGACAGTACAGAGTTATATGGAACTGGTATCGACACAAGCAACGACAAAAGGTTTTTCTACCGTAAGAAACAACTGAACACAAATATGTTTGTGTTCGAACTCATGAGCAGACCCAGTAAGTGCAATTTAACTTAATGCCAGTCATTACAGCACATGTTTATGTTAATTACACAGTTTGATAGCTAGAAACAAAGGGACACAATTTGTGTAATTTACGGCTGGGAAAGCCAATGAACCTGTGACGTATGAGGCGCCAAGTGTAAATTTATTATTTAACGCTATTATTTAAAAATAATTCATTATTTAATATATAATTCATTATTTAACCATTATTTCAATTTTATTTACAAATATTGTATTCGCAACTCTCAAGACACTCCTCGTGTAATCATGTGATGTAGTCATGTGACTTAGTGCCCTTTACTAAAGATTGCATAAAGGATTTATGAGTTAACTATCTTGTTCATTTTTTCCACAGATATTTTTCTTACAGTAGAAGATGATGGGACACTAGCGGAAACAGAATTCAGTAACATCAATTGTGTCACATCAAGTGGTCTCTTTCGCTTGTTTAATATACAGCGACAGCTGTTCATGTGAACTACAAAGCTTACAACATTGTAAGATTGTCGCCAAATTCTTGTATAATGTTGGTGAATACTACATCAAATTGCATTGAAGCATTGTTTCACATTTTTAATTATCAGTCTTTTGTTTGTATGTTTGGGAGGGGTGAGGGTCGGGTCAGTTTGGGTCGGAAGGATTGACAATGATATACACTCCCGAATGTTATGAATTGTGGTCTTGGGAATGTCAACTGGAAATTGTAAATAGCAAGATTATTGGCTTAAAGATGCTGCGTATGATATTAACTCTTTGTATTGTTGTAACTTTAGTGAAGTTAATCTTTGGATTTGACCAAAAAAACTTTAAAATGGGCATTAAGATATGATCAAATGAAAATTGAGCATGACAAAGTCAACAATCTCTCGTCTGACCTTGAAGGTATTTCCTTGTGACGCATTTAGTTATGGTATACTTATTCAATTTCTGTGACAGTGATGGTACACAGAGAGGGCTTTCTGTTCAGGAAGACGACAAGTGTAATAGCAAGATTATTGGCTTAAAGACGCTGCGTGTGGTATTTAATCATTGTATTGTTGTAACTTTAGTGAAGTTAATCTTTGGATTTGACCAAAAAACTTTGAAAAGGGGCATTAAGAAATGATCTAATGAAAATTGAGCATTACAAAGTTGACAATCTCTTGTCTGACTTTGAAGATATTTCCTTGTGACGCATTTAGTTATTGTATATTCATTCAATTTCTGTGACAGTGATGGGCGAGTTCAAACCCATTCACAGGATGGTAGACAGAGAGGGTTTTCTGTTCAGGAAAACGACAAGTATAATTCATGTATTTGGTCAAATTATCTCAGACAAATTCATCTCACTCTGTGTTAGTACCAATGTATAATACTAAATATTTTATCATCAAGTACTCTTTATGTAAGAAACTAATTGAAATTATTAAAATATCTTTGCTTGCTTAAGAAACGTATCAGTAGCATTAAAGACCAAACATAATTCACAAATTATTATAATTCTTTTTGTGTAAAATATTTTAATATAATAACAGAGTAAGTTTTGCTTGAAACATATTGGAACCGATCTTGTCGACAAGAAATCTTAGAGTGTTTTCACTTGAGCTTTGCATGATCTTCGCAAGTATCTTTGACTTATAAATAATTTGAATAAAATTACAAATATCTAATTTATCCTGGGTTTTCCTGATCAGTGATTATCATTGGTCTCCATCAGGTCCTAGCTTTGAACTTTTTAGAGACTGATATATTAGGTGTACCAGAAACACCTACTCATTCAAAGTACGTGTTCTGGGTTTGTGCACTGTACACAGAATCTATGGCTTAACATCCCATATCCAAGGGATGCAACACTAGATATTACACATATTACACACGTGACAGTCTGACCCCAGACTCAACGCTTGTTACAATACCTGAATGGTCTCCAATCCCAGCCACGAACTGACTTACAATTCTCTTCTAATTGAGCTCAATAAACATGTCAGTTTATCATTATAAATTGTGTTTTAATGATCTTTATAAGTTTTATGATTCTTTATAACATTTTAGTGATGCATATCAATAGTACTTTGAACATTTGCCGTAGAAGTAACTAATAAACAGTATTAGACATGAAGTCAGCACATTGTTTGTTTGTGTTTTTAGGTTAATGTCTCAAGTTACCATTATGATAAACCCAAAAGTGAAAAGGTCCAACTAGGCTCAAAATTCCAAAGTTTTCTTTCGTACCCATAAAATATGCACATATACAATCATTTCATCCAGTGATTATAATCTACCTTTTATAAATGTCCACTTTAAGAGTTATTTCTTTTTCAAAATAAAAGTATATTTAAATTTTTCTTAAAAATAAACCAAATCAAAACTGGAGAATAAAAAACATGTTTTGGGACCCTTTTTCATGTTCAGAACGTCAATCAAAGTGCACAGATCAACCAATAAAGTTAAGCCTTTCCATGATAATTGTTACGATATCGGTTCAAACTTGGGTGGTTTATCTCCTCATGGGCATGCATTTCCTATAACTGGTCAGTTTCAATTTGTGTAGTTTCTTTAACTGTTCAATTCCTATTTGGTGATTTTTGGGGCAGACACGTTTAAAGTTAGGGTTCACCCTTGGTAAGGCAAAAAAAAAGTTTTCGATTTCTGGTCTCGGCGTGCGTCGCCTCAGACCTGCACGTCGGCATTTTTCATTTTCTTTTCTTATTTTTTGCTATGAAATGATGTCCACTTGCAGCCACAATTCCTGGATCGATTGGAATTCTGCTGTGCTGTGTTTTAAATGACTTTTTCACATAGGCAGAGATGCCAACATTGAATTCCAAAAAAGAGTAGCATCTATTGAAAAAATAAAATCGCAAAAATCTAACGCTAAAAAATGCATGTCCGGATTTTGGGCAATGTCAGCGCCGCACTCGGTGTGAACCCCGCTGGCGGTAGTGGGACCGGGGGCAGAGTAAATTGGAGGAAAATACTCAATGAAAAATTATGAAATTATAAAATGCTAGACGTATCTTATCTTAAAAAGCTCACAATAATGATCTTCCGAATTAGTAATCCATGCATCAATCACGTTAGAAATTTTGATTATAATACTAACTGTTCTCTTTCTTGGGGTCTCGAAGGCAAATAAATTGATAGCCTTAGCTAGGCCTAACCCTAGCTCACTTGGGCCCAATTTCATGGCGCTGCTTACCACAGAATTCTGCACTTACGGCACCATAAAAAGTGTGATTCTATGCGCCGTGGCGCAGAATTCCGCAGTAAGCAGTGCCTGCATGCCTGACACTGAAGTCGCACTTGCAAAGAAGCTTCGAGAAATTAAGGTAATGCACGCTTGTGAGCACAATTATGCCCGTGTACACGTACACACAAGCTACCTCGCAGACAACCTCATTCCCCACGGGTATACTCATTATTCCCCATTATGTAATAGAGATCAATGGGTACGATCTTGCAAATAATGTACAGATGTACAGGCAGGGTACATGTGGTAGGTAGGCAGTCGAATACAGCGCGCTCGCGCTTGTGTGTGATACGTACATAATCGTGTGAATTCTAATCCCATTATCGTCGCTTTTTACCACCACTGCGGTTTATATTTAAAAGGTTGTTGTTTTGATTTTTCATTTTTAAAATTATTTTTCATCATTTTTATTTCCACTTAATAGTTCATTCATTGTTTGCTTGTATTGTAACTATATACAATTATACTGGGGCGGCTTGTTTAGCGTATTTCAATGAAGTATTATCGTAGAGTCGTATTCACGGCTCAAAATCGTATTTGCTACGCCAAAATCGTGTATGTTGGCATCTCTGCATAGGGGTATGGACTAGTGGTCAATTTGTGAGACCTCTCTTAACCACCATAATTTGCACATGGGAAATTTGGTCAACGCGTGTACATGTATCATGTATTTCTCTGTTGGAAAAAAAAAAAAAAAAAACATGAGTCACCGCAACGATTTTTAAGCCGACCTATGGCTAGAAACCAGACATTTTTTTTTGGGGGGGGGGATGGACCTAATTACAAAATAACCAAATTACTATCTGAAAGTTTATTAGATATTAAGTTGGTTCAAGTACCAACCATCCTGAGAAATTAAATCTGTCTGAAATGCTTTTATTTTTATTTAAAAAACAAGAAAAATATGCAACTTTCAATTGATCGTTATTGAGGCAATTGTTTGCTCAGTGCAATGAAAATTGAATATGAATGTTAACAATTATCTCATAAACTTGCAAACCTATTCAGCTAAAACTGTCACAGAGTGTCGTGGCCTTACCGGACTCAAGTTCTGGTGTTAGCAGCAGAATGTGGGTTCGAATCCCGGCCGTGACACTTGTGTCCTTGAGCAAGACACTTAACCATAATTGCTTCTCTCCACCCAGGGGTTAAATGGGTACATGTGAGGGCAGAATTGGTTGATTAGCCCTATATGCGCTGTAATGGCAGCAATTGAGCTGTATACTCCCCAGGGAGCTGAGATGGTTTCAGGAATGATTTATGGGCCTTATGAGCCTTATGAGCAGGGGTAATAATATGCCCCTTGAGCACCACTCAGTTGGTGGATACGTGCGCTATATAAGTCCACACATTATTATTATTATTATTACAGATCTCCATAAAATATGGAAACATTAAGTGACCTTTGACCAAGATGTTCCAACCTGGTTCCAACTTAGGCAAATCCCTGTAACTGTTCAGTTCCATTTTGGGCAGACCAGTTTAACTGGTCAGTTCTAACTTAAGCAGACCCATTTAACTGGTCAGTTCCAACTTGGGCAGACCCGTTTAACTGGTCAGTTCAAACTTGGGCAGACCTGTTTAACTGGTTAGTTCCAACATGGGCAGACCCGTTTAACTGGTCGGTTCCAACTTAGGCAGATCCATTTAACCACTCAGTTCTAATTGCTGTAGCTCCTTAACAATATCAGATTCACCTTTGAGTTTTTCCAGCTGATTTGCTTCCAGTGTCTTACCTCCGGCTTGCTGCTCCTTCAGTTTCTCAATAGCTTTCAATTTCTATGGGTGAAAAAAACAAATAAATACTTAGGACATCTTTCTGAAATTGCTTGACTTTTCTTGCCTAGTCCTGAAACTGAACGTGATGTGGAATGAAACTAGACATAACCATGTTGCATACAGTAGAATCACCCAACACGCACTATATCAATGCATTTACATCGCGTGTAAAATGCAGTTCTTACGCTTGCCGGTTGATATTGTAGCGAAAATTGGTTTAAGCTTACGTTCTTGCCGCATCCACATTGCGCTACTGTTGTAGTAATGTTGGCCTCTTGCCCAGTTTGCGTAATTACGTAGTTTGTATATAACTGCGCGCGGTTTAGATTGCTTTTCCCGGGTTAAAAGCTGCGCGGTTAGTGTTTGTTTACGCGAGTTGGGCACACTCATTGAGCAGCGTAATTTATCTCAGCTTGGGCGATTTTAATGGCAGGCGCGTGCATTTAGCGGCGAAGGCGCATGATTAGGCGATTTTATCAGCAACTTCTGCGGCGCGAAATTTAATTCAGTTGCTAATTACGCTATTAAAAGTTAACTTCTGGACTTGCTAAGTTGCTGCCGGCGGGGTCACACATCATACATCTAGTCGTCTATCTATCAGTTACACTCTGCAGATAAGGTGAATAATTATAGTTGAGCATCCCAAGTTAATTTCGGGTAAGCTTAAGAAACATTTTTTATTTAACTAATTATCTAATAATCATCAGAGATTTTCTGATACTAAATTTAATTATTTTCTCCAGTACACCTCACGGAGGTCCGTAGAGATTACAGTGCACCTCACCAAGTAAGAGTGCAGTAATCCTATTTGAAAATTAATTAAGAGTGATTTATCTAGTCTCACTGCTTGCATTTTATTTGTAACGATCTTACGGAAATATAATTTATTAAATTATCCTTAAATTGTTGTCAAAGGCGGGCACCGCCTGAGTTCTGATTGAGTAATAAAACCGTCGTTTTTGTCGTTTCTGCAAGTTAATCAAGTTTCCCTGTCTATGATTAAATCCGTCTTTCTTTTCTGACCATAGATTAGGATATATTTTCCTCAAACGAATGTCCCCGCAAGCAATTATTCAGCCGCTCGAGTATTGGTACTCGTTTCGACACAACACAATTAAATGAAGGCTAACTTTTCTGGTTCATCGGATTTATTATCCAAGTTGGTCAAGTCATCAATTGCACCCTCGTGTGTCAATCTTGTACTTCCCCCTAGACTGGTTCCCTGTCTATATCCTATCAAGGATACAGGCAGGCTCCAGGCATACCACTCAAAGGATTTCATTGGATACGTTAACGCATTGTGCTGAAGATCTGACGTCACGCTTCGGGGCTTGCGAGCGCTAGCTACCAACCAAGGTCAAAGTTCAGCATCGGGAAAAATATGGCGGCTGCACGGCCAGGATCTGGCATAATTCATAAGCCTCTAGCTCAAAGCGTGACGTCTGATTTTCAGGTTAACTTCCCCCCCAACATCCCCAATTTTTCAACAAACTTTTTAAAGATCAACAGAAAGATCAATCTCGTAGGGCAATTTGTCCTTACCTTTCGAATATTCTTTATCTTCTTGTCAGTTTCTGTGGCAAGGGGCACATCCTGGGCCGAGGCTGGTGTGATGGGCGTATTTTGGACAGGTCCCAAGACATACGAGGCCATGGCTAATGTGTCTCGTTGCTCACTTGTACGTGAATCCTACCAATGGTATTAAACCAAAGAAGATAAATGGCCGATTTAGAAAAGTTATTCCACACCAGTTTATACTGGATCTTTTTGGTGTATCACATGCCAGCTGCTATATCCAGCTAGATAAGCAAGGTGAGCCAATCACGTGTCATGTGTGCACATAGAATTTGCTACATGTCATGTGTGCACATAGAAGTTGTTACACGTCATGTGTGCACATAGAAGTTGTTACACGTCATGTGTGCACATAGAAGTTGTTACGCGTCATGTGTGCACATAGAAGTTGTTACGCGTCATGTGTGCACATAGAAGTTGTTACGCGTCATGTGTGCACATAGAAGTTGTTACGCGTCATGTGTGCACATAGAAGTTGTTACGCGTCATGTGTGCACATAGAAGTTGTTACGCATCATGTGTGCACATAGAAGTTGTTACGCGTCATGTGTGCACATAGAAGTTGTTACGAGTCATGTGTGCACATAGAAGTTGTTACGCGTCATGTGTGCACATAGAAGTTGGGGCATGTGTCCACTTTTTTATCGCTGTGAATGTAAATTTACCATACATTTTTTTAGTGTGCCCCTTTTTTGAGACCCTGGCTCAGCCCCTGTTGACAATAGCCGCTGATGACAATAAAAAACACCTATAGCTTCACTATAAACTTCATTATTATATACTTTTTACATATTTTACTCATGAAATGAAGTCCAGCGGCATAGCCAGGACTTTTTAAGTGGGGGGGGGGGAGGCACGGGGGGGAGGCACGGGGGGGGGCATTGCTGTTCAGTGAGGGGGGGCCCAGGGGTATGGGTTTTTTCCCTTTTCTTTTCTCTTTTTTGGGGCACTATGAGGACTTTTCGTGGGGGGGGCAAGTGCCCCCCCCAGGCACCCCCCCTCTTCTTCTCTTCTTCCAACCAAAAACTCCTGGTACCTCTATCTATTCATGTGTAATCCCTCTTTAGTCTGGTCCCAGGACCAGTACTTGACTCTGCTTTTTGTATCTTTTTCGTTTGTGTTCATTTCACACCTGACTAACTTCTGCTCACTCTTGTGTTCACGTATGTATGTTGTTTGTCTTCTGTCCCATTTTGCCTTTGAGAAAGAACCTGCTGGGTTCGAAACGTAAGGCCAATAACCATTACTTTGAAATTAAGTTAACAAATGAAACAAGTGGACAATTATTACCAGAGGAGAGCCGACCAACTCCTGCTGTTTTGCTTTGGCCTTGGCTTCACGCTTCTTCTTATTCTTAAGGGCATTCTTGGAGAGAGCCTTGTCTGTGACAGAGAACGAAAAAATGTGAATCAGTGACAAAAAGGGTTTCCATAGTGACAGCGCAAGAGGGGAAGTTAAATCTTTCTTAGGTGTTAACTCCACCCTCAAGCTGAAAAGTGTTATAATAAAAATTCAACACAGAAATCTCCGACTAAACAATTTTTTTCAAAAGGTGTATATTCAAGTAACAGAACAAGTTTAACAAATCATCACATTACATCACGACAGACATGAAAAGAAAGACACCATTGGAAAATGTATACCACTGGATGAAAAAAAAAATAATAATAATAAAGATTTGTAGCGCGCATATATCCACCCTGCTGGGCGCTCAAGGCGCGGAAACAAAGAAAAAAAATATATATACAATGATAGCATAGGGAAAACATTTTGTACTGAGATACATGTACCTACAATGCAATTACAAATATACATCATCTTTGAAGAATTGTGACATAAGATGAGTTTTAAGCATCGACTTAAAATCTAGTTATACTATTACAAGATTTGAGTTTACCGATGAGGAAGACAGAATTACCTGATAGTTTTTCTGCTGGCTCATCTTCCTACAGAAACAAAAAATAATACATCAATGAAAATATGTACATTTAAATGATATCAGTAAGAAAACAATCATAATTATTATTATTATTATTATTATTATTATTATTATTATACATTTCTCGTACTGAAACCAAGGATGCCTCAAAAGCACACTTAAGCACTGTAGCTCAGAAGCCTGAGGAAACCTGTAAACAAGGGCACTTGCTATGTGAACCATAAACACCGGGGTAAACCCCTACTCTTCCACAATATTAAAGTGTTCTGCGTTCTTTTACGTGCATTACTTAAACTAGCACATGGGACCTACGGCTTAACGTCCCATCCGTAGGACGAAGCAATTATGGTTAAGTGTCTTGCTCAAGGACACAAGCGCCGTGACCAGCCAGGCCAGGACTCGAACCCACATTCTGACAACACCAGAAACTTGAGTCCGATACACTAGACTGCTCGACCACTCCAAAGTGCAGTGCATATTCAATGCACAAACATACAACATACACTATAATGCGCTTAACAAATATAATAAGTTTTTGTATTTGAGTTCTTTTGGGTACACCATGTAATGATCTCTTTTTAGACTCAAGTTTCTGGAGTTGTCAGAATGTGGGTTCAAATCTCGATGTGGCTGGTCACGGCGCTTGTGTCCTTGAGCAAGACACTTAACCAAATATAATAAGTGAACATGAAAAAGAAAGAGTTAGTGATAAGAATCACTATAAACCAAACAATACAAAGAACAAGAAGAGTAAACCATGACTTGTTCCGAAGATGATCGGACCATGCTGATCGAAACGTTGAGTTGTAACCACCAGTTCTTTTCAGAACTACATGTAATTACGACTCGATTTGAGAATTTCACATGGTGTCACCGCAAACAGTCTTTACTTATCCTTTTCACTATGCAAAGCTACAAATATCACTTGGAAATTATAAAAGCGGTAAAATACACTAAAAACGTGAAAATCAAAAGTTTACTAAA
Organism: Zoroaster sp. YZ-2022; assembly: GCA_029582265.1. NCBI lineage: Eukaryota > Metazoa > Echinodermata > Asteroidea > Forcipulatida > Zoroasteridae > Zoroaster > Zoroaster sp. YZ-2022. The sequence goes on along the minus strand of CM055829.1, from coordinate 36,303,478 downwards.
TCACATTAAACCCTTCCACCTGTTTTAGTTCAGAACATTGCCGAATGCACACAAATCCAACACCATGCAGTCATACTGCCACCCAACTGTTGGACTTGGATGGAATTGGGACACCTAGCCCCCAATACAGAGTCACATCAAAATACAGACACCATTAACTGGAATTTGTGGCTGTTAGGGTTAACAAAAAAACCTACGGTAATTTCATATGATCTATCATCCCTGATCTTTAAAAAAAAGTGCATTTCTTTTGTTCTTACATTCAACTTGAAGGTGGAGCTGGTGGTAGCATGTGGCGGCCGGTATGCGGCCGGTTTGACATCGGCCTGGATGGCCGATGGCTGGGGGCTGATGACAGGCTTGGCTGGGAAAGTACCAGAAGGAAACGGCTGCCATACTGCCTCCCATAGCTCCTTCTGAAGGGGAACAAGATGCTCACTCAGTAACTTGCCCGAATAGTGCCACAACTTGTACCTTGGAAGAAAGCATTTAATAAAATAACATCAGGCCATTTTACCCCTCCTGTTGATTGATCATTCAATGTCATTCAAATGGTTTTGAATGATAAAGGTACTATAAAGCCAGCGTGTGTAATGCTTGCCAAAATGTATCTAAAACGTATCTTAACTGTACATAGTATTGTTATCCACACAACTAATCCACCATTCATAAACAGACAGTTGTCTAGTTTTGAATGGTCAGTCAACTCGCTGGAAAATTATACCCGGTTAAAAAGATATTGACGATTGCCCATTAACCCTCCTCCTACTACTACTACAAGGAACAAAATCAGTCAAAATGTTGTCGTCAAGTCAAAATCAGGTCAAAATGAGTCAACCGTTTTTGACTGGTAATTTCTTTTGTCTGGTATTGTTCAGGGTGGTCAAAATGACAGTAAAAACCAGTAAAAAATGCCCCTGTGTGCACATTTGGGTCAACAGTCAAAACAGGCAGTTGACTGGTTTTGACCTCTATAGCTAATTGCCACTAAAGTGCAGCTATAGTAGGAGGGTTCAGGCCAAACAAAACAAAGTCTCCACTTTCTGCACGTATCAAACCTGCATGTTGGCATTTTTAGTTTTCTTTGTTTTTGCTATGAAACAATGTCCAATAATTCTGCCATGCTGTGTTTTTCACACAAGGGTATGAAAGTGTGCCCAATTTGTGAGGCCTGTCTTAGCCACCATACTTTGTGTATGTGAAATTTGGTCTGGTTCCAATAACAACGCAAACACGTATCAAGTAGTTCACTGGTATTTAAAAAAAAAAGATTACAAAAAAAAAGGCACAAAAAAAAAAGTGTCACACCACCGATTTTGAATCCGAATTATAACCAGAAACCCAAGACTTTTTTTTGGCTTTAGTAAAGGGCACTGCAGCCAAGTATTACACTCAAGGGACAAGATACTCACCCATTCCCAACTCTCAGACGTGGTGAACACGTCGCCGTCATGAAATGTTCCCCGTCGGGACTCCACTCAAACTGTGTCGAGTCGTCCCCTTGCATTTTACTGATCATTTTCAGAGAACTCCTACTCCAGAATTCCTTGGTTGGAATAAATCAATCATGAGTGTAACTATTAACTGTACCATGGAAAGTGACATGTTTAAAATGTTAACAGGCAACAAGAACATAAACAAAAAAGTATTAAACAAAATGTGATTTAAAGGACAAGGATGTGATTTGACAAAATTAAAAAATCCTGAAAAATGGGTAGCAGGCCTGGGTAGCCCTTTGGTCTAGAGGACAAAGCCCCCTGAACCTCCTGGATGTCTAATTTCTGGAGGATTTATAGACCCTCCACAACCCCATAAAAAAAAAAATAAGAGGTTTGGACACAATACAGGCTACTTCTTTCTTTCCTTGGTGGCTACTTCTCTTCTTTCAAGAAAATTCTGAGGCAAAGGGAGATTTGTAAAAAAATTCTGTGATATGACAAGCCTGAAAGGAAGAATATGTTACTAGTAATATACATTAAAACTTTGACACTTTAACCCTCTCAGTACCGAATTGTTTTGACATAAACAACCGCTGGTGACCGCATTGTTTGACCACTCAAGCGTGAAGCACACATTCTTACACAACAGAAAGCTTGTGTTCAAAGGCCAATTTTACAAACTCTATTATCACCTTGAAGATATCGTTTTACAGCAAAATAAATAATAAAAAATATCTTACTTATTGAATTCCCTTTCATAAAATCCAAAAAACATTAAGATCGGTCAATAAATGTCCATGTTCTCAATCTTTGTTTCCTCAGTGTGATCTGTAAACTCAAACACTTTTTTGTACACAAACAAATGGCGCTCCGTAGGTGTTTGGCATTTCGGATCTTTCCACTCCAATTTGAAAGGATTGCATAATAGCAACCTTATTTTATTTCACCATCAATGGAAAGATCCGATCTTGCTCTTTCCAACCATTGTAAGCTTGGGTATGGAGGGTGAACATGGACAAAACTACAGCTTTATAACAAATGGCCTTTGTGCTCAGGCTTGAGTGCTTTTTTGTGTGAAAGCTTGGTCGACTAAAGTCGCCTATGGTAAGGAAGAGGGGGTATGAGTGCAGTCGACTAAAGTCGCCTATGGTAAGGAAAGGGTTAAAAGGGTACAAGAACTGTAAAAAGTTAAAATAAAAAAATAATAAATTAATTAAAAAAATTAAAAAATGGAAACATTCTATCAGTTGACTGAATACACCTTGGTAAAATGGTTAAACTGATAGTTAACCCTGCTACTATAGCTGTACTTTACTGGCAAGTAGCTACAGAGGTCAAAATCAGTCAACTGACTGGTTTGACTACTGATCCAAATGTGCACACAGGGGCATTTTGACTGGTTTTTACTGTCATTTTGACCACCCTCAACAATACAAGACAATGCTTTTACCAGTCAAAAACGGTTGACTCATTTTGACCTGTAAATGTACTTTAAATTACTGCACATAAGGTTTGACAGTGTTCAATGTTTCAAGTGCACTAGATATACCTTGGCAAGTATATCAACATTTTGACTGATTTTGACCCTTGCAGTCACAGAAGGGTTAAACAGATATTAACATTACATACGATCATACGTACCATTTTGCCTCTCATGTTACCAAACCCAGCCAAGCAGAGAAGTAGAAAGTGTTAAGGACAATGAATTAACAAAGTATCCTTACCAGCAAATTGCAATTAACCCTAGTAGCTCGCAGACACCCTGATGAATGCAACAACAGAAAAGTGTGCAGGCTGCTCAATGCAACAAGATCCACCAGCTAGAACAATGGGCTCTTTGTTCTCTGCTGAATGCAACACAATGTAACAACAGAAAAGTGTGCAGGCTGCTCAATGCAACAAGATCCACCAGCTAGAACAATGGGCTCTTTGTTCTCTGCTGAATGCAACACAATGTAACAACAGAAAAGTGTGCAGGCTGCTCAATGCAACAAGATCCACCAGCGAGAACAATGGTTCTTTTGTTCTCTGCTGAATGCAATACAATGTAACAACAGAAAAGTGTGCAGGCTGCTCAATGCAACAAGATCCACCAGCGAGAACAATGGTTCTTTTGTTCTCTGCTGAATGCAATACAATGCAACAACAGAAAAGTGTGCAGTGCTGCTCAATGCAACAAGATCCATCAGCTAGAACAATGGTTCTTTTGTTCTCTGCTGAATGCAATACAATGTAACAACAGAAAAGTGTGCAGGCTGCTCAATGCAACAAGATCCACCAGCTAGAACAATGGTTCTTTTGTTCTCTGCTGAATGCAATACAATGTAACAACAGAAAAGTGTGCAGGCTGCTCAATGCAACAAGATCCACCAGCGAGAACAATGGTTCTTTTGTTCTCTGCTGAATGCAATACAATGTAACAACAGAAAAGTGTGCAGGCTGCTCGATGCAACAAGATCCACCAGCTAGAACAATGGGCTCTTTTGTTCACTGCTGCAGGCAACAAGATACAACAACGCATCTTGTTGCAAGGTTAGTGATAATACGGTATGAAAGGCTTATGATGCTCAACATTGCACGAGTCGAAATGGATTGGACTGGCAAAGATGTGGGGTAATAAAGGTGAAACTGTGTTTCAAATCAAAGAACATTTCAAATAGAACTTTAGGGTTGGTAATTTTGGTAAATACAAAGGGTTGGTAATTTTGGTAAATTCAGGGATGGTAATTTAGGTAAATACAAAGGGATGGTAATTTTGGTAAATACAAATGGATGGTAATTTCGGTAAATACAAAGGGATGGTAATTTTGGTAAATACAAAGGGATGGTAATTTTGGTAAATACAAAGGATTGGTAATTTTGGTAAATACAAAGGGATGGTAATTTTGGTAAATTCATGGATAGTAATTTTGGTAAGGAATGGTAATTTTGGTAAATACAAAGGGATGGTAATTTTGGTAAATACAAAGGGATGGTAATTTTGGTAAGGAATGGTAATTTTGGTAAATACAAAGGGATGGTAATTTTGGTAAATTCAGGGATGGTAATTTTGGTAAATTCAGGGATGGTAATTTTGGTAAATTCAGGGATAGTAATTTTGGTAAATACAAAGGGATGGTAATTTTGGTAAATACAAAGGGATGGTAATTTTGGTAAATACAAAGGGATGGTAATTTTGGTAAATACAAAGGGATGGTAATTTTGGTAAATACATACATGTAGGGATGGTAATTTTGGTAAATACAAAGGGATGGTAATTTTGGTAAATACAAAGGGATGGTAATTTTGGTAAAAACAAAGGGATGGTAATTTTGGTAAATACAAAGGGATGGTAATTTTTGTAAATTCATGGATAGTAATTTTAGTAAGGAATGGTAATTTTGGTAAATACAAAGGGATGGTAATTTTGGTAAATTCATGGATAGTAATTTTGGTAAGGAATGGTAATTTTGGTAAATACAAAGGGATGGTAATTTTGGTAAATTCATGGATAGTAATTTTGGTAAGGAATGGTAATTTTGGTAAATACAAAGGGTTGGTAATTTTGGTAAATACAAAGGGATGGTAATTTTGGTAAATACAAAGGGGTGGTAATTTTGGTCAACACAAAGGGATGGTAATTTTGGTAAATTCAGGGATGGTAATCAAATCAATTGTTTATCACCCGACACAAGAATTTCATCAATCTATACATATCAATGCTACCTGTTACTACACAGGATACTAGTCAGCCTATCGTCATATGGGAAAGCTCAGTGGTCGATAGGTAAGAATGTCTGCACTAGTGAGCAGGACGTCACTGGTACGAATCCCACCCAAGGCACCTGTGGATTTTTTCCCCACAGATACTTGGAAAGCACTGTGCATACAGTGCTTCATACATACATACAGCGGTGTAAAGTCAAAAATCTAATTAATTAACCATCTTACTATAGCTGAACTTTTGTGGCAAGTAGCTATAGTGCTCAAGATCAGTCAACTGTCTGTTTTTGACTGTTGCACCAACTGTGCACACAGGCATTTTTGACTGGTTTTGACTGTCATTTTGACCGCCCTCAACATTACAAGATTATGCTTTTACCAGTCAAAAACGGTCAACTCATTTTGACCTGTAAATGTACTTACTACACAGTAGGATTGACAGTGTTTGACTTTTAAGTGCACTAGATATACCTTGGCAAGTATATCAACATTTTGACCGATTTTGACCCTTGCAGTCACAGAAGGGTTAATACCCAAAAATATACTATAAACAAAAATATTTATAAATTAATACAAAAAAGGATATCAGTTCCTTGTGGGTTATAATAAACGCTGTTCCTGGGACCAGTACCGAACTCATAAATCGGCTCACATTTAAGGTTGAAGAGGGTAGCTTTGGATGGGATAACTGTTGTTAAACTGGTTAAGAAAAATTCTGAAAACATAAGAAATATTGTGCCCCCCAAAAAAGTCTTCGGTTTCTGGTCATCGGTCAACTTCAAAATTGGTGCGGTGACATGCTTTTTTTTGTGGTAATCTTTGTATTTTTTTTTTTTTTTAGCCAACAGGGAAATACGTGATACATGTATACACAAGAACCAAATTTCCCATACACAGAGCATGGTGGCTAAGAGAGGCCTCACAAATCGGGCAAACGTTTATATAGCTATGTGAGTCGTTTAAAACACTGCACAACAGAATTCCAATCGATCCAGCAATTTTGGCTGCAATTGGACATTGTTTCATAGCAAAAAAAAAGAAAATTAAAAATGCCGACGCCCGGGTCTGAGGCGACGCACGCGGAGACCAGAAACCGGGGACTTATGTTTTTTGGGCCTTAGGGTATATTTTACATGTGACCTTATCTCACACAATGAGTCTGAAGTAGTAAAAGCTGTTTTTGTGTAATACACCCTCAAATAAAAAATGTCAATGAATTTCGCCCTATAAAAGTCTGGAAGGGGCAGTATCGTCACGATCAACAGGACATGGAATCGGAGTGCTTGTTTTAGATTAACTCAGTGACTGAAAATAATTTCCCACATGATAAGGTCATATTACCCTTGCTGCTGCTGCTGCATAAATGAGCCAGTAATTTGCAGTCACTGTGTTCATCTTAAACTAGGACATCGATTCCATGCCCTGTTGAAAAGTCTGCTCTGATCGTGATGATACTGCCCCTTCACTTCACAAGATTAAAAAGCACTTTCTGCCTGTGAGCATGCTTTGCATAATTAAGGATTCACCACTTACATGGAAAGCACACAAACACAAGGATGTGATTTGACAAAAATGGGTAGTGGGCCTGCGTCAAAGCCCCATGAACCTCCTGGATGTTTAATTTTTGGAGGATTTACAGATTCTCTACATCCCCACAAACAAGAAACTAGAGGTTTGGACACAATACAGGCTACTTCTTTCTTTCCTTGGTGGCTACGTCTATTCTTTCAAGAAATATTTTGAGGCAAAGAAAAAAAAATCCTGAAATCAGGAAATATCCTGAGAAATCACAGGCCTGCAAACATTCTACGCTAACCCTGAAAGCACTGAAATCAAAGTTCAGCAACGTCAGGAAATCAGGTCCAGATTTTTTGTTGATTCAAAGCAAAAGGATACATCCATACACAACACAAAAATCTAAGGAGTTGGGATTCCAGTCCATACTGTAGATGGGTCCTGTCTTAGCTGTGGGTGCAGAACATTTTCATCAATAATTTTAAATTGAGTGCTTAATTTTGAATCACTTGAATTTAAAGGGACAATATCATCAAGATCAACAACGGTTAGAAACCAAACTGTGAAATCTATAGCTTTAACCCTAACTCCCTAGGCCCATTTGCTTACACATAACCTGAATCCTTCCTAACTCCCTAGGCCCATTTGCTTACACATAACCTGAATCCTTCCTAACTCCCTAGGCCCATTTGCTTACACATAACCTGAATCCTTCCTAACTCCCTAGGCCCATTTGCTTACACATAACCTGAATCCTTCCTAACTCCCTAGGCCCATTTGCTTACACATAACCTGAATCCTTCCTAACTCCCCAGGCCCATTTGCTTACACATAACCTGAATCCTTCCTAACTCCCTAGGCCCATTTGCTTACATAACCTGAATCCTTCCTAACTCCCTAGGCCCATTTGCTTACACATAACCTGAATCCTTCCTAACTCCCTAGGCCCATTTGCTTACACATAACCTGAATCCTTCCTAACTCCCTAGGCCCATTTGCTTACACATAACCTGAATCCTTCCCAACTCCCCAGGCCCATTTGCTTACACATAACCTGAATCCTTCCTAACTCCCTAGGCCCATTTGCTTACATAACCTGAATCCTTCCTAACTCCCTAGGCCCATTTGCTTACACATAACCTGAATCCTTCCTAACTCCCTAGGCCCATTTGCTTACACATAACCTGAATCCTTCCTAACTCCCTAGGCCCATTTGCTTACACATAACCTGAATCCTTCCTAACTCCCTAGGCCCATTTGCTTACACATAACCTGAATCCTTCCTAACTCCCTAGGCCCATTTGCTTACACATAACCTTAATCCTTCCTCACTCCCTAGGCCCATTTGCTTACACATAACCTGAATCCTTCCTAACTCCCTAGGCCCATTTGCTTACACATAACCTGAATCCTTCCTAACTCCCTAGGCCCATTTGCTTACACATAACCTGAATCCTTCCTAACTCCCTAGGCCCATTTGCTTACACATAACCTGAATCCTTCCTAACTCCCCAGGCCCATTTGCTTACACATAACCTGAATCCTCCCTAACTCCCTAGGCCCATTTGCTTACACATAACCTGAATCCTTCCTAACTCCCTAGGCCCATTTGCTTACACATAACCTGAATCCTTCCTAACTCCCTAGGCCCATTTGCTTACACATAACCTGAATCCTTCCTAACTCCCTAGGCCCATTTGCTTACACATAACCTGAATCCTTCCTAACTCCCTAGGCCCATTTGCTTACACATAACCTGAATCCTTCCTAACTCCCTAGGCCCATTTGCTTACACATAACCTGAATCCTTCCTAACTCCCTAGGCCCATTTGCTTACACATAACCTGAATCCTTCCTCACTCCCTAGGCCCATTTGCTTACACATAACCTGAATCCTTCCTAACTCCCTAGGCCCATTTGCTTACACATAACCTGAATCCTTCCTAACTCCCTAGGCCCATTTGCTTACACATAACCTGAATCCTTCCTAACTCCCTAGGCCCATTTGCTTACACATAACCTGAATCCTTCCTAACTCCCTAGGCCCATTTGCTTACACATAACCTTAATCCTTCCTCACTCCCTAGGCCCATTTGCTTACACATAACCTGAATCCTCTCAAATCCTTCAGTAGTAAAGTAAGCACATGACATGTATGCACACATGTGTTTCTAATCTGTGATACATGTACATGGCCAGGGACCCTCCCTGCATGTATGGGAGCAATAAACAGTGTCCACTGACCCAAGCACTGACCTTGCAATCACTACAACAAACATGGATGTACATGTACCATGGAAAGGCAAGTATGCCTAATAACCTCAATCCTCCAAAATCCTTCACTTTAGCAAAGAGGATTTTGGAGGATTTGGGAAGGTTAGGGTCAATAAACTATAGACTTTTGGTTATATTGAAAAACATGAATGGTCACAGTTTTATATAAACCTCACTCGGTGTTAAGTTGATGATGTTATCCAATATCGCTTGAAATATTTATACTTATAGTTCGTTTTAGTTAAAGGGACACTATCGTCGGAATCAACAGGGCATGTAATCAGAGTGCTAATTTTAGATTTACTCAGTGACCAAAAATAATACCCACATGATAAGGTCATATTACCGTTGCTGCTGCATAAATGAGCCAGTAATTTTCAGTCACTATGTTCATCTAAGATTAGGACACCGATTCCATGCCCTGATCGTGATGACACTGTCCCTTTAAATTGTATGGAATACACCATGGGCTACAGATAAAAATGGCTGTGAAGAAAGGCAAGCAAAACAACAAACAAACATAACTTTAATTACAAATAGTTTACAAGTATATTGCTAAAATATACTGAACAGCAAAAGAAACGCAATTCCGAGGACAGCAAAAGAAACGCAAGTCCGAGTTCTTGTCAAGTTTTCAAACAGAAGACAAACCATTTTGATTCTAATCACTCATTTAATGAAAAATACTTTCAATTTGTGAGCTGAAAGTGACTGTTGAATGTGAAAATCTTGCAATGCAATTTCAACAGTCACTTTCAGCTCACAAATTGAAAGCATTTTTCATTAAATGAGTGATTAGAATCAAAACGGTTTGTCTTCTGTTTGAAAACTTGACAAGACCTCGGACTTGCGTTTCTTTTGCTGTCCTCGGACTTGCGTTTCTTTTGCTGTTCAGTATATGTTTGAAGACCGACAGACACTCAAAATAAATAAAGATATGTAAATAAATGGATGAATGAAAGTAAATTGGATTACTTACACAGTGACACTGCACAACTCTGTCCACTCATGTCCAGAAAGTGCAACGCTTGCTCTCCATAATACGACTTTCCCGTTTTGTCAACATCAACGCTAGAGATAGCAAGAATGGCAGTTCCTACAAATTCAAGAAAAGCCAAGCCTCTAATTCTATAAGTTCTCTTTGATAACAAATATTGCAACACAATCAATCAAGTTATCAGTTTACTCACAAGGGAATTTTTATCAAACAATTTCAAAGAATATCATTATGAAATGAATCATGTGGAAACTGTTTCTATTCCATGATTCAGTGATCTTGATCTTTTAACCCCAAATCAACAGTGACCTGTGATAATTTCTCAAGGTCAACCCTTCAATATAAGTTTGATTAAGACATTCAATCTAGAACACAGGAATGAGGGTAGAACAAGGAAATAAGTAAATTCAATCAATCCATTAATCATTCAATCAATCAGCCTATCCAGTATTCATTCTGCCATTCATAAATATTCATAAGTTCACAAATATTCATAAGTTCACAAATATTCATAAGTTCACAAATATTCATAAGTTCACAAATATTCATAAGTTCACAAATATTCATAAGTTCACAAATATTCATAAGTTCACAAATATTCATAAGTTCACAAATATTCATAAGTTCACAAATATTCATAAGTTCACAAATATTCATAAGTTCACAAATATTCATAAGTTGTACATGAATATTACATAGATCACTAACCTTTTTTGTTCCACACCATGTTGATTCTATCCGCCTTGAAGAAACTTTTACTGGCCACTGCAGAACCCTCCCCACCTAAGTTTGGGTATCGGTATAATCTGACAAAGGCTGGGGTTCCCTATGAGAGAGAAAAACACATTATTGTAGCAATACTGATTTTTTTTTAAGACACAGTTCTATGGAAATCAAAATGAGGCTGATGTCCAAAACAGTCTGGTGCCTTCAATTTTCTTCTGGTGCCTTCAATTTTCTTCTGGTGCCTTCAATTTTCTTCTGGTGCCTTCATGCTGATAGTTTATAGAAATGTTTAGTGAAAAGCCTATATTGCTCTCAAGGTCAAAAAAAGGTCTCTGGTTTCTGGTCATAGGTCGGCTTCAAAATCGGTGTGGTAACATGTTTTTTCTGGGGTTTTTTTTCGTAATGTTTTTTTTTTTGCCAACCAATGAAACATGCAATACATGTATACACGGTTATTGGAACCAGACCAAATTTCCCATATACAAAGTATGGTGGCTAAGAAAGGCCTCACAAATCGGGCAAACATTCATACCCCTATGTGAGTTGTTTAAAACACAGCTCGGCAAAATTCCAATCGATCCAGCAATTTTGGCTGCAATTGGACATTGTTTCATAGCAACAAAAAAAAAGAAACTTAAAAATGGCGACGCGCGGGTCTGAGGTGATGCACACGGACGCCAGAACCCGGAGACTTTGTTTTGGTCTTAGGGTACATTTTACATGAATAGCCAAAGCATCTTTTGTGTAGCACGCCCTCAAACATGCTCTTGTCACAATGTGGTGCCATAGCCGATGGGGTGCCATGGCCGAGCGGTTTAGTGCATCGCACTTATGTTCTGATGACCGAGTCGTCAGAATGTGGGTTCGAATCCTGGCTGTGACCGTGCTTGTGTCCCTGAGCAAGACACTTAACTATAATTGCTTCTCTTCACCCAGGAGTATAAATGGGGACCTGTGAGGGCAGAGATGGTAATTGTGTTTGATTAAGCTTGTTGCGCTACACATTTGGCAGCATGGGCTGCATACTCCCCAGGGAGTCGAGATGGTTCTAGGAATGATATAACTGGCCCGATGACAGGGGTAACAATGTTCATTGAGCGCCATGAGCATCACTACGTGATGGATTTGTGCGCTATACAAGAAGCCACTATTATTATTATTATTATTATTATTATGTGAAAAAAGTCGTTTAAAACACAGCGCGGCAGAATTCCAATCGATCCAGCAATTTTGGCTGCAATTGGACATCGTTTCATAGCAAAAAAAATAAATAAACGTAAAAATGCCTAATCTTAATTTCACCTTTACAACTGGAACATAAGCAGCTACTGAAGGCGTAGTCTCACCCTCAGATAAAGCACACCCCTCCATTCTGGGAAGTTGAAGTCTGGCCGCTATGTTAACTGAAACAATAAGAATTATTATCATGCTCCAAAATTATTTTTTTGGTTTAATATTTTATCTCATATGAGGAAAAAGTAGTTATATCGCTATTTTGTCCTTGCAAAATAAAAATCTGGATGTAGGCGGATGATTTCTCCCTCACTAATTACAACATTAACCCTAATCATCCCAAATCCTCCAAAATCCTCTTTGATAAAGTGAGGAATTTTGAATAATTTGGTTATTAGGAAATTGCAGTAGTGAAGGATTTTTAAGGATTGAGGGCAGATGTGATTATTTGCTTGGTGGATTATCCATAACCCTCCTAAATCCTCCCAAATCCTCCCAAATCCTCTTTGCTAAAGTGAAGGATTTTGAAGGATTGAGGTTACATGCTACATGCTCTTTGATAAAGTAAAGGATTTTGAAGGATTGAGGTTATTAGGCATACTTTCCTTTCCATGGTACATGTACATCCATGTTTGTTGTAGTGATTGCAAGGTCAGTGCTTGGGTCAGTGGACGCTGTTTATTGCTCCATGCATGCAGGGAGGGTCCCTGGCCATGTACATGTGTCACAGATTAGAAACACATGTGTGTATACATGTCATGTGCTTGCTTTACTACTGAAGGATTTTGGAGGATTCAGGTTATGTGTAAGCAAATGGGCCTAGGGAGTTAGGGTTATGGAGGATTGAGGTTATCAGGCTATATTTGACGTTGGATGAAAATGGATTGAGGTTACATGGTACATGTTGGTCTGTCCAAAAAATGATTCTGGAGGATTGAGGTTATTAGGCATACTTGCCTTTCCATGGTACATGTACATCCATGTTTGTTGTAGTGATTGCAAGGTCAGTGCTTGGGTCAGTGGACACTGTTTATTGCTCCATGCATGCAGGGATGGTCCCTGCATACATGTCACCAGCATACAATGGTAGCGGTCATTGTGCTTTCTTTACTACTGAAGGATTTTGGAGGATTCAGGTCATGTGTGAGCAAGTAGGCCTAGGGAGTTAGGGTTAATCTTGTTTGAGGAAAATGAAAAAATTTTGTGAGACCAAAAGATTATAATTTGTTTAGGAGTTTGAAGGGCAATTCCATGGTTACTCACGTTACATTGTTTAGGCATTGGGCCCACTCTTAATCCAATAATTTCCTTATTAAATATATTTCACTGATCATTTTTTCACAGTAGTTGCATTATACCCAGACCTTACTCAGCACAGAAAAATTATTTCAGAAATTTGTTAAAATTGCTGGTTACTCACGTTACATTTTTCAGACATGTATAAAATTTTGCTTTTTCTCTTATGTAGCATAGATACAACAAATTTCTGAAATTCTTATTTTGTGCTGAGTAAGGTCTGGGTATAATGTAACTACTGTGAAAAAAATGATGAGTGAAATATATATTATGGCATTAAGAGTGGGCCCAAAACCTCAAAAATGTAACCATGAAATTTTCCTGATCGTTTATTGAGACTATCCAAGTACAATAGTCCTAAATTAAAATAAGGTGCAGCAAAACTTACCAAAGTCATGATCTTTGAAGAAAAGAACCCCGCCACTGGCAAATAAAGCACAGATTTGTTCATTCGATGTCCACTGAGGTTTCCTGAAGAAATACCATGGTAAAAAAAACTTTATTTAAGAGAAGGCAAACCATTGGCAAAATTGCTTCTGTGAGTATTTGTGCAGCCGTATAGAGGGAGCTCAAAACAAGTTTATTTATTATTACAGTTACAATTAGAGTTTTTTCTCTCCTACAATCCCAGAGGTTTTTTTCTCTCCTACAATCCCAGAGGTTTTTTTTCTCTCCTACAATCCCAGAGGTTTTTTTTCTCTCCTACAATCCCAGAGGTTTTTTTTCCTCCTACAATCCCAGAGGTTTTTTTTCTCCTACAATCCCAGAGGTTTTTTTTCTCTCCTACAATCCCAGAGGTTTTTTTCTCTCCTACAATCCCAGAGGTTTTTTCTCTCCTACAATCCCAGAGGTTTTTTTCTCTCCTACAATCCCAGAGGTTTTTTTTCTCTCCTACAACCCCAGAGGTTTTTTTTCTCTCCTACAATCCCAGAGGTTTTTTTCTCTCCTATAACCCCAGAGGTTTTTTCTCTCCTACAATCCCAAAGTTTTTTTTCTCTCCTACAATCCCAGAGGTTTTTTTTCTCTCCTACAATCCCAGAGGTTTTTTTCTCTCCTACAATCCCAGAGGTTTTTTTTCTCTCCTACAATCCCAGAGGTTTTTTTTCTCTCCTACAATCCCAGAGGTTTTTTCTCTCCTACAATCCCAGAGGTTTTTTCTCTCCTACAATCCCAGAGGTTTTTTTTCTCTCCTACAATCCCAGAGGTTTTTTCTCTCCTACAATCCCAGAGGATTTCTTTCTCTCCTACAATCCCAGAGGTTTTTTTTCTCTCCTACAATCCCAGAGGTTTTTTCTCTCCTACAATCCCAGAGGTTTTTTTTCTCTCCTACAATCCCAGAGTTTTTTTTTCTCTCCTACAATCCCAGAGGTTTTTTCTCTCCTACAATCCCAGAGGTTTTGTCTCTCCTACAATGCTGTAGGTTGGCAATGCTAAGGCTCTCTTTACCATATATCTCGTTTTCTTTGAATGGTCGACTTGACGACCTTTCCGGTTTGGAGGCTCCATATATGCAGATTGTGGCTCGCTACTTGATCGTCTTTGACGGCTGTTAAAAGAAAATTTAAAAAAATTTAAAAAACAGACATCGTTCATCAGAGAGACATGAACAAAAAAAATGTGGTCATCAAAAACTGGCTGGAAATGAATGGTTAGAAACCTGTATGCATAAGTACAACAAACCGATCAAACAAATAAATCCATTTTCAACATTGAATGCAAGCAAATCTGAATGCATTTTCACTATTTTCATGTAAGACCAAAAAAAGAAAAGAAAAACAGTCTCGTGTTTCTGGTCATCAGTCGGCTTCAAAATCAGTGAAGTGCTTTTTTTTTTGTCAACAGGGAAATATGTGATACATTGTATACGCGGGGACCAAATTTTCCATATATACTACTCAAAACAATTTAGGGAACACCGGAATAATCTCAGTTAGAGCAAGACCATTTATTTCAGATAAACACAATGTTTCACCGAATTGATGAGAAACAACTGCACAATGAAACAGATGATAGAGGATGCATGTAGTGATTACACATTTCATGACATGACTACTGAAAGAGAGAGGGGGTTGCAAATGAAAATCCCGGTTCATGGAACATTTCAAACCTATTTGATGTTAAAAATTCGGTGTTCCCTAAATTGTTTTGAGTAGTATACAAAGTATGGTGGCTAAGAGAGGTCTCACAAATCAGGCAAACGTTCATACCCCTATGTGAAAAAGTCTTGGAGACCAGACACCGCAGACTTTTTTTTGTTTTGGCCTAAGACTTTCATATAAAGGTTTGCATAGTGGAAAGTGACAATAGAGTAGGCGGGGCTTCTCAAAGGCTTGGCTGTACCATGACTTTGGTCCTCCTCCCTAAAATTCTTTTAAATGAGTTCAGATTACACACAATAACAAAAAAACAACCATAAACTATTTAAATATGCATGAATGGAAATTCAACGGTAGCTGAACAATCCTACTTTTAATCCAAGCCACAATTTTATTTTTATTCCGTCAAAAACATTATATAATTACCATGATAGTTTTGCCAGGTACCTAGGTAGGTTCCTAGAGGGGAGAAGCAAAGCTGAGATGACTTGGGTGTTGGGATCTGCTGGATTATTTGATAATCTGCTAACCTTATCACAGTTGTGCTGTACATGAGAAAGGTAAACTTATCGGATTAGTCAGTTAATCTCAAGGGATGATCTATTCTCAGTATATAATGCTCAATACAATACTATGCTAATTCTCAATACATCCAAACTGTCTGCACATGTAAGCATGAGATTGTGGGTTCGAATCCTAAAAGTGGATTTTAAAGATAGTTTTCACTTTCTGTACCCCCAAAAATCGATAGAAACCTTTTATAACTGCTTGGTGGTTGATTTTTTTAATCCTTCCTAACTCCCTCTGCCCATTTGCTTACACATAACCTGAATCCTTCCTAACTCCCTAGGCCCATTTGCTTACACATAACCTGAATCCTTCCCAACTCCCTAGGCCCATTTGCTTACACATAACCTGAATCCTTCCTAACTCCCTCTGCCCATTTGCTTACACATAACCTGAATCCTTCCTAACTCCCTCTGCCCATTTGCTTACACATAACCTGAATCCTTCCTAACTCCCTAGGCCCATTTGCTTACACATAACCTGAATCCTTCCTAACTCCCTCTGCCCATTTGCTTACACATAACCTGAATCCTCCCTAACTCCCTCTGCCCATTTGCTTACACATAACCTGAATCCTTCCTAACTCCCTCTGCCCATTTGCTTACACATAACCTGAATCCTCCAAAATCCCTGCATAATAATAATAATAATAATAATAATAATGTGTGGACTTATATAGCACACGTATCCACCAACTAAGTGGTGCTCAAGGCGCATTATATCATTACCCCTGCTCATAAGGCTCATAAGGCTCATAAATGATTCCTGAAACCATCTCAGCTCCCTGGGGAGTATACAGCTCAATTGCTGCCATTACAGCGCATATAGGGCTAATCAACCAACTCTGCCCTCACAGGTACCCATTTAACCCCTGGGTGGAGAGAAGCAATTATGGTTAAGTGTCTTGCTCAAGGACACAAGTGTCACGGCCGGGATTCGAACCCACATTCTGCTGCTAACACCAGAACTTGAGTCCGGTAAGCTAGACCGCTCGGCCACGACACTCCACTGCATTCATGGAGCAATAAACAGTGTCCACTGACCCAAGCACTGACCTTGCAATCACTACAACAGATGTACATGTATCATGGAAAGGCAAGTATGCCTAATAACCTCAATCCTCCAAAATCCTTCACTTTAGCAAAGAGCATGTAGCATGTGACCTCAATCCTTCAAAATCCTTCACTTTAGCAAAGAGGATTTTGGAGGATTTGGGAAGGTTAGGGTTAAAAAGTGGTGGTTGGATTTAACATTCTTTCTGGGCAAAATATACCTTAGTCCATTGCACCATGCAAACAATGTTCCATCAGAGCTGTATGTCATCACTCTACATGTATTACTGGGATCTCTGCCAAGTTAAAAAAAAATAATAATAATAATAATAATTGGGTTAATTGCCTACATTATCATTTCATTTAGTTGGCAAGTACAGACAATATTACAGAGGCTTTAATTTTTTTAACATCTATTAACCCTCCTACTGATAGACCATTTGAAACCATTCAAAATTTCCACTTTCAAAAATCCCTATTGGTTTTGTACACACATGGTGATACCATTTGAACAGTGTTGGTAGCAAGCTTTACTACCATTCAAATCCATTCAAATGGTTTTGAATGGTGGATACACTACACCTTGGTGTGTTTCCATAGCCGAATGGTTTCAAATGGTGCATCAACTTGTATGAAAAAGGCACCAAAAGTAGGAGGGTTATCCTTTCTACTTTTGCTGAACATTAGTGGGAAGTAGCTATAGTGGTCAAAATCAGTCAACTGACTGTTTTGACTGTTGACACAAATGTGCACACAGGGGCGTTTGTGACTGGTTTTTACTGTTATGTTGACCACCCTCAACAATACCTGACAATGCTTTTACCAGTTATAAACGGTCAACTCATTTTGACCTGTAAATGTACAGGTAAGGTTCGACACTGTTTGACTTTTAAGCGCACTGGATATATCAACATATGACTGATTTTGACCCTTGCAGTCACAGGAGGGTTAAAGGGGCTTTAATTTTTTAACATTTATTAATGTATTCTGGAATGAATACCTGGTAAACTGCCCATTTTCTCTGTTGTTTGGGGGTCCATGGACCATCCACAAGCCTTCTGTTCCACGAACTGAAAGGAAAAACAAGTAGCATGTTTGTAACAAATAAAGCATTTAATTAATATTTCAGCCCACACCAATAAATCAATAGCTAAGGTAACAGCCCAAAGAGAGTCCCATTGGACTAGGGTTATTTCTAAAGGTGGCATAAAAACAGGCCAAAATGTGAAATGTCAAAACCAACTGCAACTTGTGCACAACGTCTCAGCATAGGTTTTAGCAATGCAAAATGGCCAACATCTCACTGGATGTACTAGCCCCATTCTAGGGCCAATACACTGGACTCCCTCCGTATCCTTGGCCCTAGCCCCACATGTACAAAAAAGGGGTGATTTTTCCGATTGTTCAACTTTTGATCTGCTAATAATTACAACCTAAAACTTTGTGATTAGGTAACCTTGCCCAAGCAGACACTGGGTAGAATGTCGTATCTGGCCGCCACTATTTTTCATTAAATATAACCAATAATGTAATCTTACCTACCTGGTAAGGTGGAGAACATATGGATGATGATGGACATATACTTCAAATTATTCCAGGATATTTATTTCATGAAAAATCAGGCATTTTTGGTATACGATGACTTCCTCAGTCATGTCAGTCTGATCTTGTAAACTAAACAATTAGTGACCAACACAGTCATTGTACATGCGTAGTGGCAACTATAATAGGATCCTTCTATTTTCTGAAGGGGAGGATTTTTTTAGAAGGGAAATCAAGTCCAAAAACCATCATAAAAGTGGATTTTAAAGATAGTTTTCGCTTTCTGTACCACCAAAAATCGATAGAATGATTTTTTAACTGGTTAGTGGTTACAAACAAAATCCAAAAAAGCCCTTAAAAAGTGGCGGCCGGATACGACATTCTTTCACAGACACTTTTGGCAAAAAATCCATTATTCTGGGATAGCTCACTTTCATAAAAATTTCAAAACATTTTTGAGATTAAAAAAAATAAAATAACTTCATGCCAAATGTGTCTGCTTGGGCAATCTTACCTAATCATAGATTGTAATAATTAGCAGATCAAAAGTTGAAAAATCAGTCCTTTTTTGTACATGTGGTGCTAGGGCCAATGATCTGGAGGGACTCCAGTGTATTGGCCCTAGAATGGGGTTATGGATGTGCATAGTACTGCATACATTCATTGTTCAAAATCTCCCAAAATATCCTTTGTAAAAAGTTACCTGTAGAGGTCAAAACCAGTCAACTGCCTGTTTTGACTGTTGACCCAAATGTGCACACAGGGGCATTTTTGACTGGTTTTTGCTGTCATTTTGACCAACCCTGAACAATACCAGACAATGATTTTACCTGTCAAAAACAGTTGACTCATTTTGACCTGTAAATGTACTTACTACACGTAAGGTTTGACAGTATTTGACTTTTAAGTGCACTAGATATACCTTGGAAAGTATATCAACATTTTGACTGATTTTGACCCTTGTATTGTAGTAATACTAATAGGAGCGTTAAGTGTGTCCTCTATTATCTGTTAAAGGAAAATCTGTGATATTTGTCATCATATTTGGATAGAAAAATGGCAGATGTATTCTACATTATTTCGGCTATCCCAGAGAATTTTCATTTGATTTCGAGTGCTCCATATGTGGGTATATGTATAGGCCTATGTACGGTCCTACTAAAAACCGACAACTGACGACAACTGACAACAACACGTTCTAAATGCACTGAAAACTCAAAAATAAAGTTTTAAATATGTTTATGAGACAGTGGCATACATAAATGGTTTCAGTTTTTGAAAATGTGGTTTTAATTAACAATAAAAAATGATTTTCTTCGCTGCAGTAACGTGTTAGTATTGGCCGCCATCTTGCTTGCGCAACGCAAAAGGACTGTACCATTATGTCAAAGAGTGAAACAAATTTGTCGACCCATGCCAGGCAGGAGGGGAAGTCTTTTGTTGTATTTTTATGGAGTGTAAATTGTAAAACAATAACAATGAATTGCAATATACATGTAATTACAATCATGTATAATTATATTTACAGATGTAGACAACATTATATAAATTTTTGTTAAGTATTATAGGTCTGGTATTGTCACTGCCAGGAAAAAATGTTAAGTTTATTTATATTTATTTATTTATATTTATTTATTTATATATTTATTTATATTTATTGTTATTTATTATATTTTTGTTTATTTATTTATTATATTTTTGTTTATTTATTTATTTTTTATTTATTTATTTATTTATTTTTTATTTTTTATTTTTTAGAAAATGTAAATGTTTTCTGAAGCTCTTAATCATGATTGTGTTGTTGCTGAGCAAATAATTTTCGCCAATAAGTATGAATGACAGCTGTCACGATATTTGGTCTATACTTTATAAAACTCTTTTGACAAAATTTATGTTTTCTTATTCATTCAACAAGTAACTGTGTCTGCATTGTCAGAAAACTACGTTACCGTAGGTCAAAAACATCACAAGAACAACCATGACTTTTAATTTTGTTCAAACTTTATTCGCAGATTAGTAAATATTCACGAGAATAATACAAACAAGCAGAATAAAGATAAAAAATTACAACCATTTTCACTATATTTGGATTTATTGAATTTATTTAAACCAGTCGGCCTAAACATAGTTAAAACTTACAAGGTCAATATATTAATACACTTTATATTAATATTTTACAAAATAAAATACCAGGACACAATATATACTACAAACATTATAAAATTATAACCATTGTACATGAAAATAAATTTTGTGCGCCGGTGGGACACAGGCACACGGACACAGCCCACGTTATGATGTCACCCGCTTTGTAGTCTGGTTTACTTTCACCCTTTCACATAATGGTACAGTCCTCTACATTGCACAAGCAAGATGGCGGGCAATACTACTGCAGCGAAGAAAATCATTTTTTTATTGCTAATTAAAACCACATTTTCAAAAACTGAAACCCTGTATGTATGCCACTGTCCCTTATAAACATATTTTTAACTTTATTTTTGAGTTTTCAGTGTATTTAGAACGTGTTGTCGTGAGTTGTCGTCAGTTGTCGTGAGTTGTCGTCAGTTGTCGGTTTTTAGTAGGACCCCCTATGTACAATTTATCTTTGATAATCCTTGCGGTCATGTCAATGCCGGGCAACCCAGGGGAGGGGGGGGCAGTGATAAATATGAACAAAACTTTTGAATAGCGAAATGTGTGAATTCACTGCATCGCCATCGATTGGACTGCCATTGACTGTTGGCATTGCATGCAATAACTGTAGTCTGTACGTACTATGTACTAAGTAGGCCTATAAAAAGTATAATCATTGTAATCATTTCATTTTTAGCCTACTTGAATTTGAAATTAACTTCACTTGGTTGGCCTAAAAAACACCTCTGTTTTGGATATAAATATGACTGAAATCCATCAAAACATTCCCGTTTAGCTTAGTGTTTCAAACTTAGTAAAATATTTAACTAACTGTTAAAAAGAAGAATTAAATCTCAAAATATACACACGTGCTATTTGCGGCCTGGGCGCTGCCATCTTGTAAAAATATGGAATGATGAATGACGTACATTACACGGGACAGATGAGCGCGTGCTATGCGCTAGCGCACCAAGATCAAGCTAGCCGCGGATTCAGCCGCGGATTCAGCCGCGGATTCAACCGCGGATTCAGCTGCAGGTTTTCCCACGGATTTAACCGGATCGGGTCAGTTTAAAAACTGGATAGATGTAAATTTGAAACCCACGAACAGGTTGGTCCAGTGCGTGTGAATACTGCACTCAATACGGTACGTTTCCACACGGCCGGCCGCGGGCGAAATGCAATGATGATTGCGCCCAGCCTCTGTCGTGTTAAAAGCATAATCATATAACGCCAAAACCACGATATGCCCTAAGTTGAAATGTCATCTCCATAATTCGTTAACAAAAATTAACAAAAATTAACATTAAAGGGGGCACAAATTGTTTTAACTTTTGACGAGTTGGTCACAAATACTCTCCATTGTGTAACTATACACGGCATATACCAGCGATAATGGTACATATTCTAGAGTCCCTTTAATTATAAAATATTAATCGTATCATGCCAAAACCACGATATGCCCTAAGTTGAAATGTCAACTTCATAATTCATTAACAAAAATTAACAAAAAATAACATTAAAGAGGGCACAAATTGTTTTAACTTTTGACGAGTTTGTCACAAATACTCTGCATTGTGTAACTATATAGCTTATACGGCATATACCGGCGATAATCTAGAGTCCCTTTAATTATGAAATATTAATCGTATCATGCCAAAACCACGATGTGCCCTAAGTTGAAATGTGAACTTCATAATTCGTTAACAAAAATGAACAAAAATTAACATTAAAGAGGGCACAAATTGTTTTAACTTTTGACGAGTTGGTCACAAATACTCTGCATTGTGTAACTATAGCCTACACGGCATATACCGGCGATAATGGTACATATTCTAGAGTCACTTTAATTATGAAATATTAATCGTATCATGCCAAACCACGATATGCCCTAAGTTGAAATGTCAACTTCATAATTCATTAACAAAAATTAACAAAAAATAACATTAAAGAGGGCACAAATTGTTTTAACTTTTGATGAGTTGGTCATAAATACTCGGCATTGTGTAACTATACACGGCATAAACCGGCGATAATGGTACATATTCTAGAGTCCCTTTAATTATGAAATATTAATCGTATCAAGCCAAAACCACGATATGCCCTAAGTTGAAATGTCAACTTCATAATTCATTAGCAAAAATTTACAAAAAATAACATGAAAGAGGGCACAAATTGTTTTAACTTTTGACGAGTTGGTCACAAATACTCTCCATTGTGTAACTATACACGGCATATACCGGCGATAATGGTACATATTCTAGAGTCCCTTTAATTATAAAATATTAATCGTATCATGCCAAAACTACGATATGCCCTAAGTTGAAATGTCAACTTCATAATTCATTAACAAAAATTAACAACAATTAACATTAAAGAGGGCACAAATTGTTTTAACTTTTGACGAGTTGGTCATAAATACTCGGCATTGTGTAACTATACACGGCATAAACCGGCGATAATGGTACATATTCTAGAGTCCCTTTAATTATGAAATATTAATCGTATCAAGCCAAAACCACGATATGCCCTAAGTTGAAATGTCAACTTCATAATTCATTAGCAAAAATTTACAAAAAATAACATGAAAGAGGGCACAAATTGTTTTAACTTTTGACGAGTTGGTCACAAATACTCTCCATTGTGTAACTATACACGGCATATACCGGCGATAATGGTACATATTCTAGAGTCACTTTAATTATGAAATATTAATCGTATCAAGCCAAAACCACGATATGCCCTCAGTTGAAATGTCAACTTCATAATTCATCAACAAAAATTTACAAAAATTAACATCAAAGGGGGCACAAATTGTTTTAACTTTTGACGAGTGATCATAAATACTCTGCACTGCATGTGTAATACACGGCATATACCGACGATAATGGTACATATTCTAGAGTCCCTTTAATTATGAAATATTAATCGTATCAAGCCAAAACCACGATATACCCTAAGTTGAAATGTCAACTTCATAATTCATTAACAAAAATTAACAAAAAATAACATGAAAGAGGGCACAAATTGTTTTAATATTTGACGAGTTGGTCACAAATACTCTGCATTGTGTAACTATACACGGCATATACCGGCGATAATGGTACATATTCTAGAGTCCCTTTAATTATGAAATATTAATCGTATCAAGCCAAAACCACGATATACCCTAAGTTGAAATGTCAACTTCATAATTCATTAACAAAAATTAACAAAAAATAACATGAAAGAGGGCACAAATTGTTTTAATATTTGACGAGTTGGTCACAAATACTCTCCATTGTGTAACTATACACGGCATATACCGGCGATAATGGTACATATTCTAGAGTCCCTTTAATTATGAAATATTAATCGTATCAAGCCAAAACCACGATATGCCCTAAGTTGAAATGTCAACTTCATAATTCATTAACAAAAATTAACAAAAAAAAACATGAAAGAGGGCACAAATTGTTTTAACATTTGACGAGTTGGTCACAAATACTCTCCATTGTGTAACTATACACGGCATATACCGGCGATAATGGTACATATTCTAGAGTCCCTTTAATTATGAAATATTAATCGCATTAAGCCAAAACCACGATATGCCCTAAGTTGAAATGTCAACTTCATAATTCATTAACAAAAATTAACAAAAATTTATATTAAAGGGGGCACAAATTGTGTAACTTATATACATGGCATAATGGATAATGATACCATATATTAATCATATCATGCCAAAACGACAAAGTTCCTTAAGTTTAAACCTCAACTTCTTAATTTATTCACAAACAATTTAATAAAAAGGAACTCTAAAGGGGGCACAAATTACCGAAAAATTAAGAGAAAAAGAGAGAGAGAGGGGGGAGGGGAGAACGCACTCCCATTCCCTCACTGTGCTTTGTTTTTCTCTCCCTTTGATTATTTCATTGTAATTTTTGTAGTACTGAAAAACATATTTTTTTTTATATTCAGCCCCCCCCCTAAAAAATGTTCTGGATCCGCCCATGAACATGATGATAGATGACCAGAATGTGGATAGCTTGGCCGGCTGAGTGTTATACAGTGTCTCAAAAAAAATGCAAACAAATTTTAACGGAACGCCAGGCGTAGAGTAACCAGCATAGATGAGTAACCAGCATAGATAATATAGGTATGGTTTGAAAGATACACCTTTCCACTTTAAAATGAGACATCAAACGTCCAAATCTGATAATTTTTGACAGAGTTATGAGTACTTTTCCAAGAGAGGTCAAATTGACGATGGGACCAAGTTTTCAATTTTAGGCATTGGGACAATGGTAGCCTAATTGCCTCTGTGTGGATAATTGCTTGGCCTTCAAAAATGTGTTTAGCGAATAAACGCAATTCTAAACACTTTCTTGCTATCAGTTTGTAAACATGTTTACATGCTAAACATTTTTAGCATGAGGACGGATAGTGTTTAGCGAGGTGTGTTTATAGGCGCCTGTGGTGGGCTCAAGACGGCGCTCCGGCTCATCGTCTACTGGCTGTCCGAGACCGCCTTCATGAAGCGTTCGGAGACCGTGTCATAGCGTTGAATCATGTGCACGAATGGCCACCGAGATCTCCAGACCTCACCCCGTGTGATTTCTACATCTGGGGATACTTGAAATCCAAGGTGTACACGACTCCCCCTCCGGACCTGCAGACTCTCCGTGACAGAATAACAGCTGAGATTGACGTCCTGCGGCAGACTCCAGATGTTGTTAGGAGAGCGATGGGAGACATGGAGAGACGATGTCGCCTGTGTATCGAGCGAGAGGGAGGGCATGTTAAGGGGGAAGGGATGTAATAATCAACAGTTCATCCACATTGCAACACTTGCACATCTAAACAAAATCGATTATCACTGCATTTAAAAACTTGGTCCCATCGTCAATTTGACCTCTCTTGGAAAAGTACTCATAACTCTGTCAAACATTATCAGATTTGGACGTTTGATGTCTCATTTTAAAGTGGAAAGGTGTATCTTTCAAACCATATATTATCTATGCTGGTTACTCATTCTACGTCTGGCATTCCGTTAAATTTTGTTTGCTTTTTGTTTGAGACACACTGTATGTCCCTCTGACAGGGTCTGTGATTGACGCAATGATGCCTATATCGTGTTGATAGATTAATGGCAACTGTTATCATAGGATCTTAAAACTATGTGGTTTTAAGACCATATCAAGGAGGTCTTTGCTCTATGTTTAGACTAACAATTAGCTTGCCAACAGATGAGACCCAGGTTCACATTAACCAAAAATAAGTCTCTCTATGATAATTGTAACAGCCAAATTGCTGAGCTGGAGTTTGTTGTCTACAAAGTTGTTGTACAATTTTCCTTACAAATTGAATTATAACATAAGAATTCACAATTGGAAACTCGTTGGGATGGGCACCGATTTTGAGTGTAACATGTCCACTTTTGCCATATGAGAGGTAATTTATTGTTTAGGTTGTGGATGGTCTCCCATTGTACCAATAAAATAACTAGAATATCTGTCATCAAGTCATTTTGGGCCGCCCCAGCATCATAAAGATGTCTGATAATTTCCTCGCGTTTGTCCGAAGACCACACAGTCCTCGATTTGCACTCTAGAATATGTATCATTATCGCCGGTATATAGTTACACAATGCAGAGTATTTATGATCACTCATCAGTTTGTGCCCTCTTTAATGTTAATTTTTGTTAATGAATTATGAAGATGACATTTCAACTTAGGGCATATCGTGGTTTTGGCATGATACGATTAATATTTCATAATTAAATTTAAGGGACTCTAGAATATGCAACAATTATCGCCGGTATATGCCGTGTATACTTACACAAGGCAAAGTATTTATGATCATTCATCAAAAGTTAAAACAATTTGTGCACTCTTTAATGTAAATTTTTGTTAATTTTTATTAATGAATTATGATGTTCACATTTCAACTTAGGGCATATCGTGGTTTTAGCATGATACAATTAAGATTTCATGATTAAAGTGACGCTAGAATATGTACCATTATCGTCGGTATATGCCGTGTGTATATAGTTAAACAATGCCGAGTATTTATGACCAACTCATCAAAAGTTTAAACAAGTTTGTGCCCCCTTTAATGTCATTTTTTGTTAATTTTTATTAATGAATTATGATGTTCACATTTCAACTTAGGGCATATCGTGGTTTTGGCATGATACGATTAATATTTCATAATTAAAAGGACTCTAGAATGTATACCATTGTCGCCGGTATATGCCGTGTATATATTACACAGTTAAACAATGCCGAGTATTTATGACCAACTCATCAAAAGTTTAAACAATTTGTGCCCCCTTTAATGTAATTTTTTGTTAATTTTTATTAATGAATTATGATGTTCACATTTCAACTTAGGGCATATCGTGGTTTTGGCATGATACGATTAATATTTCATAATGAAAGGGACTCTAGAATATCGCCGGTATATGCCGTGTATATATTGTTAAACAATGCCGAGTATTTATGACCAACTCATCAAAAGTTGAAACAATTTGTGCCCTCTTTAATGTTATTTTTTGTTAATTTTTGTTAATGAATTATGAAATTCACATTTCAATTTAGGGCATATCGTGGTTTTGGCATGATACGATTGATTTTTCATAATTAAAGGGACCCTAGAATATGTACCATTATCGTCGGTATATGCCGTGTATATATTACACAGTGCCGAGCATTTATGATCACTCGTCAAAAGTTAAAACAATTTGTGCCCCCTTTAATATTAATTTTTGTTAGTTTTTGTTAATGAATTATGAAGTTGGCATTTCAACTTAGGGCATATCGTGGTTTTGGCATGATACGATTAATATTTCATAATTAAAGGGACTCTAGAATATGTACCATTATCGCCGGTATATGCCGTGTAGGCAATATTTACACAATGCAGAGTATTTGTGACCAATTAAAACTCGTCAAAAGTTAAAACAATTTGTGCCCTCTTTAATGTAAATTTTTGTTCATTTTTGTTAACGAATTATGGAGATGACATTTCAACTTAGGGCATATCGTGGTTTTGGCATGATACGATTAATATTTCATAATTAAAGTGACGGTAGAAGATGTACCATTATCGCCGGTATATGCCGTGTATATATAGTTAAACAATGCCGAGTATTTATGACCAACTCATCAAAAGTTAAAACAATTTGTGCCCTCTTTAATGTTATTTTTTGGTAATTTTTGTTAATGAATTATGAAGTTGACATTTCAACTTATGGCATATCGTGGTTTTAGCATGATACAATTAAGATTTCATATTTAAAGTGACGGTAGAATATGTGCCATTATCTCCGGTATATGCAGTGTGTATAATTATAGTTAAACAATGCCCAGTATTTATGACCAACTCATCAAAAGTTAAAACAATTTGTGCCCCCTTTAATGTTAATTTTTGTTAATGAATTATGGAAATGACATTTCAACTTAGGGCATATCGTGGTTTTGGCATGATACGATTTATATTTCATAATTAAAGGGACTCTAGAATATGTACCATTATCGCCGGTATATGCCGTGTAGGCTATAGTTACACAATGCAGAGTATTTGTGACCAACTCGTCAAAAGTTAAAATAATTTGTGCCCTCTTTAATGTTAATTTTTGTTAATTTTTGTTAATGAATTATGAAGTTGACATTTCAACTTAGGGGATATCGTGGTTTTAGCATGATACAATTAAGATTTCATAATTAAAGTGACGGTAGAAGATCAGACGCGGATCCAGGGGGTCCGCGAAGATGTGTCCCAGGTAAATTGAGTTTAAACAAAATATAAATATAAAAAAGGGGGGGGTGAAAGGGGGGGAACAAAAAAAAAAAAAAAAAAAAAAAGCAAGCTAGTCTGGTTTCTTGACCCGATTCCTCCACGTCTATAAATTGTTCCGTTTCGTCTGAATAAGGGTCGGGGTACCGTGTGGAAATTACAATCGCCGATGTCAATTTACTGTCGGATTCTACGCCAGTAAGCATAGGCCTGCGAAATACGATGTGTCTTGCAGCTGATTTCCTACTTACAAGTCAAGCGCCTTATCCACTAGACCACTTGCTGCGCTTGATGTAATAACGTTTGAGTTTAATTATAAACCTTAGAATGACAACCGTCCGAGTCAAAAAAAAAAAGACTTACACTGGCTTCGAACCTAGGATCTCCTGCTTATAAGTCAACATTAGTGTCCACTAGACCACTTGCTGTCATTGGGATGTTTGTGTTTGTGTTTAATTATAAACCTTAGATATAAAACTTAGAATGACATCAGTCAGAATAAAAATAAAAACCAGTGGGCTTGAACTCAGGACCTCCTACTTATAAGCAAAGAGTGTTATCCACTAGACCACTTTCTGTTCTTAGGACATTTGTGTTTGAGTTTATTTATAAACCTTAGACATAAACATTAAAATGACATCAGTCAGAATAAAAATAAAAAACACTTAAAATAAAAAAGACTTACATTGGGTTTGAACTTAGGACCTCCTGCTTTATACAAGTCAACATTAGTATCCACTAGACCACTTGCTGTCATTGGGATGTTTGTGTTTGTGTTTAATTATAAACCTTAGATATAAACCTTAGAATGACATCAGTCAGAATAAAAATAAAAACCACTGGGCTTGAACTCAGGACCTCCTACTTATAAGCAAAGAGTGTTATCCACTAGACCACTTTCTGTCCTTAGGACATTTGTGTTTGAGTTTATTTATAAACCTTAGACATAAACATTAAAATGACATCAGTCAGAATAAAAATAAAAAACACTTAAAATAAAAAAGACTTACATTGGGTTTGAACTTAGGACCTCCTGCTTTATACAAGTCAACATTAGTATCCACTAGACCACTTGCTGTCATTGGGATGTTTGTGTTTGTGTTTAATTATAAACCTTAGATATAAACCTTAGAATGACATCAGTCAGAATAAAAATAAAAACCACTGGGCTTGAACTCAGGACCTCCTACTTATAAGCAAAGAGTGTTATCCACTAGACCACTTTCTGTCCTTAGGACATTTGTGTTTGAGTTTATTTATAAACCTTAGACATAAACATTAAAATGACATCAGTCAGAATAAAAATAAAAAACACTTAAAATAAAAAAGACTTATACTGGGTTTGAACCTAGGACCTCCTGCTTACAAGTCAACATTAGTATCCACTAGACCACTTGCTGTCATTGGGATGTTTGTGTTTGTGTTTAATTATAAACCTTAGATATAAACCTTAGAATGACATCAGTTAGAATAAAAATAAAAACCACTGGGCTTGAACTCAGGACCTCCTACTTATAAGCAAAGAGTGTTATCCACTAGACCACTTTCTGTCCTTAGGGTATTTGTGTTTGAGTTTATTTATAAACCTTAGACATAAACATTAAAATGACATCAGTCAGAATAAAAATAAAAACACTTAAAATAAAAAAGACTTACACTGGGTTTGAACCTAGGACCACTTGCTTACAAGTCAACATTAGTATCCACTAGACCACTTGCTGTGCTTAAAATAGTTGCATTTGAGTTTAATTATATACCTCTTTTTTATTTAGTGTGTTAACACTAGTTTCATAATTATGCAGGAGGTCCTAGCTTCAAACCCAGTGTATGTCTTCTTTTTTTTACTCGGACTGATGTCATTCTAAGGTTTATAATTAAACTCAAACGCAATTATCTTAAGCGCAGCAAGTGGTCTAGTGGATAAGACTCTTGACTGAAAGTAGTAGGTCCTAAGTTCAAGCTCAGTATGTCCTACGTTCGAGACTAGTGTTTTTTTATATTATTCTGACTGATGTCATTCTAATTTTTGTATCTAAGGTTTATAAATAAACTAAAAAACGAACGTCCCAAGGACAGACAGTGGTATAGTGGATATTAATGTTGACTTGTGAGAAGGAGGTCCTAGGTTCAAAGCCAGTGTAAGTCTTTTTTTTTACTCGGACGGTTGTCATTCTCAGGTTTATATCTAAGGTTTATAAATAAACTCAGACACAAGTGTCCTAAGGACAGACAGTGGATTAGTGGATAACACTCTTGGCTTATAATTAGGAGATCAAGCCCAGTGTTTTTTATTTTTATTCTGACTGAAGGCATTCTAAGGTTTATATCTAAGGTTTATAATTAAACTCAAACACAGCTGTCCCAATGACATCAAGTGCTCTAGTGGATATTTATGTTGACTTGTAAGCAGGAGGTCCTCAGTTCAAATCCAATGTAAGTCTTTTTTTACTCGGACTGATGTCATTCTAAGGTTTATAATTAAACTCAAACGCAACTCTCTTAAGGACAGCAAGGACAAGCGAAGGACGACCAAGTACGACAGCAAGGACGAGGAAGCCAGCTTGGGGAAGCCAGCTTGGGGAAGCCAGCTGACTTGGGGAAGCCAGCTGGCTTGGGGAAGCCAGCTTGGGAAGCTTGTGTTTCTATTTGACAGTGGGTTAACCAGATGAGCCACTGTGTTCCCCAGGTCTATACTTGGGTGAAATTTAGCGACCTCTATGTGAAAGGAAAAGCAAAACTCTGGACTCGGGACCACGCTGGGTCTTGAACCCATCTGGGGAGTCTTGGGTTTCTATTTGACAGTGGGTTTACCAGGAACTTATTCTCGTTCCTTATATATAAACCTCAAAGTCTATACTTGGGAAATTTAGCACCCTCTATCCGAATGTCAGCTCATGGGATATGGACTTAAAAGAAATAACAGTAATTATTTGCTTAATGATAAAAACTCTAGATTAAGAAAGAGTCTATAATGTTTGGTACAAGATATAATTATGACACTAGTGTTAACACAGTAGATAATAAAAGAGGTATATAATTAAACTCAAATGCAACTATTTTAAGCACAGCAAGGTTCGTGTCTAGTGTTTTTTATTTAGTATCTCCGGTATATGCAGTGTAGTTAAACAATGCCGAGTATTTATGATCAACTCATCAAAAGTTAAAACAATTTGTGCCCCCTTTAATGTTAATTTTTGTTAATGAATTATGGAGATGACATTTCAACTTAGGGCATATCGTGGTTTTGGCATGATACGATTAATATTTCATAATTAAAGGGACTCTAGAACATGTACCATTATCGCTGGTATATGCCGTGTATATATAGTTAAACAATGCCGAGTATTTGTGACCAACTCATCAAAAGTTAAAACAATTTGTGCCCCCTTTAATGTTAATTTTGGAAATTTTTTGTTAATGAAGTATGAAGTTGACATTTCAACTTAGGGCATATCGTGGTTTTGGCATGATACGATTAATTTTTTTCATAATTAAAGGGACTCTAGAATATGTACCATTATCGCTGGTATATGCCGTGTAGGCTATAGTTACACAATGCAGAGTATTTGTGACCAACTCATCAAAAGTTAAAACAATTTGTGCCCCCTTTAATGTTAATTTTTGTTAATTTTTGTTAATGAATTATGAAGTTGACATTTCAACTTAGGGCATATCGTAGTTTTGGCATGATACGATTAATATTTCATAATTAAAGGGACTCTATAATATGCACCATTGTCGCCGGTATATGCCGTGTATATATTACACAGTTAAACAATGCCGAGTATTTATGACCAACTCATCAAAAGTTAAAACAATTAATTTTTGTTAATGAATTATGATGTTCACATTTCAACTTAGGGCATATCGTGGTGTTGGCATGATACGATTGATATAAGGGACTCTAGAATATGTACCATTATCGTCAGTATATGCCGTGTATATATTACACAATACAGAGTATGATCACTCGTCAAAAGTTAAAACAATTTGTGCCCCCTTTAATGTTAATTTTTGTTAATGAATTATGAAGGTGACATTTCAACTTCGGGCATATCGTGGTTTTGGCGTTTTACGATTCATATTTCATAATTAAAGGGACACTAGAAGATGTACCATTATCGTCGATATATGCAGTGTAGGCCTATATAGCCTATAGTTAAACAATGCCGAGTATTTATGACCATCTCATCAAAAGTTTAAAAAATTTGTGCCCCCTTTAATGGTCATGAAGTTATGATATAATAATAGGGCTTGGACATGTACACTCATTAGCGTGAGCTCGTTTCTGCGGCCGTGTGGATATACGTCGTCTATAATTGAGGGCCACGCAGAAGGTGGCCAACCTGATCGTGGTTTTCGAATTTATCCGGATTTTAACCCACAGCGTTGAATCCGGTTGAATCCGCGGCTGAATCCGCGGCTGAATCCGCGGTTGAATCCGCGGCTAGCTTGATCTGTGCGCGCTACATGAAAACACGTCACATGGGTGGGCGGGGCATGGGTATTCGACACATCGCAAAGAAGGGGGCATACAAAAGATGTTCCTCACAATAATTGTTATTTTATAATTTCCAATCCATTCATTAATTCTCATATTTATTTATTTATGTTGTACTCGATGAAATGTTTCATAACCGTTTAGTTATCTCAACTAACACTGAAACAACAAACATTTATCAACAAATGCAGCGCAGTCTGTGCTTTACCCAGAAAATATATATTTCAATTAAGATTTTTGTTTTTATTTGTTATAATTTTTAATGAGACATCGATAGAAAATTTCTACCAATAAATAATTAAAGACTAAATAAATAATTTAAAGTAAAAACTTGATGATAATGTTTTTAAAATCGGCTATAAATCTTTAATCTCGGGGGGAAAACAATCTTGAGAAATTAACAACTGTCTAAGATACTAAAATGTTCAAATTATGAAATTAGTCCTGTGACGTGTTCCTTCCTCCATGGTCCTAGCGAATCCACGTCAAAATGTAAAATAATTAGCCTGTATTTTCTGTGCGGCTGCAGCCAAATAATTGTTTAAAACATAATGTATGCAATGAAAAAATGTTGTTTCAAATTATTTTCATATTCTTAAAAACTCTTTTGTCTTTTACTATTATTTTAAATTATTTTATGCAAATTTATTTTGATAATCGGCTCTTTATAATTGCGTCTCCAAAAATGTATTTACCATTATGCGCTCAGTTCGTTTGTCACTAATAAAGAAATTAATTCACATCTAGATTTATATAATGAAATAAGGCTTGTATAGCGTTCCCTATCAAGACCCGCTAGTCGCATTTGAAGAAATCATGGTGGCGGAATTAAGTACTCCAACTACAAAAAATGTATTTGCTGTGGAAAGCGAGTTACAACGAGTCTGCCAGCTATCGCTAACAAGCGCAATTTAAGCAAGTGCAACCCTAGCCGAGAGTGCGCTTGCGTTTTCCCATAATCATTTCCTGCATGCTGTCTAGTTAGGTTCCAACTTCATTTATCGTGTATATTACTACGGATGAAACTGGGAACACGTACTCTATAACTTGATTGGACATGTTTGATAGTTGTTTACTTATTTGGATTGGTTATGTAGGCCTATGAATTTACAGTAATTATGGATGATAAGGAATTTATAGTCTAAACACATTTTGAAGACAAACACAGCAACAATCATCTTCGAAAATTTTCGAGGTATTTCAAACAGAATATGTGATCAAAATCAGGAAATACACGTTTTTATTATTGGTGATGCATAGCAAATGCAAAAATTGTGAGGGAAACAGTGCCGAACGTCATGAATATGCATGACTAATAATGTAGGTCAAAAGTCGCGCGCGCTAATCGTCGAGATTTTGTGAACGGTGAAAATGGCGTCGAGTAGTGACGAAATTCCCCCAAAAGGGGGTCGGCAATCACACTCAAACTTTTCAAATCTTCGACTGTCTGACTGCAAATGTCCGATTTGCATGTGCATTCTGATTGAACCAGTGCGAATGCCGTGCAATCACGAGCTTTGCATGCAGTGTTTTCGTCAGAATGTTGAAGAAGCGAACTTCACTTGTCCGTTGTGTCGTCTGCGGATCAGTAACTGGGCAAGGCGGTGTGCCCGTGAAAACAAACTTGTTGATGAGCGAAGGTGGAGGGAGATACAAGAGGCGTTCCCCGTTCACTGTCAGCGGAGGTTGGCGGGGGAGGATGAAGAAGAAGAGGAAGAACTTCTGGGTAATTTTGATAAAACTTCGACAGTTAAATATTCAAATTGATTACAATTGGTTTATAGTTGGTATACGGTGTTTCACCATTAACGTTAATTTTTTAATGCCAACATCTGGCAAGACCAGCCGGACGTACGTAACGTCAGTGCGTGTGTGTGGTGTACGTGTAACTGTAATGTTCCATATACAGTATGTACGTGCCAGCACTTGTCTCTGCTTGAAGAATATAAGTTATAACAACTTAATGATCATTTTCATTTCCAGTTAAAATAAAATTCAGCAAATTTATGCAGCTATTGGAGTGATGTTCCATTTTTTTATGATAAGAAATGGTAGCCATCACAAAGTATTTTTTACATGTTTGATATTGGTATGAATTTATAATTTTAACCATAAACAGGGAAAGAATGTCGAACCCAACCGCCACTTGTGCATAAAATCTAAGCATGTGTTTTTAGCAGACGACAAAATGGCCAACATCTCACTGTGTATGTGCAGACGTTACTTGCTCAAAATCTCCCAAAATATCATTTCTAATCCTCACTTGACCTGACTTTCGTCTCCTTAAGTTAAGTGTGTCTATGATCAGTATCATCTGTAAAGACATAGTGATTACAAACACATGTGTGCATACATGTCATGTGCTTGCTTTAATACTGAAGGATTTTGGAGGATTCAGGTTATGTGTAAGCAAATGGGCCTAGGGAGTTAGGAAGGATTCAGGTTATGTGTAAGCAAATGGGCCTAGGGAGTTAGGAAGGATTCAGGTTATGTGTAAGCAAATGGGCCGAGGGAGTTAGGGTTATTTTAAAGGATCAGTTACACATATTTTTGTACACATATATTTTACCAAGTTTAGTGGCTTTAAGGAAACTTTGAATTTGTTTGTGAACAATTCAGGATTTATTTCAACAATTATATTCATAGCTTCATTGATGCCATGACTATTTCTAGCATGTCCAGTCTAGTTCCCCAATAAATAAAGGTATTTTTCAACTTTTTTTGCAGATTTGTTACCAGGAAAACGAATTTGTGAACCCGGAGCAATCAAGCAAGAATACAATGAAGCAATTGAAAAGGTATGTACATCAGAGATAATTGTTTGGAGAATTGTATTTTTCTCAAAATAGCAATACTATTTTAGGATATATAATAAAAAATATACATATTTCAAATAAATATTTGAAATATTGAACAATTTGTTACAGAAAGGAGAGCCAGATGTGATTTTTATGATTATTGACTGATTACAGGTACAACATCTTGATAATTACCAGATTATCAAATTAACAAATGTATATCTCCCTGCAAAACTTGAAATGAATGTATGTTAGCAAATACCAATGTTGTATCATCCATTAACCCTAACCCTCTAGCTTATTTGGCTAAGAACCTTCCTGAATCCGCCAAATTCCAACACCATGCACATACACTACCACCCATCTGTTGGACTTAGCTGTAATTAGGACACCCGGCCCCGTGTAATGTATCCCTGTCTGAGCTATACAGTACCGAGTCCATCAAAATCCAACAAACCCTGCTGTTTGAATTTGAATGGTTTGGGGTGGTTAGGGTTAAACTCAATGTGGACTCAATCAGCCCAATCCCTGGAGTCATTTTGTTTTCAGTCCGAGTCCAAGTTCATTTATTTCATATTCAAAACCAAGACCTAACGTAGATTTGTATTACTCGGACTTGAGTCACTATTTACTCTGACTTGAGTTTTGTGACTTGTACTCTAAGCCAAAATGATCTTTTAAATCGAAACCAATTTTGAAACACAGCAAATAGCAAATTAAAAAAATATATCCTAGAAAAATTTGGAAAAAAAATAATTATGATAAGATATTTATCCTTTACAAATATAAGATCGTAAACAATTGGTTGTTGCAATCCAGTTAAAATGTTATTTTCTTGATTGCTGCAGTTGAGATGCGAACGCCAACAAATGGAAGAGATTGAAATACAAAAGAGCAAGGAATACATTGCCTGGTTACAGAGGGAGGAGGTCAGGATGCACGAAGAGCA
Organism: Zoroaster sp. YZ-2022; assembly: GCA_029582265.1. NCBI lineage: Eukaryota > Metazoa > Echinodermata > Asteroidea > Forcipulatida > Zoroasteridae > Zoroaster > Zoroaster sp. YZ-2022. Next base: position 36,266,875 of record CM055829.1, on the reverse strand, counting down.
ACAGAACGAGTTGGCGCGGCAACAGAAGCTTGATGAAGAACTGGCTTGGAAGATGTCCAAAGGTGGAGATAGCCCTACCGAGGTCAGGATTGGCTCAATTTGGGCACTAAAATTTTTCTTTTTGGAACTAAAACCCATTAGCTAGCTTTATTAAAAACATACATTATAAACATTTAACAAAAGACACTGTAATGATAACATTACTGAAGTATTTTTTATTCATTGAATTAAAGGAGCAGATACGAGCACAGATACTACATGAACAAGCCTTGAAAGATGAGGAGTATGCCAGGAGATTGCAGAAGGAAATCTCAGAGGTTGAATTCCCTACTTATTTGTACAATATGTCGAGTGCCACTAAAACTCACTGTGTCGATGTGTTATTGTTCTTTCAATATCAATCAATTTGAAAAAAAGACATAGTAAAAAGTTTAGTAGAAAGTCAGTAGAAAGTTAACGGCATGAAATCTCTATTTGTTTTCATTTTAGAGTTCAAGCACCCTGTCTTCTCCTCCAAGTACCACCACCATCATCTCCAAGAAGTTTTCTCGTAATTCATCTCGAAGTAGCCATACCAGCAGCACCTCCTCAATCAAGTGCCTTCGCATCGATAAGTTCCTCTCTCCCAGTGTGAAGCAGGCTTTCTCTCATTCGCACAACTCTTCCAAAGCTTCCACATCCAAATCCATGAACAGTACGTCCTCGCCAGACTTAAGCGTCTCATCAGCATCAAGTCACAGGGCCTCCAGTGGTTCATCTGTTTCAAGTGTCAGTCTGGACTTTGAAAAGCCATCAACGTCAAAAGGAGGGGATCCCAAGGAACCAGTTTTGTTTGGTGACCCGCCGTGGGGAGACAGGAGCTCAAGTGAATGTATGCTGGAAATTATCGCCAATCCAACTAGCCCCACTATCTCTTACCCAAGTCCGAGTAGCGATTCTAAGGAAAGTCTGCTTAACTCCGAGTTTGTCTTAGATGCCAAGGAAATACAAAGAGAAGAAGAGACAAAGGCAAACAAGAAAGAGAGTGCCTTTGAAAGTGTTAAGATTAAATTATCAGGGGCAGAAAACATTGACACAAAGACCATGAGAAAGCGATCGGACAGCATGACGAGCACAGACAGCATCTCCCCAGAGCTAAACCATTTTAGGCCCATCGACGTCTCGCCTCGAACGTCACACCGTAGACTTGCAAACGGCGGGCGGGAGTCACCAAAAATCGTACACACCACACCACGGAATCTCAGCAACCTAGCCCAAGATGAGTCAAGTGGGGATGCAAGTCTGCCACCGCTGGTGAAGGCAAAATTTGAGAGTCTCATTAAGGAGAAGAAGAAGAAGTTGGGGGATTCTTCTAAAGGTACGATGACTGGTACAGCTGTGGCAGGGAGCACAAGTAACCTGATGAGGCAAGAGCTGAACAGACGACTCCATCACAAGCCATCAGGAAGTAGGCATACATTATTGAGTTCAGCCACCCAGAGGCAACTTGCTAAACCAGAAAAATCGCCCCTTGCAGACGAACGGTCAAAAGTGAGCAAAAATGATAAACAGCATTCTGAGGAGAGTCCCCCTGCGAAGGAGGAAAAGAATTTTGATGTTAAAGGCTTAACGCAACATGCGAAAAACTCGGGTGGGGACTCGGACTGTGATGATGCGATCATGACGGACTTAGATGACAAGAGCCTACCCTCTAGTGACTTAGCAAATGAATCAAGATCAGAAGAAGGGGCATCTGTAAATGGAAGGATGCGTACGAATGAAAGCCAAGTACAGGGGTCAGAAAATGCTGGGGAGAAACGAAAGAGTTGCAGCCCACAGATGCAGAGAAAGAAACGGAGACTTGACAATGAAACTTCAGCACAGAGTGTAAAAGAAACCAGGGGTAGTTGCGACTCGGATAACAGTCCTGTTCAAAAGAAAAGCCCTGGGAAGGTATATCGCATGAAGATGAACCAACCCAAGCCAACACAAAACACCATTAAGAATTTGTTCAGTAGCAAAGATTCTGCCGTTGAACAAGATCACTCCGTTTCCCCGAAAAGAAGGAAAGTGCTGTCAAGAAGTGAGCTAAGTCCTCCCTTGCCGTCTCTGGTTCCGAGCCCACAGTGTAATGAACTCAAATCGGACACCAAGAAGGAGACCTCATGCTCTTGCAAAAATACCTCGGAAAACTGCCAAGAAAACATATCCAGGTTTGAAATGGACAGAACTAAATTGGGCATCGTCACTCCCGATAAAGGCATCTTGATGGATATAAAACAAGGACCAAATCGGGAAAAGAATGGAAACATGGTGAAATCAGTAGCGGCAAACTCTCCAAAGAGTAAAAATTCAAACTCCCCAGAGGAAATCCGGAAGAGCGCTACGTATTCAACCTCCAAAGTAAAGGCCAAAACAAAAAACTCATTCTCACCTTCCAATAATGATCATCAGAGACCCCTGAGCCCAAACCATCCACTGAAGACGCCGTCCAAGACACGTCGCAACACCATCTGGAAGTACATGGAGTTAGTAAGCGAGGAGGAGAGAAGAATCAAACAGGAGGAGGCCGATCGGAAGCTGGCGATGAAACTCCAGGAAGAATTTGATAAACAGGAACGACGGCAGATGTCCATCGTTGATAGATCGCAGGGAGCCGACGCGGCATATGAGCTCAGAGACAGGTTCAGGACATCGGCAAAGACAAAAATAGTGGTGGATGTCGACAGTGATGATGATATGTTTGGATGACGTCATTTGGGGTGGTGAGTGTTCACATTGTATCTCATGACCTATGCCAATTTTGATAAAAAGGCCAGACTTGTGATTCATGGAAAATAATAATTGACGAGATACTTTTTTGGGGCTAGATTGCAACAGACTTACTGTTGTATGATTGAGTTGGTTCTGAGATGGAAGGCCCATTTAAACAAATACAACTTTGTTGTACTTTTTTCACACGAATTTAAATCTTCGTATCTTTTGTAATAAAACATTTTTCACACACATGTATGTGTGCACATGCTAAAAGTTACAATGTTGCGTGACACATAGCTGACAGTGTCACGTAAGGGAGAAGGGACAAAGTCATGGTACAGCCAAGCCTTTGAGAAGCAACGGCCAGGCCCAGACTACCTCGTCTTCTAATCTGTCTTTTGTGAGTCCTAATCCTGAAACAATAGAGTACCTGCCAATCAACATGCCCTGCCTTCTGGAGGGCCTAGCCCAGCCAAGTAGAGTTCATTATAATGGCTGCAATTGTGAACAAAAGACAGCTGAGGTGTCAGTCAAGTCTGTGTTAACGATAAGAACTATTCATTACTAAAGGGTCCTTTTCTACACGAAATTATATGAGTAGTGGAAAAGGACCATTATTTCTGCTGCCAACTAGCATCTGAGAAGTCTCCAATGATTTGGATCATTTCCACTTGTCAATTGTCGGGGTTATTTCTCTTCTCACAATAACTGCCATCATTTTGAGTAGCACTATTCTCAATTTTGTCAAGAGGTACAAGACTCACTGTGTGGTTTTTAAAAGTGTTTTTAGTTTTTTTTTAAATGTTTGTTGGTGTTTATTTATTTTTTTATTATTATTAATTGTTTTTAATAAACAAAAACATTTTTTGTTTTAATCAAAAATAATAACAGTCAAAATATATTTCATTAATAATTTTGTTTTGCAGAATGGATTCAAATTTTAATAATTTGTAAATATTTCCACATGCTTTAATTTGACACATTTCTCAAGAGTATTTAAACCCTCCTACTTTAGCTGAACTTTAGTGGCAAATAGCTACAGTGGTCATTTTTGGCTGGTTTTTACAGTCATTTTGACTACCCTGAACAATACCAGACAATGCTTTTACCAGTCAAAAACGGTTGACTCATTTTGACCTGTAAATGTACTTACTACACATAAAGTTTGACAGTGTTTGACGTTTAAATTCACGAGATATACCGTTGGCAAGTATATCAACATTTTGACTGATTTTGACCCTTGCAGTCACAGAACGGTTTTAAGGGATGGTACAACATTGTTATTTAGAAACCTACATTATTTTCAACCCTATAGTTTTCAAGAAATGCACCCTAAAACTAACCTGTGGAAGTTTCATCACCATAGCTTCTCCCATTTTTAAGAAAGCAACATGTTTTGTATGTATTAACCCTAACCCCCCTAGGCACTCTGGCTAGGAACCTTCCTTAACCCTAACCCCCTATAGGTATTCTGGCTAGGAACCTTCCTTAACCCTAACCCCCCTAGGCACTCTGGCTAGGAACCTTCCTGAATCCTCCAAAATCCATCAGTGCACTTTTGGAAACATGCCCTTATCTTCAGAATGCACCGTGCATTTTCGTTGATCTTTCATACTCGGCACTTACGGCCTGTACTTCTTGCCAGGTAGTAATTTTGTCCCGTTTGAAGAGGAGAAAGTACCAGTTTCCAACAGTGCTGAATTTATCCCCAAAAAAGTGCCCCTTGGAGGATTTTGCCGGATTTGGGGTGGTTAGGATCATAATGTTTTTCAAAAAGTTGCCAGATAGCATTACCAGTGTCGTACTTTCTCTTTCTGGAGATGGCTGCTTTCTGCCAAGTAGAGTGGTAGGTTATTTCATACCTGCTGGGGAACTTTACCGAAAATCTATTTATTTATTATTTTGTTATGGAGAAAATAGGGAATAGGGATTGTTGTATTCACGGATAATCAGACAACGATATACACTCTTGACTGTACAAATGTCTGATCACAGGAAGTGTTCTATCCAGATACAAGATTACATTTTTTGGCATCGTTGATGATGGAACAAATGACAAACTTTACTGGTACACCCTTCTATACCCTAACGCCCCTACAGGCAATTCACAGACACCCTGCTGAATGGTTAAAGGAAATGTACAACACTGGTTAATCATGTTTATTTCAACTCTCTATCTTTCAAGAATAAATCGTAAAACTAACGTGTGAATGTTTCAACACTATATGAGCTTACCTTTGTGAGGAAACAACAAAAAAATGTTACATGTTTGTTTTGTTTTTTGTTTTTTTTACAAATTGTTACTTTTCTTTTTAAACAAGCATTTGGTTAATTTATTTATTTTTAAGTGTTACTTTGTTGTTTTTACATCTTTTGACTTAATGTATTAATCTGTTTGTTTTACTATTTTGTGCTAGTTTTTAAGATTGTAATGCGCTTTTGTACATTTTTATGGGAAAATGCGTACAATAAATTAATTATTATTATTATTATTATGGCAACTTCAAAATAACAATTTTTTCTGTAAGAAAGCACTTAAAGGGACACTATCGTCACGATCAACAGGGCATGGAATCGGAGTGCTACTTTAAGATTAACTCAGTGACTGAAAATAACACCCCACGTGATAAGGTCATAATATTATCATTGCTGCTGCATAAATGAGCCAGTAATTTTCAGTCACTGTGTTCACCTTAAGCTACAACACCCATTCCATGCCCTGTTGAAAGTCTGATTGTGATGATATTGCCCCTTAAAGACGAAAACATTCCTCATGATTAATATCTTTTTAGATAATAATTAATTAATTTGATAATCGGGTCACTACCAGTGTTGTACCTTCCCTCTCAAGGAAAATATGCCCATTTCAGCTAATTTTCCTACATTTCTGTGAAAAAACTGCAAAGGGAAGAAGTATTTTTGGCACTGCATGTACATAGAAGATGATCTATAATACTTGGTAAACTATGCAAAAGTTCTTTGTAGAAAATGGTTGTACATCTAATAGAGTATTCGTCACAGATTTCATTTAATTTGGAATATATCGTTTCCAATTGTGTATAATGTTTTCCAATTTTGACCCACCAGAAGTGCCTTAAATACAAATTTAACATTCTCTTATATATATGATATATACATTTATCCGTAGAAGTAACTTCCATTTACTATTTTTTTAATAGAGATTTTAAAGTGATGTACAGTGTATAGCAATTGATAATATGGTTTATGATGTTTCTGTTACACGGAAAAACAATTGTCTTTAATTAATAAATGGTTAAGACAGTTAAGATTGGATAAAATGTCATCACGTGGTGGGCTAGCTGGCCAAGGTGGAATTTCATCTGTCCCAAATATGGATTTTTGTCAATGCAAATTACTACATTTTCTTTTGAAAACGAAATTGAGGTGGGCATTTATTAACCCTCTTACTATAGCTGCACTTTAGCGGGAAGTAGCTATAGAGGTCAAAATCAGTCAACTGCCTGTTTTGACTGTTGACCCAAATATGCACACAGGGGAATTTTTGATTGGTTTTTACTGTCATTTTGACTACCCTGAACAACACCAGACTATGCTTTTACCTGTAAATGTAGTTGCTTCACGTAAGGTTTGACAGTGTTTGACTTTTAAGTTCACCAGATATACCTTGGTATATCAACATTTTGACTGATTTTGACCCTTGTAGTAGTCGGTGGGTTAATGGGAAAATATAAGTGTTTAATGTGGTCCAAGATGAGTGCCAAATAAAATGGTTGTAAAACAAGTACAGTAGATCGTGAAGTAATGGCACTTCAGTCAGGATGATTGATGCTTGTATCCAACTTTACACCAAGTAAGGTTTAAATAATATTTCGTTAAGCCATTAATTTGATAATCTGGTTTTTACCAATGTCGTGCCTCCCCTCAACAAATTTCTTGGCACATTTTGGAGTAAGATACAGGTAGTTCATTTTGTTATTTTAGAGGTTTCTGTTCAATTTTTATGGTTGTTTTCAAATTTTAACGTTCTTTGTAAATATCGAGTTTAAGTTCATCTGAATATGATAATTTTGATCAATATATACATGTACATTGTAAATAATATCAAGGCAACTTTATCAGATCTGATATGTAAATAGCCGTAGTAATAATTTGAAAAAATTTTACACCAAAAAGTGGTAGACCTGAAAACAAATTATAATTTGTACATAAAAATTAAACAATTTATAAGGAAATTTTGTATGGAAGATTTACGCAAATGAAAATGTGAATGCATTTGAACATTTGCAGTTTCATAATGACAGGGATGAGAACAAATATTTGAACAGTTCAAACAAATCTTCATGAATTATATATAAAAAAATTCACATTTGATTTTTGTTTAATTTCTTCAGTTATATATTTGGCATTTTATTATTTTAATAACAGTTTGTGTTCACACATTGGAATATCACTTGTTCCGGGTATTTTAGAAAACAATTTATTAATACAAGGGATTCATTCGTAAGATTAAGGAAAATTTTTGAAAACTATGCAAATGACCAACACTTATTAACTCAGATGAAACTTCATTTTATTATATTTTAATTTCCGTCTTTTAATTTGTATACATGATGGGACACGTGACATCACATGTTTACTCAGACAGCGCCCTCTATTGAAAAGTAGCGTAAGAAGTGTTGTCAATGGAAGTGAAGTCATCATAATCTTTTTTGATGACACGTTTGGAGAAAATATTATTGGTATTGTTTTACATAATAACTAGAACTGTTCATATAAACATGCACACTGCTACCTGCCATGAAAGTCATAATACCAGAAGTCTGTTACCAACATGTACATATATAAAGTTTGCCAGTCATGTAATTACTTAAAGGGGACAGTATTGTCACAATCAACAGGGCATGGAATCAGAGTGCATTTGGACTACAATGCTTTGGACAGGATTATAGCAGGATGGCCCCCTTCACGTAGGTATTAGACTTCTGATAATAGAGGGTGCTCTAAATGTAAACATGTGTGACATGGTCTATACAATATGATTTATTGCATACACTGTAAATGCTTACCTTTTTGAAGTCAATATATACTTTGGGTAAAATGTCTGTCAATGCATCCATATTTGATTAAGGCTGTGGGTTGTTGGTTATTTCAGGAACCGGGTACCCGAAATTAGTAATCTTCAGATACCCGGGTACCCGTAAACAATTTTGTAAAAACACATAAATACTCCCGAATGTAGAAAATAACCAATATGAACACAAGTTTTAATGATCGAAACGTCGAGTTGTAACCTCCAGTTCTTTTCAGAACTAATTACTACCCAATTGAGAATTTCACATGGTGTAACCGCAATTAGTCTTACTTATCCTCTTCACCATGCAAAGCTTCTCTTGTTTTATTAGAGTCCTGATAAATGTGGATTTGCTGTAATAATTTCCCGCTTCTATATTAAAAATGACTCGTGGCATCCCCATTCCCCACACACAAAAATGTTAACAAAAAAATCAGAGACTTCCATTTGTGTGGCTTAAATGTTCAGTTCAAACTTTCAGAAGTCTTATACGGGTAATGACAGTTTCAGTCAGGTGTCCGGATACCCAGTGCAGCCTTATACTTTATCATAAAAAAAAATTATTTGCAAAATAATTTGATTAATTGTACTACAATGCACCTTAGATATCATAACAAGTTTCATATGAGAGAGGATATCTTTCCCCAACCTCTAAAAACCTCCAATTTTTGGCTGGTTCCCTCCAGGTATAATAATGAGCTCATTTATTTGCTGGATCCTAGTAGCCAAAGAAAGAGATGACTTAACTCTATAGAGTTAATCCCCCATAACCCAAGTAGGCCTGGTGGATACACAAAACAGCAGCCCCAACTTAACTAATCCTATAATCAATATCGTTTCGGTTTGCGGTAACACCATGTGTTTATCTCAGCTATTGCGAAGCTGAGGTACAGGTTCTGAAAAGAACCTTATCGTGCGTATTTCAACCTTCATTAAGTGAGAAAGGTTCAAGGGAGAACCAATGTCGGGCAATTCCTCTTTCTCTAATGTCGCTAAGTGAGAAATATGGTTCAGGGAAAACCATGGGGACTTCACGGGTTATTCTCCCTGAGACATTAGAGAAAGACGAGTTGTGCGATAAGGTTCTTTTCAGAAACTACCTCAGCTTCGCGATAATTGAGATAAACACATGGTGTTACCGCTATACGAAATGATATCGATATTCCACCATGCAAAGCCTCAAATCTTATAATCCCTTGACAACAGGACTCTTCTATCGCAGTGTTCAGAGAGTGTAAACCCAGAGAGAACCGGTCAAACACTAGAGATAATTAATCGAGGTTGGGGAAAGATGTCCTCTCTTAAAATACATGAATGTGATCATTTATATATATTTTTAATACCAATAGTGTGTAGAGACTTTAAACATGGGTATGCACAAGTAATATGAATTATACATTATTACAGGAGTCAAAATTAACTTGAATTTGATGGTAGCCCACAGGACTAGTTATGTCCAAATTTTACTAGTCTTTCTCATTTTTTAGTAGGTGAATATAAATACAAGAAAAAGAAATGAACCGTGAGCTGGTGAGCAACATGTTCTTGCTGAGATCATGCTGAATGTTTTTTTGCATATTTTTATTTCATTTATTTCATTTTTTTCACTTGCCCCTCAGACTACCAGTCCCGCTGCTAAAACCACTAGCTGACTAGTGTTAGTCTCAACCCCTGATGGTGAGAAGTGCATGCTTATATTAAACTAACAGGAAAGAATGTCTAACCCAACCGCCACTTGTGCACAATGTCTAAGCATGTGTTTTTAGCAGACAAAAAAATTGCCAACATCTCACTGGATGTGCATACATTCATTGCTTAAAATCTCCCAAAATATCGTTTCCAATCCTCACTTGACTACACTTTCATCTCCTTAAGTCTATCATCTTTTAAAGTGATATTTGTCATATTTGGCTTCTGCGTTCTTTCCAACCAGCATTCAGGTCATGGTGTATTCTTACATTATTGTACTGATGTAATTTGCTAATATTAAAGAAATTTAATGCAAATTTTATTCTTTGATATATGTGACTGGCTCTGGCAAAACCCTAAACTTGGACCCAATTTTCAAAAGTGACCTCCCAAATTTATCATGAAAATTAACAATGTTCCCAACAACGTTTCAAGATTGTTCTTTTTCCATCAAAATCTAGAGAAAATGCTCTATATGGTGACATGAAAACTGGTCCCTGGGGTCAGTTTTTGACCTTTTAATAGCTATTACGCATTATGGTAAATGCCAAGAAGTTTTGGGTTTTGCCAGAGCGGGTCACATGGTATACGAAGAAGAAGTGATAAATAAAGAATTATAGTTTAGTCTGCATTGATATGTATTGAGCAGTCCAGGTACAATACTTGAAACCTGGTCTCTATTTTATTCATCTACACCCACACTCATTTTATTTCATGATAGCCATTAGGAAAAATAAAAATCTGTTTTCTGGTCATAGGCTTGCTTGAAAATCAGTGCGGTAATGCTTTTTATTATTATTTTTTTCTAACCAGTGAAATATGTGATACATGTAAACAGGGTTATTGGAACCAGACCAAATTTCCTATACACAAAGTAGAGAGGTCTCACAAATCAGGCAAACATTCATACCCCTATGTAAAAAAAAGTCATTTAAAACAGCACGGCAGAATTCAAATCGATCCTGCAATTTTGGACATAGTTTTATAGGAAAATGAAAATGCTGATTCGCATATCTGTGGTGATGCTCGCAAAGACCAGAAACCAGAGGTTTTTTTTTAAACTTTAGTGTCATTCTAACAAGTGGGCAGTGCATTTTTTGTACTTAAGCAAAACTCCATGCTTTCAACTAGACAGACCTTGATCATGCTACAACCATCTTTGTCTGATTCCCTGTATTCATGATGTGCAATCGTAGTGCCACTGAATAAAAAGGAACCAGACTATTTTTCCGTCCAGCCTCGGTTGCTCTGATGGATGTAGCATGATGAAGGTTAATTATCACAACAAATCTTCAACTACATGTTCTAGGATTAAACCTTGGCAAATGTCAGTCACTATAAATAGTCATAAGAAGGCTGACATTTGAATTGAACCTTAAGGTCAAAGGTTGACCTCGGTGTAGCCAGGACTTTTTCAGTGGGGGGGCCCAGGGGGTATGGGTTTTTTCCCTTTTCTTTTTTGGGGCACTATGAGGATTTTTCGTGGAGGGGCACCTGGGGGGCGCTGGAAATATGTGGGGGGCATGTCCCCCCCCCTCCCAGGCCCCCCCGTGGCTATGCCACTGCCTCGGTGAAAATTACAGGAAAATGAATACCAGGCTAAATGGTTGAAAGAAAAATATACATACATACATGGATTTTTTCAACATATCATTCGTTAAGATTGATTTCCGTCGGTCATCTCCGATTGATGACTGAAACTCATGTACTTCTAGAATTTTCTACGCTTTGCTTCTCTGCAAAAATGGTCTAAATCTGACGCCCCCACATTCTTCCTGGCTTGATCAAAAGCTATTTTTCTTAGATATTTGTTGTGATAATAAGGTTTTGAATCACGTTCCACACATAATGCAGAGTTTTGGTTTTTCTTAGATTGGTCATGGGCGTTTTTCTGTTGTGATAACAAGGTTTGAATTTAATGATTTTTTTGAGCCACATGTTACACACATAATGTCTGTTTCCTTCTGCGATGTTGGCAGAATCTCTGTGTAGAATATACATGATAATGAGCACTTCCTTTGTAAGCAACTGTTATTGAGCTCTAAATAAATGAAGCCATTTAAGCAACTTTTAAAGGGCAACCAGCCAAAAAAAGCATTGGTTGTTATGTCAAACTTTGGCTGGTAACCCACAAATATGCTATTAGCAATCATTTTTGCTTAACACGTTTAGTTCCTACTTGGGGGGTCAAGGTTCGTACAACAAGATTCATACACAACCTTGAAATGCTAGAATTTTTAACCCTTCTGGAATTTCAAAAAACAAATCCTGGAAATTGGAAATGACCAAACAAAAAAGAAAAATTCATATACTTTTTTTATAGCTTTAATAGACTATTTTCCACCATTACTGCAGTCGTACCGCACTGCACATAGGCATATCATGCACTACGCTGGCATGTCATCACATAGTGTATAACATTAAAGGAAGGACAGACACTTGCAGAATATTGGTACCACTGTAGTTATGGCGGCACCCAGTGAATAAAAGTACTTGGAAATCATACTTGACATTTGTGAAGATGAAAATAGATGAACCCTCTTTAACCAGTTCGCGTCAGAGGCCGTGTATACACGCAATTTTTTTTTGGACAGCGTTTCGGAGAGCGTCTAAACACGCCACAGGATTCTCGGGAATATTTGTATAGATTCCCGGTCGACGTGGCAACGAGCCATAAGCATACGGTGGAAGACGCGGTCTCCCCGGTCACGCTCTGGTGAGCACCATTGGTCGTGTTTGTGCGGTAAAAATAAACCCGCCACGGGGTTCGGAAAAACTTGTTTATTCCCGGTGCGAACTGGTTAAAAAGAAAGTTTTATGGCTTTGCATGGTGGAGTATCGTTATTGATTTGTTTTGCGATAACACCTATGGTTTGGAACCTGTTTAAAATGTTTGTCAATTATTATGTGTAATTTACCCAAACAGTAACTGAGACATATAAAATTCTGTGTGAAAAATACATTATTTGGCCACTTGGAAAAAACAAAACATGGAAGATCCCAATTAATATACATTTATTTTATAATACAAAAAAAATGCTGTATCAGGGGTGTGATTTGACAAAAGTAAAAAATGGGTATCGGTCTAGAGGACAAAGCCCCCCTGAACCTCCTGTGGGTAGCAGGCCTGAGTCTCCCCTTGGTCTAGAGGACAAAGCCCCCTGAACCTCCTGGATGTTTAATTTTGGAGGATTTACAGACACTACGTCTCCACAAGCAACACTATAGGTTTGAACACAGTGCAGGCTACTTCTCTTCTTTCAAGAAAACTTTGAGGCAAAGGGAGATTTGTAAAAAATCCTGAAAAATCACAGACCTGCTGCATAAATATAACAGGAGCATTACTCTAAGGTTTAACATATATTTTTGCATGGATGACGGCCACTTATTTAATGCCAGTGCGTGAAATTTTTGCAAATTTAATTCAAATCTGCTTCAACAACCTTTCTCAGAATTCTGTTGCTAATTAATATAATTACACAATGTATTTTCAGAAAGAAAGCACCTTTTCTGTATTTTTCGTAGTTCGATCATTAAAAGTGATGTGAGGGAAATAAATGAAAGGCATTGAAGTATAACATTTCCTCAGAATTAGTTTATTTTTTGTTTTTAGTTTTAAAGTCTTTTGTGAATCATTTATTGCTGTTTATCTCCCCAAATAAATTTGAGTAAATAACCACAGAGAATTGATTTACCCTGCCTAAAGGGCACTGAATATATCCAAAGCAAAAATATTAGGTAAACAAAACAGTAACTGGCAACCAGCAATCTACATATATACTACTCAAAACAATTTAGGGAACACTGGAATAATCTCAGTTAAAGCAAGATCATTTATTTCAGATAAACACAATGTTTCACAGAATTGATGAGAAACAACTGCACAATGAAACAGATGATAAAGGATGCATGTAGTGATTACACATTTCGTGACATGACTACTGAAAGAGAGAGGGGGTTGCAAATGAAAATCCCGGTTCATGGAACATTTCAAACCTATTTGATGTTAAAAATCCGGTGTTCCCTAAATTGTTTTGAGTAGTATATTATGTATACATTGAAAGGAATAGCTGGTATCCAATACAATATTTTGGCCCAAAAATAAATCTCCAGTTTGTGGAAGGTTTTTTTTTTTTTTACGGGGGTGGGCAGGAATATGTTCGTATACGAGTCAAACCTCTTTTGTCAACATTTTGCAAAGTCATTTTACCATTGTTCTAAATGTGCCTCCATCAAGCATAACAGTAGTCAGGAGAATGAAGGGCTTGATTAAACAGAATAAATGACTATGAAACCAAAAGAAACGAGACATTTAAGCTCAACTTTGAAACAAACAAATCATTGGCATTGTCTGGAGGTCGTATGTGCAGACACCAGAGACTGAAGCCCTTGTTTGGGGTGGGGTGCCTTGGGTCTAATTTTTACACCTCATCTGGCACTGAGTCCACAAAGCTGGCTAGCATCATGGCTGTCTCGTCAGCAATCTCCTCAGGTGGAACCTGTAGACGATGAGAAGGAGGGGAAAAAAATAGGTTTAAGATTATTGAAGGTGTTTGGATGTCCAAACTTGACCACCGGCATGACCTATCGCTGACCGAATCACATGAATGCAAAATATGAACCATGTTCAATCCTGTCACTAATAATCAAATGCGCACCGCACAAAAAAAATCAGACATCCAAAAATTGCTGCACAAACTTCCAAAGAGGTCAAACTTTGGTGATTAGGTTAATTATTTGTCAGTCTGAACTCTACAATCATCCGACCCAAGGAACAATTTGGTTTGCGGGTTCTGTTGGTTACCAGCCAAACTTCCATTAAATAATGCATTGAGTTTGGCTGGTTGGCTTGTTTATATTACTGAACAAAAATATTTGCTTAGCCAAAATGATTAATAATAATGATAACTGGCATTTAAATATGCTCTTTTTAGTATAAATAAATCACAGCGCTTACAATGATTTAAAATAATACACAACCCCCCCCCCAAAAAAAAAAAAAACTACAGCCAGACATGGGGTGTCAATGTTGCACCAGTGAAAAATGATAAGATAGGAATCCAAAAACTAATTTAGCAAAGAGCATGTAACCTCAATCCTTCACTTTAGCAAAGAGGATTTTGGAGGATTTGGGAAGGTTAGGGTTAATTTTTTTCTCTATTTTTGGGTGTATTTTTTATTTAAACGAGGATTCCCACATCGGAAAATATTTGATCCCATTTGTAACCATAAGAGGGATCATCACAGGGACGAATTTGTTTGAAAACTTTGCACAGCAAAGGCTGCGATGGCAAACAAATAATTTGCATAGCAAAATCATATTTTTGCATAGCAAACTGTGAATTTTGAACAGCAAATTTAATTTATGCAGAATTACATTATGCAGTGTGCACAACTCAGCCACAAGTTCAGGTGTTGATTTTAAGGCTTTACTGCCATTTAGTCCATCACATATATGCCCATATTTTACCAGAAATAATTATCTTTAGTGTGCGGAAATTGGGCCAAAAGTGGTACCAAATAGCCAAAGAACTTCAAGTGTGTATCTTTCTTCCATGCAAAGTTGTTTCTTCCAGGCAAAATTGCAGTCATTATTAAACGAAAGTTATTCCTCCGTCCATTGTTGTTTCTTTGCATTGTAATAGCGATCACTGAAACAGATGCAATATGGTATCGTGATATGATCAAGCTTGTTTTTGATTATTAAAAATTAAATCTTTGCCAATCAAGGAACAGTCTGAAAAATGAATAGCTCACCGTGTCAGATAGGGCGATCATAATGGGTGCCGAAATTATTGTACACCTCGACACCACCACCGTAATTAATTAATGTTAATTTTGTTAAATGTTCAAAAACTTTTATTGTAAAACGAAGTTATAATGTTGCTACAGTTCCCATGCACTTTCAATACGGCCGCTGGCCGTGGTACTATCAATGCCGTAGTGATCGTATGATCGAAAGCGCACGTGTTAACTTCACACATGGTACTACTTGTGTATAGGGGGTGGGCTAATTGTCAATTGCTCCACCCCCTGATTTGGGGGGAAAAAACATGTGCAAAGCTAATAAACTGGGCAGGTGTTACATGTTTTCGGGTTATCACCCGTCATTCGTTAGCGGGAAAATATTGCATTTTCATTGGATTTGGGGGATTGAGGTGAAAATCCTTACAGATTGTGGGCGTGTTTGTGGGCTGGTGTTACATGTTTTCGGGTTATCGTCCCGTCGTTCGTTAGTGGGAAAATATTGCATTTGCATTGGATTTGGGGGATTGAGGTGAAAATCCGTACAGATTGTGGGCGTGTTTGTGGGACTTTACACACCTGTTGTTCATTTTTGTCGTGCTGATTGTGTTTTTTCCATATTTTTTAAAAACACTTGTGGAATTTTAAGGAGCGTTATTATTTGCACACCTCGGACAAGGTTCAGGACCACGGAGGAGCGCGATCGCACTCGTGCTCCTTAGAAATGATGGTCTGAAATAAACATTATTTTTTGTATTAATTTTGAATTGGACGACCGGCTGGTGATGCAAGTGTACTGATAGGTGCACACATGTACATACAGCCAACACAAATCAGCATATACATGGCAAGTGGTTTCATGTTTTTTGTTTTTTTTCACATTCATGCACACTGTTATAGCATTGTACATTTAAGTAATATTTGTAGCTTTGGTGAAAAGGATAAGTAAAGACTGTTTGCGGTGACACCATGTGAGATTCTCGGTTCTGAGTTGTAACCACCAGTTCTTTTCAGAACTAATTACTACTCAATTCTACTTAGCATTTTACATAAGCATAGTTTTATACTGTTTTTCTTTTGTCACTACACTACCTCACTCCAATCCAATCCGATCTAACGACACTTGACAACTCACCTCATCTTGAGTTGCATCTTCATTTATTTTGTCCTCATCTCGTTGCTCCTCTTTCTTCATCCTCTTGTTCACATCTCCTCTACCCGCATCATTTTTATCACTCCTCGCCTCTTTACTAAGTTGTGCCATGTGTCTCTTCGACCTTCTCAGTTGGGAGGAGTTTTTACCATCATCTGAAGATGTTGATGGAACATCAGCATCTTTATCACCGTAACTACTGACAATGCTATCTAAAACCGTTGGCGCTTCTGTTTGAGGTTGACTACCTGTTACCGGTTCCTTCTGTGACAAATTTTCAGGATTTTCCTGGATGCTATCTTTAATCTTCTGATCACTATCTTTAATCTGATTTTCATCCCTAATCCCCTGATCAGCCTCCATCTTCTCCTTATCTTTATCATCTTCCGATTCATCCGATGAATCTTCTTCCTCCTCCTGATCGTCCCGATTTTGAACATCCATTTTGAAAGAGGAAACCTCCGGCTGGTTTTGATTCGATGATGACTCGGTTGGAGTCTCTTTGGCAGTGGGTGTCGGCCTCCAATCTCCAATGCTAGACACTATGACAATATCGTCAACAGTCCTGGGAAAGGCAGAGTCACCACTGACATCCTTCATGTCCACGAGGGCGTGTTCTGATCCGGCCTGAAGATCAAAGGTGCTGTATGAGGATGACCTTTTAGGGTCAAGCTGTGCGACGTTGAGAGGGGATTGGAGGGATGGCACTCGGGGATGAATGATTGCTTGACAGATGATCGAAGCTTCGGTGCAAAAGCCGGCAACCTAAGGATGGTCAAAATTAAAAGTCATCCTGGGGCCAATTTCAGAGAGCTGCGAAGCAGAAAAAAATGCTTACCAGAAAAAATTTGCTTAGCAGATTTCTTTGGTAATAAAAATACAAAAGGTAAGCATTTTGACAGGTAGTCTGTTCTATATTGCTTAGCAAAAATATTTGCTTAGCAAAATTCTCTGCTTAGCAGCTCTATGATATTGGGTCCTGTCAACAGGGGCGTACTTCATATAATTGCTAAATAAGCAGGAATTTATACCACGCAAATACATTTGGTAAGCAAACAAGACTAAGAACCAACCAAAAGTAATACTGAAGCAGTATTTGGATGAGTGGGGATGCTCTGCCCAAAAGGCATGTAAAACACAAAACTTCAAAACCTTGTTACAGATTACAGATTCAACATTTTAAGTATACTTGATGTGTCTAAATTTAACAAATGTTTTTAATAAAAAGTACATGAATTTTACTTTGATAATTTACTCTTAGTAATTTCAGCTCAGTTGGAATTGAAATGGTGACACTGCTCATGCACTGGATTTCATTGACGCTTAGACATGCGCTGGATTTCACTGATTTATATGCACAGCGGTGTGATTTGACAAAAGTAAAAAATCCTGACAAATGGGTAGCAGGCCTGGGTCTCCCTTTGGTCTAGAGGACAAAGCCCCCCGAACCTCCTGGATGTTAAATTTTGGAGGATTTACAGACACTCCACATCCCCACAAACAAGAAACTCAAGGTTTGGACACACAGGCTACTTCTTTCTTTCCTTAGTGGCTACTTCTCTTCTTTCAAGAAAATTGTGAGGCAAAGGTAGATTTGTAAAAAAATCCTGAAATCAGGAAAAATCCTGAGAAATCACAGGCCTGGTGTGTACACAAAGCATGCATAGGTGTGTGGTACAAACCTTCAAAGTTCAAAATTACCAAAACTGAGAGGCCAGTATCTTGTGTTATATGTTCACATGGCTGTGACACATAAAAAGTTCAGGCTAAATTGGAATTTATCACTGGACTTGGTTCTTTCAAGCGTCACATTTCGTTTGTCACAAGAGGGCTCCTTTGAAAATTGGTGCTTTTCAATGAATATAAAGTCCAACGAAAACAAACTTAACTCTAACCTTCCCAAATCCTCCAAGCCAAAGTGAAGGATTTTGAAGGATTGAGGCTACAAGCTACATGCTCTTTGCTCAAGTGAAGGATTTTAAAGGATTGAAGTTATTAGGCATACTTGCTTTACTACTGAAGGATTTTGGAGGATTCAGGTTATGTGTAAGCAAATGGGCCTAGGGAGTTAGGAAGGATTCAGGTTTTAGTGTAAGCAAATGGGCCTAGGGAGTTAGGAAGGATTCAGGTTATGTGAATGCAAATGGGCCTAGGGAGTTAGGGTTAATGTCCCTGCTTACCATCATACTTGTGTCTTGTCGTCCGCGACTAAACAATCTTGTGGCGCATTGTATGGGAGCCGGCCATCTTGGATGAGGTGCGATGACACAAGATAGCAGTACATGATATAGTGCCTTACGACAGTCCACACTTGAGTAGGGTGCTGGGGTCAGGACGGGAGATACTTGTTGAATACGAAGAAGAAATGGGATGACAAAATCATGGACGTCCTGTGAAAAAAAAAGACTGAAAAGCTTTATATCAGGCATGAGAATGGGTGATGATAAAAAAAACAGGAAAAATTTTTAAGTTGGAGTGCAACTTGTTAGAGTCCCAAATTTGTGTGACAGCACACAACCTGGCAGCAGCGATGTCCTCTGACGGGGGGCCCAGGGCCCGCTTAAGGGCCCTGGAAGCTCTGGGTATTTTAGACGCTCTATGGTGGTCTCTGA
This sequence comes from Zoroaster sp. YZ-2022, assembly GCA_029582265.1. Lineage (NCBI taxonomy): Eukaryota > Metazoa > Echinodermata > Asteroidea > Forcipulatida > Zoroasteridae > Zoroaster > Zoroaster sp. YZ-2022. The sequence continues at coordinate 36,247,887 of CM055829.1, read as the reverse complement.
TGCATTTCTGACACCTGTTTTTCCAGGTAGAAGTGAGCTACTCTGGTAAGATTTTTCCTTTTTTGAACAAAAAATAATAGGTTTAATGGAAAATACAGAATGTAAAATTGTGCACTATTTTTGCTTTTTATTGATTGCCATTAGTGATTAAACACCTGTAACAAAAAGAAGTGAACAATGACAAATTAAACCCTTTTGAACAAAATGGTCACTTCGCACCACTCACAGTAAGCTTCCCCAGGTTCATAAAGTTTTCGAAAGCAGTCTCCTACAAGATGTTCATTTGGTGATCCCGTGCAAAGACTCTTGTCACACCAGCATAGCTGCCAACATTTCAAAATTCCAATTCGTAATCAACCCGCGCGGTCATTTTCAACTACGACTATACCAATATCATGATATCACGTATGTACATGTATGTATACAAAATGCATGCTGTTTGTCTTTTCTTGACGTTGTGATGAACTCAAATTCCTTTCCGTATTTTTCACTGTAAAACTGTCCCTTTTTGGTTGCCTTGGAAGTCCTGATGATATCGCTCACAAAAACTTAAGTTTGAAAAAAACATTTCGTGAAAACTACGAACTTCGAAATTCACATGGCAATGTTTCGGGCGCCATTTTGAATAGTGATCACACGCTGCTTCCCAGTCGTTTTTTACACATATAATCCATGAACTGGCTGGTGCCCTGCAATAATATCGATACTACACTAACCGAAAAGCGATTGTACGACAAACACGCTGGTTCTAAGTCATTTTCACACATGTAATCTACGAACTGGCTGGTGCCCTGCAATAACATCGATACTACTAACCGATTTTGGGTGTTTCGGTTTTGTTTGCAATGAAATCAACGTAAGTACATGAGAAAAAAGAATTGATCTGAATCCGAATTCCGTGAATTTGGTTGTCAAAGCAAAGTTTGGGGCAGAAAATTTGAAAATCGTAACTTTCAAGAGTAAATTCGTATTTTCGTATTTTTTTCATTAATTCGTAATAATTACTATTTTTTCGTAATAGTTGGCAGCTATGCACCAGGCCCAAATCCATTTATTTTTAACACTCCGGTCGTTAAGTTTAACATCGGTATCACCACGCATAGCAAACCACGAAACATGCTGCCTTGCCGCCATTGTTAATATTACTTTCCACCAATCATGTGTTTTCGTTGGTTCCCAATATATCTTTCGCTGATTGTGAGGCAATAACAGGTACCAGTTTCCCATGGCCTGCGATTTCAGTCGTTCCGCGCCGCTCATTGGTTCGTGTACAAACTTGCACGTATATACACGGTACAAAACACGTGCATTGTTTTGTCAGTAGACTTTCAAAAGTCTCCACACGTGTATCTTTGCTGCAGCAGTAAACGTATTACGGGCAAATATTATTGAACCGTGCCGTTAACGGCGAGGAATGAGACAAGTCTATACATCCATTGCGTCTCTCGCTGCTGCATGCGCGGTGCATGGAAGACCGCAAGCCGCATATCGGGCCAGCTGCCGGGCGGCAATTTATTGTTAACGTGCCGTTTTGTTCACGAACAGCGTGTGGATCCGCGATATACGATTACAAAGGTAAACTTACAATTTCTGATTAGAGAAGAGGGATTAGCGAAATCCAAATGTATACCCCCTACAACTCACCCCCCAAATTTTATATCAAATTCACACTGAACTCGAAGACCACAAATTTGAAAGGGAAAAAAACGGAATTCCGGTTTAAACCGGAAGATTCTCATGCCTGTTATATAGGGCAGGCTTCAAAATTCTATTAAAAAATATAAAAAAACTGTCTCAGGTCAAATGCATGATGTTGATTGTACCATCGCTTGACAACTATCCGCAAAAACTGGTTTAAGATTTAGCTTTTTTGGTACATCAGGATCTGCTTCAGTGTGATTTATCCAAAATAGTAAAATTTAAATATCTTTGGTTTATTTGTCAAAACGCTAATAAAGCATGTGCAAGACTCAAGCTAGGCTTAACCCATATCCGCCGATCTACGTGATAACCCGTAAATATGTAAAACGCTACAAACGCCGACCTACGTGATTTTCCGTACCGTGTTTTTGTCCAATTCCAATTTACTATGTTTTTCTGATGACTGTATTTCATGATGATAGATATGAAATTAGACAAGTCTGACATCATAATAAAGTGCATGTTCTCCTCTTTCCATCATTATATAATGTGTCTGTGTCAGTGATTGTAATATTCTCTAAATAAGGAATCTTTCTGATTGTGTGCAAAAACAATGTATCTCTGTGCGGGGGGGCTTAGGCACATACAGTCTTTTGTGCGGTTGCATAGTTAGGCGGATATGGGTTAATTATCAGACATGCAACTTTGTAATTGCAAAACAAAAAGAGGAAATGGCCGAGCACACAAAACTTTGTACAGTGTTTTTCAGTTTTCTATAGCACTATTATTAAAGAAACAAAAGAGGAAATCAGCTGATCAGCTGAAAAGTTGCATGCCTGAATTATAACTTATGTTCGGCTGTTTTACTTATTGTACAAATACAAACGTTGAACCTTGTACGGACAAGCCAGTGTGAAGTGGTCACCATAGAAACAAAAGTACCTACATTGTATAGTTGGCAGCAAAGTCCAAGCTGAAACAGATAGAATCTAGGTGTAAAGTGGACACCCAGAGGAACATTTGTACATTCTAAAAGGGCGATGGATTTTTTTTTCTTTTTTTCGTAAAACCTTTATTGTTGGCATACCTTGTGGAAGTCAGGTTTGACTCTCGTCCCAGCACTCAAGAGAAGACATCGCAACACTGCAACAAGAATATTTTTTACAACAATCAAAATGACAGAAAAATTAGCTAAAAACTGGATAATAATTTAAAGAGAAATACAGTTATTAAACGCTTGCTGTGTAGAAATAGTCTGTAGTAAAGTGCACATATTGTGTTAAACATACTACGGTGGGCACCTGGACATAATGGCCAACCTGCTCAATGTGGGCAGCCTCTGATACTAAGATAAATATCACAAAGAAAGAAATTGACATCATTTGTTAAGTGCATACAATAAGATAGATGCAACAAAACTATGAGCTGTAGATTAATTTATACAAAACAAATTAAATAATGTTGACATGTAGGGGAAATGTGGAAGCACATCTTTTGTACCCTTCCCTATGGACAGACAAATCACAATCAATATGACATAATATTAAACAAAGACAGGACAAACAAGAAACATGAGTAAAAAACAGGATGTAGCTTCATTAGAAAGACTACAAAAGGACAAAAAAGAGGATACATATATTAATAAAAAAACTTAAAAGCTCTCTGCAAATAAGATTCGACAACGCTACTGTTAAGTTTTTTGGCAAAAGATGTCAGTGATAGTGATATTCCTGATTTATTCTATATGAATATTGTATAAACCTCGGAACCTGAATTTGGACAGTGTTCATTGGTTCCTTTATTTGTCATTTTCACTGTTTTGTTTGTATATAAGATTTGTGGCTTTGCATGGTGGAATATCGATATCGTTTCGGTTTGCGGTAACACCATATGTTTATCTCAACAGTTGAGATACAAGTTGTGCGATAAGGTTCTTATCAGAACCTGTACCTCAGCTTCACGATAGTTGAGATAAACACATGCTGTTACCGCAAACCGAAACGTTTTGTTTGTATTTCTTAAAACTTTAATTGATTGAATTCTTGTGTCTGGGACAAATAAATCTTGATATGATATTTGCACATCACTGACTAACTAGTGTCTGTGGGAAAACAAAATCCGACAGGGGACTCAAACTCATGACCTCCTGCTTACTAGTACAGACTTCTTATCACCTCAACCACCGAACTTGCCCAATGACGACAGGTCAATTAGAGTTCCACAAAAGAAAAAAACAATGGTTCATAAAGTTTAAAATTTATTTCTACTTTATTACTTTTTCAATACTAATTAAATTTTTTTTGTATAAAACCAAATTTGGTCTTTACGATAAACCCATCCCTCCAAGTCAATGAGCATTAATTATACCTTTTAAGGAAGCGAGACAGACTTGGCTGTTGGCAAGTGGGTCGACTCGTTGCTGGCCCATCATATTACTGGTGTTCTCTGCAGGAGCTGTCCTACTCTTCTGTTTGCCTTTCCCAGACAGTTTCTTGTTGGTCAAGGATGGGGCAGGTTTGTCCTCAGCAGTTACTGTCAGCTGAAATAACAAAATAATTGATGAAATTCTTGCGTTGGGTGATATAAACAATGTATTTAATTTTGCCCTACACCGATGTGTGTATAGCACTGCATACTCGGTGCTTTCCGAGTGTCTGTGGAAAAAAGTTCACAGGCGACTTATGCGGGATTTGAACCCACGACCTCCAAAATAATCAACAAGAATATAAATAAGTAAGACGAATTGCGGTGACACCATGTGAAATTCTCAATTGAGTAGTAATTATAGGTTGGTGAAATTCTTGCGTGGGGAGATAAACAATAGATTTAATTTTGCCCTACACCGACGTGTGTATAGCACTGTATACTCAGTGCTTACCGAGTGTCTGTGAAAAAACTACACAGGCGACTTGGGCAGGATTCGAACCCACGACCTTCTGCTTTACTAGTGCAGACGTCTTAACCTCTCGACCACCGAGCTTGCCCGATGATAATTGGCCGGCTAGAATCCCATGTAGCAGCGGGTTCCGCGATATATATAGGTTGGTGAAATTCTTGCGTGGGGAGATAAACAATTGATTTAATTTTGCCCTACACCGACGTGTGTATAGCACTGTATACTCAGTGCTTTCCGAGTGTCTGTGAAAAAACTACACAGGCGACTCGGGCGGGATTCAAACTCACAACCTCCTGCTTGCTAGTGCAGACGTCTTAACCTCTCGACCACCGAGCTTGCCCGATGATAATTGGCCGGCTAGAATCCCATGTAGCAGCGGGTTCTGCGATATATATAGGTTAGGGTTAGTTTTTCCACAGACACTCGGAAAGCACTGAGTATACAGTGCTATACACACGTAGGTGTAGGGCAAAATTAAATCTATTGTTTATCTCCCCACGCAAGAATTTCACCAACCTATATATATCGCGGAACCTGCTGCTACATGGGATTCTAGCCGGCCAATTATCATTGGGCAAGCTCGGTGGTCGAGAGGTTAAGACGTCTGCACTAGTAAAGCAGAAGGTCGTGGGTTCGAATCCCGCCCGAGTCGCCTGTGTAGTTTTTTCACACACTCGGAAAGCACCGAGTATACAGTGCTATACACATGTCGGTGTAGGGCAAAATTAAATCTATTGAGTAGTAATTAGTTCTGAAAAGAACTGGAGGTTACAACTCGACGTTTCAATCAGTATGCTCTGATCGTCCTCAGGAGAATCAGAGGATACTGATCGAAACGTCGAGTTATGACCTCCAGTTTTTTTCAGAACTAATTACTACTCAATTGATAATTTCACATGGTGTCACCGCAATTAGTCTTACTTATCCTTTTCACCATGCAAAGCTACAAGTTTTACCTATTAGAATATAAATGTTTTATACAGCCCAATCTTGTAGGCAGTCCTCAACATGTGACCAAGTCTTCATTCATGTGAATCACAAATAACTTATTCTTTCAAGGTCCTGTAACAAGAGACAACTTCTCTTTGTTATTTAAGACACAAAATATCTTTCTAAAGATTAGGAGTCGAAATTAACATGAATTTGATGGTAGCCCACAAGACTAGTTATTCCAAGATTTTACTAGTCCTCATTTTTTAATAGTCCTGAAAAAAGGTGAATATACAAGAAAAAAGAAATGAACCGTGAGCTGGTGAGCAACATGTTCTTGCTGAGATCAGACTGAATGTTTTTTGGCATATTTTTATTTCATTTTTTTCACTAGCCCATCGGACTACCCAAACCTCAGCAGCTAGTAGTCCCGCTGCTAAAACCACTAGCCTTGGGATAGCGGACTAGTGTTAATTTCAACCCCTGGTTTGTGCCCATGGTTCAATCTGCCAGGCACACCTCAACTGTCCCAGTCCAGCACGCCGTACAAACACCGTAAAATAAAGATACATATATTTTTTAATATTCTGACGTGCTCTTTTTTGAGTAACAAACTCATACCCCATTAAAAAAGTGTTTGAACGCTATTACTCAAGAAACATTAATTACTACGATACGCAAGGTCATAGTTCATCTTTGTATCAGCAGCATACATGGGAAATGGGAATACAGAGGACAATGTATATTTAGAATTAAAATGCATCATTATTATTATTATTATTATTATTATTATTATTATACATTTCTGGTAATGAAACCAAGGATCTCTCAAAAGTACACTTAAGCACTGTAGCTCGGAAGCCTGAGGAAACCTGTAAACAAGGGCACTTGCTATGTGAACCAGAAACACCGGGGTAAACCCCTACTTTTCCACAATAAGTATTCTGGGTTCTTTTATGTGCATTACTTAATCTAGTACACAGGACCTACGGCTTAACATCCCATCCAAATTATGAAGCAATTATAGTTAAATGTCTTGCTCAAGGATATAAGCGCTGTGATCAGCCATGCCAGGGTTCGAACCCACATTCTGACAACACCAGAACTTGAGTCCGATGCACGAGACCGCTTGGCCACGACACTCCACTAAGCGAACAGCCCTATTCCTCAAAGACACAACATTTCTTTTTAAGTCCTACCTTTGTGGTTTGTGTAAGGGGTCTTGCGTCACAAAGAATCTGCTCCAGAAGTTTCTCAGATGAGGACTCGATTCCGGTACATGCTCCTGTGGTCTCAAGCCATGTCTCGAGCGTTGTATAGGCAGAAACTCTCAGACCACTAAAATAAATTTAACAATGGATAACAGGGATTTAAAAAAAAATGCTATGGTGATATTTTGTGCTCTAATTACAATTTAATCTCATTCCACACATACATGTACATGAAGTGGAGTGTCGTGGCAGAGCGGTCTAGTGCATTGGACTCAAAGTTCTAGTGCTGTCAGAACGTGGGTTTGAATCCTGGCGCTTGTGTCCTTGAGCAAGACACTCAACCATAATTGCTTCATCCTTCAGATGGGACATTAAGTCATAGGTCCTGTGTACTAGATTATTAAAGTAATGCATGTCAAAGAACCCAGAACACTTATCGTAGAAGAGTAGGGGTTTACCCCGGTGTTTCTGGTTCACATAGCTTCCGAGCTACAGTGCTTAAGTGTGCTTTTGAGGCATCCTTTGTTTCATTACAAGAAATTTATAATAATAATATGCCAAATCCTGCACCAGCAAGTTTCTTCAGTTAATCTAAAATCTAAACAAACCTGAAATTTATACAAAATATTTAAGAGAAACAACAGTTTCGGTTCTAAATTGTAAAAGATATATCATACCTGTATGGCTTTTGCTTGATCTCATCTGATTGGCTGCTCATTGTCCAACCAAGTGTCTGTACAAAGAGCTTGTTTATCATGTGACCATGGAGAACCAGGTTGCCACGACAACTAAACCAAGTATGTAGAAAGATGAATTTCAGCTTTGGAATATTAAATTTGTGATTTTTCAATTAAAGTTATTTGGTTTTTCAATAAATATTAATGTACAAATTATGAAACAAATTTGAAAGAAAAAATTTACCTTGAAATTAGTGCAGACAGCACGTTGAATGCTTCACTGTGAATTGTGGACAATGAACCAGCTAGCAACGTCCATTTTAAAGATACTTTTTTAGACTACACAAAAATACAAATATAGGAATTGTTTAAAATCTGTATACTTTTCACTTGGCTTAATAACAGCAATGTCCATTTTCTAGCTAGATTAACCAGTTCGCGTCGGAGGCCGTGTATACACGCAATTTTTTTTTTACACCGCGGATCGGAGAGCGTCTAAACACGCCATAGGAAACTCGGGAATATTTGTATGCATGCTCGGTTGACATGACAACGAGCCACGCGCATAAAGTGACATGCTCGGAAGACGTGGCCACACACTGTGGAAGCTTCCGCTGTCCTTTCGGGTGACGTAAAACCACGCCATTTTGGCAGTGGTCGTGCTTCGGTTGACGTGTTATTGCGCAGCAATTGTTCGGCACAATAGCGGGGGCTGTGTAAACACGCTAGGGGAGTCTTGACATGGGGGGGGCACTCGTAAACCTGTTCCACACCTTTGTCTTTGTCTCCATTGAAATCTGTAAAGCTGTGGTATACAAAGATTTCTATAGACCAATTTCCGCGCACCATTGTCCCATTGTTACTCGGTACGCTCGGTACCACTCGGACGACGTGTAAATACGATGAAGAATTCTTTAGAGGGCTCGGTGGACTTCTAAAGACGCAACACAAAAGACGCCCTCCTGGCTATAATTCCCAAGGGAAACTCGCCAAATTATATGCTAATAAGCTAAATGGGGGTGTCCCGTCTTAGTTTCATTGACATAACCAAAAATAATTCACGCAAACAAAAACGTGTTTGTGTGGGAAAAAGAAACCCGCACAGGGGCCTAGAAAAACTTTTTTATTCCCGACGTGAACTGGTTAACTATCCAAATATTAGGGCAACTGATTGCTTCCTTATGAGAACATTGTCAAAAGCAACAAATCTCAGAGTAATGTTTTTCACTAATACATGGTCGCCATTGTTGGGGGATGAAATGTGATTTTCCCAGAAACTTGAATTCATATTGAGCTGAAAGACTCACAAGTCTGTTTCCGTACAGGTGATATTTCTCAGTCCTCAAATGCATGCAAGCCCATGTGTAAACAGTCTTTAAGAATTAATGAATGGGTGAGTGGTCAGATTGTGAGCTTGACTCCCGGCCAGAATCGTTGTGCTTGTTTCCTCGAGCAAGAAAATTTACCATAATTGCTTCTCTCCACCCAGGAATATAAATGGGTACCTGTGAGGTTAGAGGTTGCTATTGTGTTTGATCTATTCATAAATGTATGTTCTTACCAGCATTTTCCCATTAAGGGCTAGCACTCTGTAGCACATAGACAAAATGCCATTGACTGGGATTTTCACAATTTCAGGAAATTCAGCTCTGGAATTGAAGGAAAAATTTGGATAAAATTACTCATCTTTCATAATTGAAAGAACATTTCCTATCGCAATCGGACGCTAATTTAACCCTCCTACTATAGCTGCACTTTAGTGGGAAGTTGCTACAGAGGTCAAAATCAGTCAACTGCCTGTTTTGACTATTGACCCAAATGTGCACACAGGGGCATTCTTGACTGGTTTTTACTGTCATTTTGACCACCCTGAACAATACCAGACAATGCTTTTACCAGTCAAAAACGGTCGACTCATTTTGGCCTGTAAATGTACTTACTACACGTAAGGTTTGACAGTGTTTGACTTTTAAGTGCACTAGATATACCTTGGCAAGTATATCAACATTTTGACTGATTTTGACCCTTGTAGTAGTAGGAGGGTTAATACAGCTACCAAGTAGAAATACTTAAAAACAAAACGTATTTGGTATTTGTTTAGCAAGATTTGTTGCTTACCAGCTCAAGTCTAACTTCATACATGTATTCATAGATGCTTAGCAGATAAAATTGCTTACCAGAAAAATTTGTTTAGCGGATTTCTTTGGTCACCAGCCAAACTTTCATACAAAATGTATGCATATTAGCCGGTTGTTTTACATTACTTAGCAAATATATTTGTTTAGCAAAATTCTCTGCCTAGCAGCTCTATGAAATTGACCCCTGGTTGGCAGCCATAGTTTTGCTTAGCAATTTTTCTGCTTAATAGCTCCATAACACAGGCCTCTAGAATTGCTATTGTGTTGGTCAAGATAAACTGCACCTTTATATGCACTGAAAACTCTTCCCTGTCAATGTAAATGAAGTTAACCATAACTCCCTAGGCCCATTTGCTTACACATAACTTGAATCCTTCCTAACTCCCTAGACCCATTTGCTTACACATAACCTGAATCCTTCCTAACTCCCTAGGCCCATTTGCTTACACATAACCTGAATCCTTCCTAACTCCCTAGGCCCATTTGCTTACACATAACCTGAATCCTCCCTAACTCCCTAGGCCCATTTGCTTACACATAACCTGAATCCTTCCTAACTCCCTAGGCCCATTTGCTTACACATAACCTGAATCCTCCAAAATCCTTCAGTAGTAAAGCAAGCAAGCACATGACATGTATGCACACATGTATTTCTAATCTGTGATACATGTACATGGCCAGGGACCCTCCCTGCATGCATGGTGCAATAAACAGTGTCCACTGACCAAAGCACTGACCTTGCAATCACTACAACAAACATGGATGTACATGTACCATGGAAAGGCAAGTATGCCTAATAACCTCAATCCTCCAAAATCCTTCACTTTAGCAAAGAGCATAGAGCATGGAGCATGTAACCTCAATACCTCAATCCTTCAAAATCCTTCAAAATCCTTCACTTTGGCAAAGAGGATTTTGGAGGATTTGGGAAGGTTAGGGTACAGAGTACACTAACCAGCGATATGCTATGCCTAGTGAGGGGTGCTGCTTGTTTATAAAGCGCTCTCAATAGACCATGCACAGAGTGAGTTTAACAGCATTATAATTATCGTTTCGGAGGGCAGTTTGTAAAATTTGATAGTTTCCGCTCGGAAAATAAAGAGTTTGTATGTCCACCTTAGCATGTGTTGAAGGCAGGCAGACAGCATCTTCAAGTGTCTGACTAGTGTATAGGTCCTTGACGGTTCCTTGGAAGGTGCATCCGGCATAGCGAGAGGGGTGTGTGTAGAACCACTCTGGCTCTCTGGAGCAAGATATAAACAACTTTTAATTCAGTGGCTTATTTCATCAAGTTAATTAGAATAATTTGCTTTATTGATTGATAATAATATGAAACTTCTGCAGAATCAAATGATGTTGAATTTTTGCTTTTATATGTCTCCACAGTAACTACACTCTTTGGGAGCTGAAAAACAAAGGAAAACGCAAAAACATATGTCACATTAACCCTAACTCCCTAGACAACAAAGCCAGTTGGAGGATTTTGAAGGATTTTTATTGTTATAGTACAATGCCTAGGGAGTTAAGGTTAAAAAAATTAAAAATAAAATAAAAAATAAAAAGTGTTTGTTAATTTGTTAATTGATGAAGAAGACATAGGTTGGTGACGTTAAGAAGACATTATAGGTTGGTGACGTTAAGAAGACATTATAGGTTGGTGACGTTAAGAAGACATTATAGGTTGGTGACGTTAAGATGACATTATAGGTTGGTGACGTTAAGATGACATTATAAGGTTGGTGACGTTAAGAAGACATTATAGGTTGGTGACGTTAAGAAGACATTATAAGGTTGGTGACGTTAAGAAGACATTATAGGTTGGTGACGTTAAGAAGACATTATAGGTTGGTGACGTTAAGAAGACATTATAAGGTTGGTGACGTTAAGAAGACATTATACATGTAGGTTGGTGACGTTAAGAAGACATTATAAGGTTGGTGACGTTAAGAAGACATTATAGGTTGGTGACGTTAAGAAGACATTATAGGTTGGTGACGTTAAGAAGACATTATAGGTTGGTGACGTTAAGATGACATTATAGGTTGGTGACGTTAAGATGACATTATAAGGTTGGTGACGTTAAGAAGACATTATAGGTTGGTGACGTTAAGAAGACATTATAGGTTGGTGACGTTAAGAAGACATTATAGGTTGGTGACGTTAAGATGACATTATAGGTTGGTGACGTTAAGATGACATTATAAGGTTGGTGACGTTAAGAAGACATTATAGGTTGGTGACGTTAAGAAGACATTATAGGTTGGTGACGTTAAGAAGACATTATAGGTTGGTGACGTTAAGAAGACATTATAGGTTGGTGACGTTAAGAAGACATTATAGGTTGGTGACGTTAAGAAGACATTATAGGTTGGTGACGTTAAGAAGACATTATAGGTTGGTGGCGTTAAGAAGACATTATAGGTTGGTGACGTTAAGAAGACATTATAGGTTGGTGACGTTAAGAAGACATTATAGGTTGGTTCCGTTAAGTACTCTTTATAGGTTGGTGACGTTAAGAAGACATTATAGGTTGGTGACGTTAAGAAGACATTATAGGTTGGTGACGTTAAGAAGACATTATAGGTTGGTGACGTTAAGAAGACATTATAGGTTGGTGACGTTAAGAAGACATTATAGGTTGGAGACGTTAAGAAGACATTATAGGTTGGTGACGTTAAGAAGACATTATAGGTTGGTGACGTTAAGAAGACATTATAGGTTGGTGACGTTAAGAAGACATTATAGGTTGGTGACGTTAAGAAGACATTATAGGTTGGTGACGTTAAGAAGACATTATAGGTTGGTGACGTTAAGAAGACATTATAGGTTGGTGACGTTAAGAAGACATTATAGGTTGGTGGCGTTAAGAAGTCATTAGAGGGTGGTGACTTTAAGAAGACGTTATAAGGTTGGTGACGTTAAGAAGACATTATAGGTTGGTGACGTTAAGAAGACATTATAGGTTGGTGACGTTAAGAAGACATTATAAGGTTGGTGACGTTAAGAAGACATTATAGGTTGGTGACGTTAAGAAGACATTATAGGTTGGTGACGTTAAGAAGACATTATAGATTGGTGACGTTAAGACATAGGTTGGTGACGTTAAGAAGACATTATAGGTTGGTGACGTTAAGAAGACATAGGTTGGTGACGTTAAGACATTATAGGTTGGTGACGTTAAGAAGACATTATAGGTTGGTGACGTTAAGAAGACATAGGTTGGTGACGTTAAGAAGACATTATAGGTTGGTGACGTTAAGAAGACATTATAGGTTGGTGACGTTAAGAAGACATTATAGGTTGGTGACGTTAAGAAGACAATATAGGTTGGTGTCGTTAAGAAGACATTATAGGTTGGTGACGTTAAGAAGACATTATAGGTTGGTGACGTTAAGAAGACATTATAGGTTGGTGACGTTAAGAAGACATTATAGGTTGGTGACGTTAAGAAGACATTATAGGTTGGTGACGTTAAGAAGACATTATAGGTTGGTGACGTTAAGAAGACATTATAGGTTGGAGACGTTAAGAAGACATTATAGGTTGGTGACGTTAAGAAGACATTATAGGTTGGTGACGTTAAGAAGACATTATAGGTTGGTGTCGTTTAGAAGACATTATAGGTTGGTGGCGTTAAGAAAGACATTATAGGTTGGTGACGTTAAGAAGACATTATAGGTTGGTGACGTTAAGAAGACATTATAGGTTGGTGACGTTAAGAAGACATTATAGGTTGGTGACGTTAAGAAGACATTATAGGTTGGTGGCGTTAAGAAGACATTATAGGTTGGTGGCGTTAAGAAGACATAGGTTGGTGACGTTAAGAAGACATTATAGGTTGGTGACGTTAAGAAGACATTATAGGTTGGTGACGTTAAGAAGACATTATAGGTTGGTGACGTTAAGAAGACAATATAGGTTGGTGGCGGTAAGGATACATTATAGGTTGGTGGCGTTAAGAAGACATTATAGGTTGGTGGCGTTAAGAAGACATTATAGGTTGGTGACGTTAAGAAGACATTATAGGTTGGTGGCGTTAAGAAGACATTATAGGTTGGTGACGTTAAGAAGACATTATAGGTTGGTGACGTTAAGAAGACATTATAGGTTGGTGACGTTAAGAAGACATTATAGGTTGGTGACGTTAAGAAGACATTATAGGTTGGTGACGTTAAGAAGACATTATAGGTTGGTGACGTTAAGAAGACATTATAGGTTGGTGACGTTAAGAAGACATTATAGGTTGGTGACGTTAAGAAGACATTATAGGTTGGTGACGTTAAGAAGACATTATAGGTTGGTGACGTTAAGAAGACATTATAGGTTGGTGGCGTTAAGAAGACATTATAGGTTGGTGACGTTAAGAAGACATTATAGGTTGGTGGCGTTAAGAAGACATTATAGGTTGGTGACGTTAAGAAGACATTATAGGTTGGTGACGTTAAGAAGACATTATAGGTTGGTGACGTTAAGAAGACATTATAGGTTGGTGGCGTTAAGAAGACATTATAGGTTGGTGGCGTTAAGAAGACATTATAGGTTGGTGGCGTTAAGAAGACATTATAGGTTGGTGACGTTAAGAAGACATTATAGGTTGGTGGCGTTAAGAAGACATTATAGGTTGGTGACGTTAAGAAGACATTATAGGTTGGTGACGTTAAGAAGACATTAGGTTGGTGGCGTTAAGAAGACATTATAGGTTGGTGACGTTAAGAAGACATTATAGGTTGGTGGCGTTAAGAAGACATTATAGGTTGGTGGCGTTAAGAAGACATTATAGGTTGGTGGCGTTAAGAAGACATTATAGGTTGGTGACGTTAAGAAGACATTATAGGTTGGTGACGTTAAGAAGACATTATAGGTTGGTGACGTTAAGAAGACATTATAGGTTGGAGGCGTTAAGAAGACATTATAGGTTGGTGACGTTAAGAAGACATTATAGGTTGGTGACGTTAAGAAGACATTATAGGTTGGTGGCGTTAAGAAGACATTATAGGTTGGTGACGTTAAGAAGACATTATAGGTTGGTGGCGTTAAGAAGACATTATAGGTTGGTGGCGTTAAGAAGACATTATAGGTTGGTGACGTTAAGAAGACATTATAGGTTGGTGGCGTTAAGAAGACATTATAGGTTGGTGGCGTTAAGAAGACATTATAGGTTGGTGGCGTTAAGAAGACATTATAGGTTGGTGACGTTAAGAAGACATAAGGTTGGTGACGTTAAGAAGACATTATAGGTTGGTGACGTTAAGAAGACATTATAGGTTGGTGACGTTAAGAAGACATTATAGGTTGGTGACGTTAAGAAGACATTATAGGTTGGTGACGTTAAGAAGACATTATAGGTTGGTGACGTTAAGAAGACATTATAGGTTGGAGACGTTAAGAAGACATTATAGGTTGGAGACGTTAAGAAGACATTATAGGTTGGTGACGTTAAGATGACATTATAGGTTGGAGACGTTAAGAAGACATTATAGGTTGGTGACGTTAAGAAGACATTATAGGTTGGTGACGTTAAGAAGACATTATAGGTTGGTGACGTTAAGAAGACATTATAGGTTGGAGACGTTAAGAAGACATTATAGGTTGGAGACGTTAAGAAGACATTATAGGTTGGTGACGTTAAGATGACATTATAGGTTGGAGACGTTAAGAAGACATTATAGGTTGGTGACGTTAAGAAGACATTATAGGTTGGTGACGTTAAGAAGACATTATAGGTTGGAGACGTTAAGAAGACATTATAGGTTGGTGACGTTAAGAAGACATTATAGGTTGGTGACGTTAAGAAGACATTATAGGTTGGTGACGTTAAGAAGACATTATAGGTTGGTGACGTTAAGAAGACATAAGGTTGGTGACGTTAAGAAGACATTATAGGTTGGTGACGTTAAGAAGACATTATAGGTTGGTGACGTTAAGAAGACATTATAGGTTGGTGACGTTAAGAAGACATTATAGGTTGGTGACGTTAAGAAGACATTATAGGTTGGTGACGTTAAGAAGACATTATAGGTTGGTGACGTTAAGAAGACATTATAGGTTGGTGACGTTAAGAAGACATTATAGGTTGGTGACGTTAAGAAGACATTATAGGTTGGTGGCGTTATGAAGACATAAGGTTGGTGGCGTTAAGAAGACATTATAGGTTGGTGACGTTAAGAAGACATTATAGGTTGGAGACGATAAGAAGACATTATACGTTGGTGACTTTAAGAAGACTTTATTTGTTGGTTTCGTTTAGTAGTCGTTATAAGGTTGGTGACGTTAAGAAGACATTATAGGTTGGTGACGTTAAGAAGACATTATAGGTTGGTGACGTTAAAGAAGACATTATAGGTTGGTGACGTTAAGAAGACATTATAGGTTGGAGCGTTAAGAAGACATTATAGGTTGGAGGCGTTAAGAAGACATTATAGGTTGGTGGCGTTAAGAAGACATTATAGGTTGGTGGCGTTAAGAAGACATTATAGGTTGGTGACGTTAAGAAGACATTATAGGTTGGTGACGTTAAGAAGACATAAGGTTGGTGACGTTAAGAAGACATTATAGGTTGGAGACGTTAAGAAGACATTATAGGTTGGAGACGTTAAGAAGACATTATAGGTTGGTGACGTTAAGATGACATTATAGGTTGGAGACGTTAAGAAGACATTATAGGTTGGTGACGTTAAGAAGACATTATAGGTTGGAGGCGTTAAGAAGACATTATAGGTTGGTGACGTTAAGAAGACATTATAGGTTGGTGACGTTAAGAAGACATTATAGGTTGGTGACGTTAAGAAGACATTATAGGTTGATGACGTTAAGAAGACATTATAGGTTGGTGACGTTAAGATGACATTATAGGTTGGTGACGTTAAGAAGACATTATAGGTTGGTGACGTTAAGAAGACATTATAGGTTGGTGACGTTAAGAAGACATTATAGGTTGGTGACGTTAAGAAGACATTATAGGTTGGTGACGTTAAGAAGACATTATAGGTTGGTGACGTTAAGAAGACATTATAGGTTGGTGACGTTAAGAAGACATTATAGGTTGGTGACGTTAAGAAGACATAAGGTTGGTGACGTTAAGAAGACATTATAGGTTGGTGACGTTAAGAAGACATTATAGGTTGGTGACGTTAAGAAGACATTATAGGTTGGTGACGTTAAGAAGACATTATAGGTTGGTGACGTTAAGAAGACATAAGGTTGGTGACGTTAAGAAGACATTATAGGTTGGTGACGTTAAGAAGACATTATAGGTTGGTGACGTTAAGAAGACATTATAGGTTGGTGACGTTAAGAAGACATTATAGGTTGGAGACGTTAAGAAGACATTATAGGTTGGAGACGTTAAGAAGACATTATAGGTTGGTGACGTTAAGAAGACATTATAGGTTGGTGACGTTAAGAAGACATTATAGGTTGGTGACGTTAAGAAGACATTATAGGTTGGTGACGTTAAGAAGACATAAGGTTGGTGACGTTAAGAAGACATTATAGGTTGGTGACGTTAAGAAGACATTATAGGTTGGTGACGTTAAGAAGACATTATAGGTTGGTGACGTTAAGAAGACATTATAGGTTGGAGACGTTAAGAAGACATTATAGGTTGGTGACGTTAAGAAGACATTATAGGTTGGAGACGTTAAGAAGACATTATAGGTTGGTGACGTTAAGAAGACATTATAGGTTGGTGACGTTAAGAAGACATTATAGGTTGGTGACGTTAAGAAGACATTATAGGTTGATGACGTTAAGAAGACATTATAGGTTGGTGACGTTAAGATGACATTATAGGTTGGTGACGTTAAGAAGACATTATAGGTTGGAGACGTTAAGAAGACATTATAGGTTGGTGACGTTAAGAAGACATTATAGGTTGGTGACGTTAAGAAGACATTATAGGTTGGAGACGTTAAGAAGACATTATAGGTTGGTGACGTTAAGAAGACATTATAGGTTGGTGACGTTAAGAAGACATTATAGGTTGGTGACGTTAAGAAGACATTATAGGTTGGAGACGTTAAGAAGACATTATAGGTTGGTGACGTTAAGAAGACATTACAGGTTGGTGACGTTAAGAAGACATTATAGGTTGGTGACGTTAAGAAGACATTATAGGTTGGAGACGTTAAGAAGACATTATAGGTTGGTGGCGTTAAGAAGACATTATAGGTTGGTGACGTTAAGAAGACATTATAGGTTGGTGACGTTAAGAAGACATTATAGGTTGGAGGCGTTAAGAAGACATTATAGGTTGGTGGCGTTAAGAAGACATTATAGGTTGGTGACGTTAAGAAGACATTATAGGTTGGAGGCGTTAAGAAGACATTATAGGGTTGGTGACGTTAAGAAGACATTATAGGTTGGAGACGTTAAGAAGACATTATAGGTTGGTGACGTTAAGATGACATTATAGGTTGGTGACGTTAAGAAGACATTATAGGTTGGAGACGTTAAGAAGACATTATAGGTTGGTGACGTTAAGAAGACATTATAGGTTGGTGACGTTAAGAAGACATTATAGGTTGGTGACGTTAAGAAGACATTACAGGTTGGTGACGTTAAGAAGACATTATAGGTTGGAGACGTTAAGAAGACATTATAGGTTGGTGACGTTAAGAAGACATTATAGGTTGGTGACGTTAAGAAGACATTATAGGTTGGTGACGTTAAGATGACATTATAGGTTGGAGACGTTAAGAAGACATTATAGGTTGGTGACGTTCAGAAGACATTATTGGTTGGTGGCTATATTTAGTCATTATAGGTTGGGGGCGTTAAGAAGACATTATAGGTTGATGACGTTAAGAAGACATTATAGGTTGGTGACGTTAAGATGACATTATAGGTTGGAGACGTTAAGAAGACATTATAGGTTGGTGACGTTAAGAAGACATTATAGGTTGGTGACGTTAAGAAGACATTATAGGTTGGTGACGTTAAGAAGACATTATAGGTTGATGACGTTAAGAAGACATTATAGGTTGGTGACGTTAAGATGACATTATAGGTTGGAGACGTTAAGAAGACATTATAGGTTGGAGACGTTAAGAAGACATTATAGGTTGGTGACGTTAAGAAGACATTATAGGTTGGTGACGTTAAGAAGACATTATAGGTTGGTGACGTTAAGAAGACATTATAGGTTGGTGACGTTAAGAAGGCATTATAGGTTGGTGACGTTAAGAAGACATTATAGGTTGGTGACGTTAAGAAGACATTATAGGTTGGAGACGTTAAGAAGACATTATAGGTTGGAGACGTTAAGAAGACATTATAGGTTGGTGACGTTAAGAAGACATTATAGGTTGGTGACGTTAAGAAGACATTATAGGTTGGTGACGTTAAGAAGACATTATAGGTTGGAGACGTTAAGAAGACATTATAGGTTGGAGACGTTAAGAAGACATTATAGGTTGGAGACGTTAAGAAGACATTATAGGTTGGAGACGTTAAGAAGACATTATAGGTTGGAGACGTTAAGAAGACATTATAGGTTGGAGACGTTAAGAAGACATTATAGGTTGGTGACGTTAAGAAGACATTATAGGTTGGTGACGTTAAGAAGACATTATAGGTTGGTGACGTTAAGAAGACATTATAGGTTGGTGACGTTAAGAAGACATTATAGGTTGGTGACGTTAAGATGACATAAGGTTGGTGACGTTAAGAAGACATTATAGGTTGGTGACGTTAAGAAGACATTATAGGTTGGAGACGTTAAGAAGACATTATAGGTTGGAGACGTTAAGAAGACATTATAGGTTGGTGACGTTAAGAAGACATTATAGGTTGGTGACGTTAAGAAGACATTATAGGTTGGTGACGTTAAGAAGACATTATAGGTTGGAGACGTTAAGAAGACATTATAGGTTGGTGACGTTAAGAAGACATTATAGGTTGGTGACGTTAAGAAGACATTATAGGTTGGAGACGTTAAGAAGACATTATAGGTTGGTGACGTTAAGAAGACATTATAGGTTGGAGACGTTAAGAAGACATTATAGGTTGGTGACGTTAAGAAGACATTATAGGTTGGTGACGTTAAGAAGACATTATAGGTTGGTGACGTTAAGAAGACATTATAGGTTGGTGACGTTAAGAAGACATTATAGGTTGGTGACGTTAAGAAGACATTATAGGTTGGTGACGTTAAGAAGACATTATAGGTTGGTGACGTTAAGAAGACATTATAGGTTGGTGACGTTAAGAAGACATTATAGGTTGGTGACGTTAAGATGACATTATAGGTTGGTGACGTTAAGAAGACATTATAGGTTGGTGACGTTAAGAAGACATTATAGGTTGGTGACGTTAAGAAGACATTATAGGTTGGTGACGTTAAGAAGACATTATAGGTTGGTGACGTTAAGATGACATTATAGGTTGGTGACGTTAAGAAGACATTATAGGTTGGTGACGTTAAGAAGACATTATAGGTTGGTGACGTTAAGAAGACATTATAGGTTGGAGACGTTAAGAAGACATTATAGGTTGGTGACGTTAAGAAGACATTATAGGTTGGTGACGTTAAGAAGACATTATAGGTTGGTGACGTTAAGAAGACATTATAGGTTGGTGACGTTAAGAAGACATTATAGGTTGGTGACGTTAAGAAGACATTATAGGTTGGTGACGTTAAGAAGACATTATAGGTTGGTGACGTTAAGATGACATTATAGGTTGGTGACGTTAAGAAGACATTAATAATGGAGGCATTTTTTTAAGCGCTCTTACATGATGTACCACAGCGCTGTACATTATTACCCCTGCTCATTCGGCGCATAAATCATTCCTGAAACCATCTTGACTCCCTGGGGAGTATACAGCTCAATTGCTGCCATTACAGCGCATATGGGCTAATCAAACACAACAACCAACTCTGCCCTCACAGGTACCCATTTACCCCTGGGTGGAGAGAAGCAATTATGGTACAAAGTGTCTTGCTCTAGGACACAAGCACCACGTTCGCGGTCGGGATTTGAACCCACATTCTGACGTCTCAGCCATCAGACCACAAATCCAATGCACTAAACCGTTCGACCATGGCACTCCATATTCCTTTTTGGCTAAATAGTTGTCATATTGGAAACCTAAGACAACTTTCTGTGCGTTTTCATGAACATACTGATGTATTCATATGAAATATTCCCACATACATGTAAAATATGCCCAATTTTGTCTTAGGGCTGTGGCTAAGAAGCAAACGGCAAAAAGATCAATTGTATTTCTTTCGGGCAGAGGCTGACATGTACCAATTATGGAGTTCATCTAAATATGTTGGGAGGGGAACATTTGGAATAAGTGTGTCACATTCACTGCTGCAATTAATTAATGATATCATATAGTGATGTGTTCTACCAAAATCAGATGGAATTAGGCAGAGCTCGGAACTGTGAAATAGCACAAAAATATTAATGGGAGTGATTTATAATTTTTATAACATCTTGTGAAATAAGCTATCATTGTAAAGCTGAAGATCTCTACTTTCATTATCAACAACCAACTCAATTTGGATTTCTTGCTCAAATGTGTCCGATTTCGGTAGAACACATCACATATTTCTCCTGAGGACGATCAGAGCATACTGATCGAAACGTTGAGTTGTAACAGTCTCCAGTTCTTTCAGAACTAATTACTACTCAATAGAGAATTTCACATGGTGTCACCGCAATTAGTCTTATATATTTACCTGTTCCCGATTCCCCATAGAGTCGGTCCAAGACATTCCTGAAACTGGTCAACACTTTTTGACAATAGAAGGACCACGCCTCGACGTGTTTGACGCCTCCCTGTCCTCCGCCTCCGACCCTAGGAAGCAGAGCAAGACACCGACTCGCTGACTGGAGGATGAGATGGGAAAAAGAATGAGATAATAATAATAATGTAATAATGTGTGGACTTATATAGCGCACGTATCCACCAACTAAGTGGTGCTCAAAGCGCATTATATCATTACCCCTGCTCATAAGGCTCATAAATCATTCCTGAAACCATCTCAGCTCCCTGGGGAGTATACAGCTCAATTGCTGCCATTACAGCGCATATAGGGCTAATCAACCAACTCTGCCCTCACAGGTACCCATTTAACCCCTGGGTGGAGAGAAGCAATTATGGTTAAATGTCTTGCTCAAGGACACAAGTGTCACAGCCGGGATTCGAACCCACATTCTGCTGCTAACACCAGAACTTGAGTCCGGTAAGCTAGACCGCTCGGCCACGACACTCCATGAATTCAAAGAAGATGAATTCAAAGAAGATGAGGATGAGGATGAGGATGGAGATGGAGATGGAGATGGAGATTGAGGGGGGGGGGGGAGGGGGGGCTGTGGCATAGCCAGGAATTTGTTCAATAAGGGCGGGGCTGGGTGGGATGACAGGGATTTTGTAAGAGGGGAGGGGAGGGGAAGGGAGGGGAAACAGAGTTTCCAATTTCATGGCCCAATTTCATAGAGCTACATCCCAGCAATTATTGCTTGGCAAATATATCTGCGTAGCAAAAATGGGCCGAGAACCAGCGAGAAGCAATAGACATTACATGACAATTTGGCTGGTAACCTGATTTTGCTAAGCACAAGAATTCTGTGCTCAGTATGTTTGCGTGCTTAGTAGCTCTAGGAAACTATCCCCGGTTGTGGAGAGCCTTGCCTCAATGTGTGTGTGCAAGGGAACACTTTCTGTCAAGCAAAATGTCCACAGCAGGTCTGTCAGAAATAATGACACTGAAGCATCTATAATAACAATAATAATAATAAAGATTTGTAGCGTGCACATATCTACCCTGCTGGGCGCTCAAGGCATGGTGTGCATGCATGGTGTGCATGCATGGTGTGCATGCATGGTGTGCATGCATGGTGTGCATGCTGGGCATTAACCCTCCTACTGATAGACCATTTGAAACCATTCAAAATTTCCACTTTCAAAAATGCCCATTGGTTTTGTACACACATGGTGATACCATTTGAACAGTGTTGGTAGCAAGCTTTACTACCATTCAAATCCATTCAAATGCATAGAGGGTCCATTGATTCACCACTTAGTTTTGTATTAGCTGTACTACCATTTGGAAAGATCCAAACAAGGTTTTGTATTAGCTGACCTACCATTCAAAACCATTTGGGGGAATCAATACTGTACAGTTATTTCACCATTCAAAACCACAAAAGTGAATGGTTTCAAATGGTGCATCAACTTGTATGAAAAAGGTACCAGAAGTAGGAGGATTAACCAATCAGATTGGTCAATGAGGGGTTTCAATGGATAGCTTTCGATTGGTCAGTTGGTCTCCCTGGAAACACATTGACAAAGCCAACGTATGTGTAAATAAAACATATACAAAAAAATGGTATAATGCTTGTATATATGTTTGTCAGACATAATGGTGTTGTCTAATGCATGATGTTATGCCCAGTGCGCTGCGCAACCAATCGTATTGGTCAATGCAAGATTTGGATTCATGGCTGTCGACTGGCTAATTGCGGTTGACCATAACATTTAAAAAAAAAAAACCATCACAACATCACACCAGAGGGACGTCATTTTTTTGGTTGGAGCTCATGAGCTGTACTAAGAAGTTCTCGGTGCGTGTCCGGAAGGGCCCACATGGTCCAGGGAAGTACTGTATGCAGGCAGAGAGGACATCAACTGCGGAGTCCTAATATCAGGGGGGAAACAGCAGAGAGAAGAGGTCATGAGTTAGAGGATAAATAAACAGTAAACCACAATGCAGACTATTAAAAGTGGGTCATGACTTTGCACTGAAATTTGTTAAATGTTGCCGCGTCATTTGCAAAACAGTTGATTCCAAATGTACAATCAGGTTGTAAAAATAATCAGGTTGTATCTGCAACAGTGCATAAATTTACACAAGTTATAATAAATTTGCATATGTAATAATAAATTTGCATAATTTATAAGAAATTTGCATAATTTATAAGAAATTTGCATAAGTTGTAATACATTCCAATAAATTTTAATAAATGTGCATAAATTGAAAGAAATTAAGACAATTAAGTGCAACAAGATTGTATGTACTTCCAGATAGTCTTTAGCGAGAAATAATGCTCTTTTATTGTTATTATGATGCAGATGATTCCATAAATACCTACCTGTGACTTCAGCTCCAGAGCTGCTGTGACAATGACGGCAATGTGCGAGTTGGAGATCTCTCTCGATAGCTCAGTTACTTGTGACGCACCCTTGAGAATGGTCCCGAGGGTGCTGGCTACGAGGCTTATGACAGGCGGAGAATCAAATGACTGGAAAAAGGATGCATTGAGTACTATGATTAAAAGGAACGTAGAACATTAATCCTAACTCCCTAGGCCCATTTGCTTACACATAACCTGAATCCTTCCTAACTCCCTAGGCCCATTTGCTTACACATAACCTGAATCCTTCCTAACTCCCTAGGCCCATTTGCTTACACATAACCTGAATCCTCCACAATCCTTCAGTAGTAAAGCAAGCACATGACATGTATGCACACATGTGTATACTTCTAATCTGTGATACATGCACATGGCCAGGGACCCTCCCTGCATGCATGCATGCAACAATAAACAGTATCCACTGACCCAAGCACTGACCTTGCAATCACTACAACAAACATGGATGTACATGTACCATGGAAAGGCAAGTATGCCTAATAACCTCAATCCTTCAAAATCCTTCACTTTAGCAAAGAGGATTTAGAGGATTTGGAAAAGGTTGGGGATAATCAACTTTACACCAAGTAAGTTCTCTATTAAACTGTGATCTTTTGTGATGTTTGAGATTAGGCAACTTTTTTGTAATAATTTGGATAACAGACCCGCCACCCAAAGATCTCAGATTTTGAAGGAAAAAAATTTAAAACACCATCGTAAAATAAAAATTCCCAAAGGCGGACTCACATGCATTTGTACAGTGTACACCTACTGTGTTTACCGAGCTGTAACTCGCATTCCCCTTATCTTGAAATTTCCATGATACCAAAAGAGCCAGGAATCATTGATGCCTTGAGTCCGTGTACAGAATACGAGAAAAAAATAATAATAATTGCAGGCGCAATCTTAATAGCAGAGTTCTTCCCTTAATCAGTGGAGTTTTTTTGTTGTTCTTTTTGTTTTTTTCCCCATTACCCGTCGAACTTTGGGGGAAAAAACTGTAATCCATGTAATGAAACAAAAAAATCTTAAATGCCTCACCTAAGGTATAACAAAAAATGCATTCAATGCCCAGTAGAACATGGGGTAAAAATAATATACCTGCAAGCTTTGTGTCAGTAACCTGACCCATGATGCACAGTGCTGCTGGAAGTCTTCAGCTGGACACTGTGGCACAAGCGCCCTCAAGAGGCTCACACCCTCCAACCTGTTCAAATCAGAAGAAACATCAATATCTTTGCTGGAAACTAATCATCTTCATATACAAAAAAACCAACAGCGCAGTCCTATGACAATGTCACATGTTTACAATGGGAGTGTACCTGAAGAGTACCAGGGCATTTCATGGCAGGAAGATTTTAAAGGGGGACTGACATGGATTTAAATCAAACAGTTAAATATGTGATCGTTTTATTCTTTTATATCAGTAAAAGATCAATAAAAATTTAGTTTTGTGTTTTTATTGTTTTTGAGAGTGTTATTTTACCATTGTAAAAATGCCCCCCACTTTTACGCCCTGCACGGAGGAGCTGTTCGTGACGTCATGTCGGGAAGAGAAATTCGGCTCAAAACTTGGCTCAAAATGATCGCTGCACAAAACTATGTGAGCCGATGGACCTGACCACTTTACTCTTGTCAGTCGAACTTTGCTCGTCCAAATACGGCGATTTTTGGGTCACTTGGGAACAGATGAAGGCTAACACCGTCTTTGGTGGTGTTGTTGCATCCTGCAGAAACACATCTTCCCGGCATTTTATTAGTTCCGGAAACAAAAATCACGGAAGAAATGAAATCGACGCTACGTGTGTGAAACGTTCGTATGTACATGTACACTATGTACACATCGGATCTTCCCGACCTTACGTCACATATCTTATGCAAATGAAGCTTCCACCATGGGCGGGGTTGCCTCCCCCAAACACTTCAAACATTGTTTTAAAATACTTGTACTCAGAAATCAATGATTAAATAGACACAGGTGGGTCTCAAAAACAATATTTTATTACAAAACGCCTTAAGTACACACACAATAAAGGATGTCAGTCCCCCTTTAAATGTTAACCCTAACCACCCCAAATCCTGCATAATCCTCCAAGGGGCACTTTTTTGGGGAAAAATTCAGCACTGTTGAAAACTGGTACTCTCACCTCTTAAAATGAGGCAAAATTACTACCTGGCAAGAAGTATAGGCCATAAGTGCTGAATATGAAAGATCAACGAAAATGCATGGTGCACTGATGGATTTTGGAGGATTCAGAATACCTAGCATATAGGTGGTTAGGGTTAAATCTCCACATAATATCAAGTATTGTATACATTTGAGGTAAAAAAATAATAAATTTTAATGTTCAAATGTTTGTGTATTCTGGAGATGTAGATTCTACATGTACATGTACATTGGAATGAGTACAACAAATCGGAAGACATTTTCACTTTTTTCTCAAATAAGTTACATGTTGATTTTATACATATCTAGGGCCAATGATTTTCCGTTTCAGAAAAGTGCAAATTCCGTTTTCAAAAGTCTTAAATTCCGTTTCAGGCTGAAAAATTCCGTTTCACATTTTTTCAATACATAAAAGTGCATTTAAACATACACCCTGTATACACACAGTACATAAAATTGTAAATGTGAAAGGATAATGCATTGTTTAATAATTAACTAGCAAAGGGTCACAGTTGTTTTATGCTAGAAATGTGGCTCATCTGTTGAATCTGGTTGAATTAATCATCAACAATTCGTTTTGGACCAATAAATTTTACAAAATTATGTTTTTTATCAATAAAATTGCAGAAGTTATTTCCTTCAGATTCAAATCCCGTTTTCCGTTTCGAGGAGCAAATTCCGCAAATTCCGTCCGTTTTCCGCATTCGCAGAAAATCATTGGCCGTACATATCTCATGATTTATGATTTGATTTAAGATCATGATTCAAATATTGCTGCATTTACAACGTGTATACCGGCTTTAAAACCCTAATCGTAACCTAGCAACAAGATGCAACAAATGTAAAAAAGTTGTTGCATCTTGTAGCCCTCAGCAGAGAACAAAAGGGTCGTTGTTCTAGCTGATGGACCATTCTCAAGGGTGCGTCTTGTTGCATTGAGCAGCCTGCATACTTTTCTGTTGTTGCATTTTGTTGCATTCAGCTGTAGCGGGGTAGGGTTAAAAATCCATATTAGACAGGTGTCCACAACGTCCAGGTTTATACGATATATAGAGTCAAACCTGTGTATAGTGGACACCAAAGGGACGGATGAAAAGTGTCCACATTAGACAGGTTTATACAGTATATAGAGTCAAACCTCTCTATAGTGGACACCAAAGGGACGCATGAAAAGTGTCCACATTAGACAGGTTTATACAGTTTATAGAGTCAAACCTCTCTATAGTGGACACCAAAGGGACGCATGAAAAGCGTCTACATTAGACAGGTTTATACAGTACATAGAGTCAAACCTCTCTATAGTGGACACCAAAGGGACGCATGAAAAGTGTCCACATTAGACAGGTTTATACAGTATATAGAGTCAAACCTCTCTATAGTGGACACCAAAGGGACGCATGAAAAGCGTCCACATTAGACAGGTTTATACAGTACATAGAGTCAAACCTCTCTATAGTGGACACCAAAGGGCGGATGAAAAGTATCCACATTAGACAGGTTTATACAGTGCATAGAGTCAAACCTCTCTATAGTGGACACCAAAGGGCGGATGAAAAGTATCCACATTAGACAGGTTTATACAGTGCATAGAGTCAAACCTCTCTATAGTGGACACCAAAGGGACGCATGAAAAGCGTCCACATTAGACATGTTTATACAGTATACTGAGTCAAACCTGTGTATAGTGGACACCAAATGGACGCATGAAAAGCGTCCACATTAGACATGTTTATACAGTATATTGAGTCAAACCTCTCTATAGTGGACACCAAAGGGACGGATGAAAAGCGTCCACATTAGACAGGTTTATACAGTATATAGAGTCAAACCTCTCTATAGTGGACACCAAAGGGACGCATGAAAAGTATCCACATTAGACAGGTGCCCACAATGTCCAGGTTTATACGATATGTACAGTCAAACCTGTGTATGGTGGACACCAAAGGAACGGATGAAATGTGTCCACATTAGATAGGTGCCCACAGTGTTTAATGTGTTCCTGTACCATTTATTTAAGAATGTACCTTGTTTTTGCCGAGCTCAAGCAGCTGTTGATGTGCCCAATCCAACTGGACAGGTTGCTGTGATTCTAGTAAACAAAAATAAACCAACAAATAAAATAAAAAACAAAACATGCATAAAACATTTGGATACTGTTACCATGGTTATTTAGCTGTGATGAGTTTTCATCCGAGCTGGACGCAACATTAACCCTCCTACACATGGAGGCCATTCCAATCCACTAAAGCCCTCCTACACATAGACCGCGTTCACACTTGATCCGGCAAGGGCGATCAAAGGAGGATCAGATCCTGCAAGGGCGATCAAAGGGCGATCAACAGCTAGTGTGAACGCAAGAGCGATCAGGATCTGATCCTCCTTTTTGATCCCCTTTATTGCGGGATCAAGGAGGATCTGATCCTGCAAGGTGGATCAAAAAGCGTGAGTGTGAGCGGAGCATAACGCGGGATCAGACCCGCAAATTTGACCCACCGACTTCCGGTCTAATCAAACAGACTGGGCGCGAGTTGAAAAAAAATAAACCGCAAGCTTGTAAACAACCAGTGTTGGTTATGCAATGAGGCGTCCCTTATTACACTGGTTCCAACACGTAACACAGCATTTCTGTGCACAAAAGAACATTACGATTTGAATGGTGCTTGGCATTTGCATCCCTGTTCTGCATGCAACAACCGTGCGTGACGAACCACATGCTTGACCATTTCTACCTCTATGCATCGACCAGTTTCCTTCTCATCAGGCTTTCGTGTTTTTTATCATAATACCACGGTTTTCATTAGTATTTGAAAATCATTTTGTATATCCATATTTTGTATTTTCTTGTCGCAGTATTATAGTACACTTAAGGTTTAGTGTTGTTGGTGGTTGTTTACGTTATTTCTTGTACGACATGGCGAAGCTGCTGCTGTTGTCACGGGGTCGAATGTGGTCGGAGGGGAGCTGGCATGTTTTGGACATGCATCACCCGGCAACGCAGCGTGTGCCTGCGTGTGCGCACAATCAATGACCTTGCTCAGTTGACCTGTCACACGAGCAGTGTGGAACTTCCGTTGAACCGACGGTCCGGGCTAGGGGGATCAATGCACGATCAGACTCAAGTGTGAACGCGTCCGCGATCAGTTTGATCGCCCTTGCAGGATCTGATCCTCCGTTGATCGCCCTTGCCGGATCTAGTGTAAACGCGGCCATAGAGGCCACTCCAAGCCACTAAATGTCCAATGTGTTGAGCACACATTGTTTGTGCATATAAGCCACACTGACCCTTTGAAGTAATCTCCAATGTACATACATGCATACAAAGACACATGTATACCACAATTGACCTTATTTTCAGCAGGTTATACTGTAAACAAACTCCCAATAATAAATCACCATCAGCCACTGAGACCAATAAACCATACCAAGCCTCCATCATCCATTGGGATTTTCAGCTGTTATTTTGTAAACACGGACTCTCCATAGTAACCTACCACCAGCCACTGAGTCTGGAACAAAGTAATATGCCCTGCAATATGTCAATCACAAACCACTAAAACCAACAGACATATCAGGCATTATGTTACTATGCAGTATAGCTATGAGGAGCCACTGCCTACCATAGCAATGGCTTGGAGTGGCCTGAATGGGTTGTTTCAAAAATGTCACTGATTGTAGGAGGGTTAGCAACCTTCAGTGCATACATGGACAAGCCTGCTGTCCTTTCCAAGTAATCTTACAAAATCAACTGTGTGTCACCCAGGGCCACTGTAAATGTTTGAACATATTAGTATGGCCTGCAATGTATCAATGGGAGACCACTTTACCCTGTAATCTCAGTGGTGTGACAGTGCACAGAAGGGTAACCGTAGGAGGCCACTGGCAACAGCTAATGGCTTGGAGTGGCCTGAATGGGTTGTTTCAAAAAATTGCACTGATTGTAGGAGGTTAAAAAAATACCCCAAACAAAAATGCCCAAAAATCATTATGCTCCATCTCAAAAATGGCAAATTAGTATCTTCATAAAATGTTCCACTGCCATTTTGCCCAATTGTAGAAACAAACTTTGTTTGTTTTTATTATAAATAAACATAAGGTTTATTTAGCCCTAAACATATCTAACCCTAACCCTAACCCCACCCCATCAACATTACTCCCCAAACTAGCTGGCTTTCCATTCACAGAATATTTCCTTTAACCCTAACCCCCAAGGCCCATTTGCTTAAACACATAACCTGAATCCTCCAAAATCCTTCAGTAGTAAAGCAAGCACATGACATGTATGCACACATGTGTTAATAATCTGCGATACATGTACATGGCCAGGGACCCCTCCCTGCATGCATGAAACAATAAATAGCTATAACACCCTATTTTAAAAAAAATTCAAAATTTGTCAAGTTATACATCAAATTGAAGCTTTAGCTGAGAGATGATCAACGGTGCAATTTGTTTTTGAATATCTCTTTCGGTTATTGAGATATGATCTTTTAAAATTTGTAAAATCGTTACTTCGTGTGCCGCTAATTTGACCGTCAAAGCATTTATGGTAACTCATTTCACAAAAATTA
This sequence comes from Zoroaster sp. YZ-2022, assembly GCA_029582265.1. Taxonomy (NCBI): domain Eukaryota; kingdom Metazoa; phylum Echinodermata; class Asteroidea; order Forcipulatida; family Zoroasteridae; genus Zoroaster; species Zoroaster sp. YZ-2022. The sequence continues at coordinate 36,217,515 of CM055829.1, read as the reverse complement.
CACAAAAAAGTTATACATCAAACTGAAGCTATTAACCCTAACTCCCTAGGCCCATTTGCTTACACATAACCTGAATCCTTCCTAACTCCCTAGGCCCATTTGCTTACACATAACCTGAATCCTTCCTAACTCCCTAGGCCCATTTGCTTACACATAACCTGAATCCTTCCTAACTCCCTAGGCCCATTTGCTTACACATAACCTGAATCCTTCCTAACTCCCTAGGCCCATTTGCTTACACATAACCTGAATCCTTCCTAACTCCCTAGGCCCATTTGCTTACACATAACCTGAATCCTTCCTAACTCCCTAGGCCCATTTGCTTACACATAACCTGAATCCTTCCTAACTCCCTAGGCCCATTTGCTTACACATAACCTGAATCCTTCCTAACTCCCTAGGCCCATTTGCTTACACATAACCTGAATCCTTCCTAACTCCCTAGGCCCATTTGCTTACACATAACCTGAATCCTTCCTAACTCCCTAAGCCCATTTGCTTACACATAACCTGAATCCTTCCTAACTCCCTAGGCCCATTTGCTTACACATAACCTGAATCCTTCCTAACTCCCTAGGCCCCTTTGCTTACACATAACCTGAATCCTTCCTAACTCCCTAAGCCCATTTGCTTACACATAACCTGAATCCTCCAAAATCCTTCAGTAGTAAAGCAAGCACATGACATGTATGCACACATGTGTTTCTAATCCGTGATACGTGTACATGGCCAGGGACTCTCCCTGCATGCATGGAACAATAAACAGTGTCCACTGACCCAAGCACTGACCTTGCAATCACTACAACAAACATGGATGTACATGTACCATGGAAAGGCAAGTACATGTATGCCTAATAACCTCAATCCTCCAAAATCTTTCACTTTAGCAAAGAGCATGTAGCATGTAACCACAATCCTTCAAAATCCTTCACTTTAGCAAAGAGGATTTTGGAAGATTTGGGAAGGTTAGGGTTAACCCTAACAGACTAGGCCCTTTTGCTTACACATAGCCCAAATCCTCCTATATCCTAGAGAGTCAAAAGCTCAAAGTACCCAAATCCTTCTAAATCCTCCTGGTTTTTCTTAATATGGCCAACTGCCCAAATCCTTCCAGATCCTCCTGTGACAGAATGGTTATAAAATTACCATCAAACAAATGGAAGTGCCCGTGCTACATATGACCTTTTCATAACAGGACAATGGTCATAGAAATTCCATTGGTGTGCACACTAAGCATATATATGTGTTTCTTATCAGTAATACATAAACATACTATGCCTAGGGACCCCCAGCACTGACCCCTTGACCTTGCAATAGACCCACTTAACTTGTTACATGTACCTTGCCAATAATCAAACAAAAATTGTTTAGGCTACGTCACATTCCCCTCCCCCAGCAGCCCAAATCCTTCTGAATCCCATTTTGGCCAAGCTGCATAAGACCCTAATCCTTCTCTTTCCTCTTATGTCAAATACAGCCTGATAGCCCAATTCCTTCTAAATCCTCTCATAGCAGAAACCCACTATGGCCCAAATCCTTCTGGATCCTCCTCCACTGAAAAGTCCTAATAGCCCCAATCCTTCGGAATCCTTCACTTTGGCAAAGAGGATATAGAAGGATTTGGGCTGGTTAGGGTTTTAATGTGAGGAATTCAATGGTGTTTTTTATTTTCTAATAAGTCATTTAGTTCTTGAGATATTGGCTGTTGAACTTGGAAAAGTTGTGAGATTTAAGCAATAAATTAGAAATTAACAAGTGTGACTTGGAGCACCATGTTTTTTATTTTAAATTTGATGTTTTTGTGGTCATAGAATATAAAAATAAAAATAACAAATAATAGTAAAGTGTTAATTCCAATCATTATAGGCCCAGTTAAATGAAAAAAAAAAAAAAAAAAGGTAACACTTCATTGTTAATTAACCATGCAATGCATCAATCATTTGGGCAGATGAATACTGTAACAACAGTAACAATATCTGAACATGAACTTGAATATTCCTCCGAGACCATATATTCGTACATACATGACATATTTGGCATCATCACATAACAATTGGCCATGTTGATATGATCCCAGAAATACCCTTTTCGCAAGAGTTCACGTTAATTTTCACAGACAGTTTGTGTTTATATCGCTCAAAAACAGTCCAGATAATGTTAAAATCCGCGTTGACAAAATGTGTCTGTTGATTTAATATAAATTTGAACACTTTTTATTTCAAAATCTTACATTTTTTTTTACATTCAAAATGGCTTGGTATATCAAAGTGATCATGTTTCACGCATTGACCCTTCAACTTTTATCGAAATATCGAAGAATCTCACGAAAAAACGAATTTTCAACGAGACCTCAAAACCGGATCCAGTGTCAAAAGTCAGGGCAAACCAGCAATCTGTCGGAGTCACAACCAAAATGTCGTCCTCAAAACGATGCATATTTCTGGACAAATATCTCACCAATTATCTCTAGCTCTTGGATGGTCTTAAATTAAAGAGTATGCTACATTATCTGTGACTCTTGTGGGAAGTTTTTAGACCGTTTAGCTTCTACGGATTCCAGAATCTTTTTTTTTTTACGTGGTGGCACATAGGCAAATGTGTTAACTCGCGTTTGGGTGTTAAAGCTACAATAAACAGTGTCCACTGACCCAAGCACTGACCTTGCAATCACTACAACAACAAACATGGATGTACATGTACCATGGAAAGGCAAGTATACCTAATAACCTCAATCCTCCAAAATCCTTCACTTTAGCAAAGAGCATGTAACGGGTCCTACTAAAAACCGACAACTGACGACAACTCACGACAACTCACAACAACACGTTCTAAATACACTGAAAACTCAAAAATAAAGTTAAACATATGTTTATAAGGGACAGTGGCATACATACAGGATTTTAGTTTTTGAAAATGTGGTTTTAATTAGCAATAAAAAATTATTTTCTTCGCTGCAGTAGTATTGGCCGCCATCTTGCTTGTGCAACGTAGAGGACTGTACCATTATGTGAAAGGGTGAAAGTAAACCAGACTACAAAGCGGGTGACATCATAACGCGGGCTGTGTCCGTATGTCTGTGTCCCACCGGCGCACAAAATTTATTTTCATGTACAATGGTTATAATTTTATAATGTTTGTAGTATATATTGTGTCCTGGTATTATATTTTGTAAAAAATTAATATAAAGTGTATTAAGTAAGTTTTAACTATGTTTAGACCGACTGGTTTAAATAAATTAAATAAATCCAAATATAGTGAAAATGGTTGTACTTTTTAATCTTTATTCTGCTTGTTTGTATTATTCTCGTGAATATTTACTAATCTGCGAATAAAGTTTGAACAAAATTAAAAGTCATGGTTGTTCTTGTGATGTTTTTGACCTACGGTAACATAGTTTTCTGACAATGCAGACACAGTTACTTGTTGAATGAATAAGAAAACATAAATTGTGTTAAAAGAGTTTTATAAGGTATAGACTAACTATCGTGACAGCTGTCATTCATACTTATTGGCGAAAATTAATTGCTCAGCAACAACACATAGGACCCTTTGATTCACCGATAAAGAACTACAACTGTACTTGATCACCACTGGGATGTCAATCATGATTAACAGCTTTAGAAAACATTTACATTTTCTAAAAAATAATAATAAATAAAAAATAAATAAATAAATAAATAAAAAATAAATAAATAAACAAAAATAAATAAATAATAATAAATATAAATAAATATATAAATAAATATAAATAAATATAAATATAAATAAATAAATATAAATAAACTTAACATTTTTTCATGGCAGTGACAATACCAGACCTATAATACTTAACAAAAATTTATATAATGTTTTCTACATCTTTAAATATAATTATACATGATTGTAATTATATTGCAATTCATTGTTATTGTTTTACAATTTACACTCCATAAAAATACAACAAAAGACTTCCCCTCCTGCCTGGCATGGGCCGACAATTTATTTTCACTCTTTGACATAATGGTACAGTCCTTTTGCGTTGCGCAAGCAAGATGGCGGCCAATACTAACACGTTACTGCAGCGAAGAAAATCATTTTTTAGTGTTAATTAAAACCACATTTTCAAAAACTGAAACCATTTATGTATGCCACTGTCTCTTATAAACATATTTAAAACTTTATTTTTGAGTTTTCAGTGCATTTAGAACGTGTTGTCGTGAGTTGTCGTCAGTTGTCGTTTTTTAGTAGGACCGCATGTAACTGTTACTAGTAGTGTTAGCATGTAACCTCAATCCTCCACTTTAGCAAAGAGGATTTTGGAGGATTTGGGTTAAAAAGGACATGGGTAACACCTAGCTGAAGAAAAAAAATCGGCCCTTTTTTGTACATGTGGGGGCTAGGGCCAAGGATACGGAGGGAGTCCAGTGTATTGGCCCTAAGTTACGCAGCCTAATAAAGAAGAAACCTTCCAAACTTGCTTCCATTTACCAATATCTGCAAAATCGGCCCATATTAATAGACTTTTATAGCCTTCAGTCATGTTAATGCTTGCAGAACGCTTGTCGTTTGTTAAATTTGTACTGTTGTGCAGAACACAGCAGAACACATGCTGTTTGGGGATCTGCCATTTACGAATCGGTGCATGCAAAATTGGGGCATGCAAAATCGATACAAAATCTGCGTAATAATCCCAAGCAGAGTGTTTAGACGAGGTATAAATCTTTCATTCAGTCGTTGTTACGGAGAGTAAAAGGTTTATAAATGTTTTTCTTTTTACCATGACGGACAGTTTTTTTTATATCATCAACTGCCCATATTGTTATTTTCGTTAGAAAAATCGCCTATTAAGGTTTTTAATTGTCGTTGTTCCGCAGTTTACCCATTTAGGTATTTCAGATCGAGTGTAATACAATGTACGTGTGTACTGCATGACAGTGGGAAAGTACTCGTGGGAGGGGTTATGTTTACAGCTGCAGAACGTAGGTTGAAATTTTACCAAAGAGGTGGTTCTGACCAATCCATCAATCAAAATAAATTTATAAAGCACACAAATCAATAGTTTGCTCTAGGCGCTGAGGCACAGAATTTAATTTATTAATAAACGTCCTGCATCAGGTGAGCTTCCAGGGGTGACTTTAAAGTATGGAATCATCTGGCGTCTCTGGTGTGAAACGGAAGCTTGTTTCAGATTTTTGGGCCATAGACGGAGAATGCTCGGTCAGCAAAAGATAAGCAATGTGTTCTTGGCTCTACAAAGTTAAGTGAACAGGAGGAAGATCGAAGTCTCCGGTGAGGACTAACTTTGATCATGTCCGTGATGTAAGCAGGAGCTTGTTTTAGATACTGTGAGCGACATGCACGCTCAGTGAGCAATATACCGTCCGTAACATCTTTTGTTAGTATTCACTCCATGCCACGTATAAACCTTGTCCTACTGTCAATTCTTCCTTCTCTGTTCAGCAATTAAACCTTGCTTTCTATTTTCCCTTCATATCCCTCCGCCCACGAATTAATTAATTACAAGGACAAAGGTAGTCGTGTAACAAGAAACCGCATAATAACGTCTTGCACCAAGACTAGGACAAAGGGAATGCGCCCTCAATCGTTATCCTTGGACATGCGGTGTATTATTTTTGTTGTGTAAGGGTAAAACTAAATTAATATAATTTATCCCCGATGCAATTATTACATCTATTACAATAGATTAATGACATGATAATTGCACACAGAGAGCTGCCATATTGGAAGGTTCTCAAACAAAGGAGTGACCATTGACCTATATGTACATGTAGTGGTGAATAGGCACAATATTAATGGGCAGTAAAACAATATAGTGCCATCAGTAGTAAATACAAGACGCATCCACATTTTTCACTACCAAAATGTGGTTTTTAAGTGGCCTCTGGCGCCAGGGCTGGACTGATACTGAGTGCCTTGTCATTAATAATAGTTCAATGTGTAAATTTGTTGGTTATTGGTATTATTTGGTTAATGGAGTGCAGTTTTGTACAGATGTGTTTATGCGTTTAGCGTATTGTGACAAGGGTATTTATGGCTTCCTTGTTTGTTTTTATTGACAACATAATATTTAATCGTAGCACCAAATTCAATTGGGAAAGTATTTGGAAGAAGGTTCAAAGTAATATTTTAGACAATGGAGATAAAGACCAGGTTACAGGTTAAAACATAGAATTTTGCCTACCAAAGACATTTTGTACAAAATGAAGATTACTCATAATGATCAATGTCCATTGAGTAGCGTAGAAAAGGAAAGTATTGAACATCTTTTTATTTATTGTTCTAAACATTTAGAAGCTTGGCTTTTCGAAGAGAATTTATGTAAAAAAATATACAGGTAACAGTTTGTTTTCTTAAATGATTGTAATAGAATCTTAGGGCATGGAAAACAGATGTGTGATGTGCCATTGTTACTAGTCGCTAGGCTGCACCGTATTATCTGGGCTATAAGATGTGAATTAGTTAATGGGAGTGCCAAACTGGGCGTTTCATATCCTAGAGAGATACAAAAGAAGCGTCAAGAGGCAAATTCACACGGAGCGAGCTAGGATCAGCGACGGAGAATAAAGCCTTATGTTACTTTGAAGGGGATAAATTGTTTTTTAATTTCTAAACAGGATCGTTTTCTTTCATATACGTATGTGTGTATAACATATTTTATTGTTCTCCCTTTTGGCTTATTTGAATGTTTATTTTTTATTTTAATCCGAGTTTTGTAAATACGTTCCTTTATTTGTTTGTGATTAATTGATTGTTAATTGTAAATATGTGAATGAGAAATAAAAGGAGCTTTTTGCTCCATCAGAGAGAAAAAAATAATAATGCACCCGACAACACCAATTTTGCTAAATATGTACAAGTACACCGCGGTTCTTTCACATACATCCCACTGCAGAAATATAAGAAAAGTTGAAAACTTGATTGGACAGCATTATGAATAGTAGTTTTTTAATTTATTTATATTACTATATTTGTATTTAAAAAAATTTCATTGAACAAGAAAGAAATTGTTATTACTATCATGATCACTGTCGAGTAAAATTTTTAAATAATCAAATATTGCGCAAGTCAACTGTAAAACTATTTAATACTAGACCACAAATGCACGTAGTCTTCCTATAAATGCCCATGCTATTCATCAATTTATTTATTTGCCCAATTTATATTTTTCAGTTAAACTAGGTACTTCAGAATGCTGGTTAAGTGATCCAAACATGGGCACTTGAGGATATAATAAACTTGTCCATGGTAAAATACAAATATTTGGTAATATTGGAGTCTACGTTCTGCAGCTGTAAACACGACCCCTCCTACGAGTACTTTCACACTGCCATGCAGTGTGCACGTATTACACTCGATCTGAAATACCTACATGTAAATGGGTAAACTGCGGAACACCGAAAATTTAAAAAACTTAACAAGCGATTTTTCTAACGAAAATGAAAACATGGGCACTTGAGGATATAATAAACTTGTCCATGGTAAAATACAAATATTTGGTAATATTGGAGTCTACGTTCTGCAGCTGTAAACACGACCCCTCCCACGAGTACTTTCCCACTGCCATGCAGTATGCACGTGCAGTGTTCTAGCCAGGATTAAATTATAGCGTAGGGGCATTTGTACGACACGAATCTGCGAGCGCGTAGCGCGAAGCCACAACGGCGTGGGGTCCGGGGCCCGCTTAAGGGCCCTGGGAAACTTTTAGGTTGTAGATGCTCTCTGGTGCAATCTGAGGCTATTTAGGGGCATATTGCATAATATAATTTGTCACACAAAACCATATTTTTTTAGACATAAAAATATTTATTGCTTTTCAATTGGTAGGTTTTAACATGTTTACATGTGCACATGTAATTCTGTCACATTTTTCTCAACTAATATCAAACTTAAAAATTTAAAATGGAGTAGGGCCTACAGGACTCATGTTGTTATTGTCTTAATTATTGTTTTATTCACTTTACATTGGATTGTTGTTAGTAATTGTAGCTTTAAATGTGTGAGTAAAGTTAATCGTTTTTATCAATAATTCAAAGCCAGATATGATCCAAAAAATTCCATACAATACATTACAATGTATGCCTTGACTTATGCCTACTTTAAATTAAACTTGACAAAACTATAAATAAAATGGTTCTTACAAACGAAACCCTGCAGTGCAAGCTTCACCCAAAGTATTTTATTGGACAGCAGGTAAGAGCTCTATTTTCCAAGTCCACAGTTATTGCGTAAATAAAATAAAAAGCTCAGCGAAAAACATAGGCCAGCTGTAAAGACGCCTTAGAATTATCCTAGCTCCAGTCTGTTCAAAGTATTTTAAAAGAAAAAGAAACAGACAACCGGCAACCAAAAAGACACAATTTCTGGGTCACAAGTTCACATCAAAGAACTGTCTGCCGACTTTGGAACGTTGAATGTATCAATTTGGGATTAGTGCCAAGACAAGAGTTGGGGATATTGTTCACTTGACAATGACTGACAGGTTGTGGTTTTACAATCCCAGACCAGGTGACATTAACCTCTGGGACCTGGTTCTTGGCTGGTTTCCAAGCTATATAACTATACATGTATGAAACAACATACCAGGATACCAGTATACATTGTCCCAAGTAGCTCGAGTGAGTGATCCGACTGTCGGCAAAAATGCGTCTTTTAATCAGTTGTTTCAAAGCATAAAATTTAAAACAATAAATTTAGACCTACTTAAAAAGTTATGACTGGTTGGAGCAGAATGGTGACATCTATTTATTCGACTGAGTGCAAACTATTAGTGAATTTTTTACCTCGGAAAAGCTTCAGAAATCTTTGACATGTTTGGTTTTGTGGAATTAAATTCTGTGGATTAATACCTGTGGCGGAGAATCTCAGCTCAGAAATAATGCTTTCAGCATTATATAAATAGCGGTCGGGTATGTAAATTAAGAAGAAAAACAGTTTTAGAAAGTGTTTACCGTTATTCCTGATTTACAAGTAAATGGAAGCCTGTTTGCAGGGTGCAATTGTGCTATACGCCCGCCTACTGAACATTAATTATCTGCCTACCGAACATATCCTGGGAATAGCCGATCAAGTCTTGCATTTCCGATTTTCGTTTTTTAATTTTTCTCATCAATAACATCTTCTTAATTTATTTCTTCTTAATTAACAAAACAAAAATATATCAGCTTGGTGACAAAGTGGTGGTAGGGAAATGATACTGGAATGAGATTTACAAATGTTTTGATGCCGTGAAGACGAAACTGTTTCCATAGGTCGAACTTCTGCTGGCGGCCGGCGGACATCAGCCAGTGCTCAGCGGACATCAGATGTTCAACAACTACCGTTTGCTGATGGTTGTTTTTGTTGTTGTTTTTTAACTTTCACTCAAAACAAATTTCCGACAGAAAACATGTCATAGCATGATCATAGCTGTGTCCTTTCTCTATGATCATAGTAACTCACAACCGACACTTTTTAGACTTCGCTCTTTCCCGACTCTGCGTGGCACGTGGGTACCCGGTCATCTGGTTTTTGCCTAAGCAGTGTGGTAGCGGAACCAGTGTCAATGTGTTTAACGTTGAATGCCATAAATAGATCGCGGCAGGCCGCATACAGTTGCAAATGCGGCGCATCAAAAACATTCTCTTGAAAAGAAACAAATTTGTCGGCCAATTAAAATGTATCAATAAAGCTTCCTACAAGATGAAATAAATGCCTCAGTGGCAACAAATTATTGTTGTTCACAATTAGTTCTCGAACTGAACAAAGGAATTTTTTTTTTTTTTTCAACCATGGAATAAATTATAGCGTATCAATAGCGTATCGGCATTTCTTTAATAGCGTATCGGCCCGATACGCTATTGTATGCCTGGCTAGAACACTGTGCACGTGTTACACTCAATCTCAAATACCTAAATGGGTAAACTGCGGAACACTAACAGTTTTAAAACCTTAACAGGCAATTTTTCTAACGAAAATGAAAACATGGGCAGTTGAGGATATAACAAACTTGTCCATGGTAAAATAAAAACATTGGGTAATATTTTAGTCTACGTTCTGCAGCTGTAAACATGCCCCTCTCACGGGTACTTTCCCACTGCCGTGCTGTATGCACGTATTACACTCGATCTGAACACGCATAACACTCGATCTCAAATAACTAACTGGGTAAACTGCGGATCACCGACAATTAAAAAATCTTAACATGCGAATTTTCAAACGAAAATATGGGCAGTTGAGGATAAGACACCTGCTGATCATGGTAAAATAAAAACATTTGGAAACGTTTTAGTCTACGTTCCGCAACTGTAAACATCCCCCTATCTGGGTAAACTGCAGAACACTAAAAATTTAAAAACCAGAGGCGAATTTTCAAACAAAAATTAAAATATGGGCAGTTGAGGATATAAAAAAAAAACTGTCCGTCATGGACAGAAAAACATTTATAAACTTTTTACTCTCCGTAACAACGACTGAATGACAGATTTATACCTCGTCTAACCCCACAATGCTTGGGCAGATTTTGTATCGATTTTCTTCGCAAATTTTTTTGGCAACTAACGCCGTTCGAATAGGGTGATGGAGACGAACGAAGTGCCTGCATGCACCGATTCGTAAATGGCAGATCCCCAAACAGCATGTGACTGCTGTGTTCTGCACAACAGTACAAATTTAACAAACGAAGAGCGTTCTGCAAGCATTAACATGACTGAAGGTATAAAAGTCTATTAGTATTAACCCTAACTCCCTAGGCATTGTATATTAAAACAATAACAATCCTTCAAAATCCTCCAACTGGCTTTGTTGTCTAGGGAGTTAACTTAGGGTTAATATGGGCCGATTTTGCAGATATTCATATTGGTAAATGGAAGCAAGTTTGGAAGGTTTCTTCTTTATTAGGCTGCGTATGTATCTCTGTATTTGTTGTTTTATATGCGTTCCGCAGGGTTCTGCAGAGTTCCGCGTGTTCTGCAAAATACCCACACCCGCTACCGCACCGTCAACCATGACCATGTCATTGATTGAGTAATGACTAATGAACCGCACACCGTTTACTCCTCCGCGACCCACGCCTTGAAACTGAAAGTGAGATCTTACCTGTGATCCGAAGATCTGCAACTCCTTTGAGTCTTCAATAAAGGATGGGAGCAAATTAATAGTATCATCGAGTGAAATTTTGTTGCTTTCTTGTTTTAAAAATCCCAACATCATGGAACACATGTTGTTCACGTTGCTCGTGATGGGTTGCGCCATCTTGACACTCGTTCACCGAATTTTTGATCGATCGATTCGATCCAAGATGTCTAATGTGAATAGCGCCACCAAGAGTTCAAATCATTTGTCAACAGCCTGAAGATCTGCTGCGTTCCGCTTAAGTTGCGTGAATATATCGCAAACGTTCGCGCGAACCGTCGTTTGATGACGGATGGGTCAAAGCGGAACCGATTATGAGCGCAACATTCGCACAACCGCGAACACCTCAAAACTACGTTCGCCGTCTGTTGCTAACGTTCACCAACCTTGGCGGCGTACAATTAGTTCCACTCAAAATTGTTGGCAAACGTTCGCCAACGGTACGCGTTTGCAACGTTCGCGCAAGCGGAACGCACCCCTGACGTCACGCTTTGTAGAGGCGCGTGAATTATCCTTGATAGGATATAGACAGGGGACCAGTCTACACGGCAACGAGACTGGTAGACTGGTCCCCTACTATTCACGCGCCTCTTGCTCACTGCGTGACGTCGATCTTCAGGCTGTACACAGCAACTAACTGCATCAGTGCAGGGGGTAGGGCGGAGCTACATACGGTAGGGTTATTAAATAGTGAAATACAAACAAGTAAGAAACCGTAATTGGGGGAGGAGAGGGGTCAACCCCACTTTAAATTTGTTGTGAGAAACTATGCAATAAAAACAAAAGACAATCGAATCAAACGATTTTGGCATTACATATTTTTTGAATAATTTGTGAACACACCGTAAAACATAGCAGGCGCCCTCAAATTTATTTTCAAGTTTAAATTATTCAATACTTTCAAGATTTTCCTTTGGTGCTATATAAGAATTGTACTTTAAGTATTTTTCACTGTGCAAAATTCCCGCCCCATTCTATTAATTTCCTTTTGACAAATATCATAGTTCTCCTAAACCACATAGACCAAATTTGGATAACCCCAAAAAAACATGAGCAGAAAAGGGGGCCTAATAGTCGACAATTTCCTACCTACATACTACTGGAGACCAATTGCCCAGGCCAACATATTTTATAAGGTGTGTATATGTAGCAGTGGCGTAACCAGAGGGGGCAGGGGGCTTGCGCCCCCCGCTCAGAACCCTTGCCCCCCCTCTTGCCCCCCCCATATGAAATCACAGAAAAGTGTTTTTTTTTTTATATTAAACCCACAACTTCAATCCTGTATTTTGATTTTTATTTAAATGGCTTACAATTGTACTAATTATTATGTTTCGGGTATTTACACTGAAATAAAGCATACAAACAACAATTTTATTTAATGATTACTCATAGAGTTTAATTTGAGAATGCCGTGTATAAACAATAACTCCTGAATTGATATTTGGTAATTTAATCCTGGTATGCAGTCGAAAAATGTTATCTTATAAAAATGACAAGTACTCTAAGATTTGTTTGGTTTCGCAATCTTTTGTGCATAACCTGCAAACTATATACTGAAGACTGTTTTGAAACTGCATTATGGTTTGGTATCAACTATCAATTAACATAGTAAATGGTAAGCGTAATGTAATCTTGCACTTCTTTGGCCCCCCCCAAATTTATTCTTTGCCCCCACTTGCCCCCCAAAATGAAAATGTCTAGTTACGCCACTGATATGTAGTATTCGTTGATAAATAAATATAATCGTATTTATTTGTGTAGTTTTTACAGCTAAAATAAATTGAATTAATAATTTCAATTTTAATAGTTTTTTATACAAACAAATTCAGTCCTGTGCCTGAATGTTTGCCACAAGATTTATATTGAAAAGAGTAAGATATTTTTAAAACAAAACATGTGATTTTTGTGGATCGAAGTGGTGGATCGAAGGGGAACAAATTGGAAATGTTCCCTCCTCCCGTTTTTGCTGTGTGCCCCTCTCCCCTTTCTTGTGTTTTAGCCACCCCGGATACGCCAATGTTTAGACAAGAAATTACTAGTTGATTGTGCAAGAATCTTTTGTAGTATTGGTCGTCACGCGCGCCGCACTGCGCTTCATACGTCCACCCATGGTCGGTCCGCCATAACCAGGGATGACGACCGTCCCGTCAACCCCGTGTGGTAACGTGGACAAAAATGCTCGATCAATTAAAATGTCAGTAAGGGGAAACCCCCTTCGCCAGCCCAACGAGAAAAATGGGGAGGAAATAGAAAATGAGCACAATGCACGGTGTGTTTGTCGTGATCATATCGAAGGAAAGGGAAGAGGGATCATCAAGAAATCAGATTGGAAAGGGGCCAGGGCTGATGAGTTGGTGAAATTGTCACTGGTGCACGCCTTCAGCTGTTGAGCATCGAAGTTATTAAAACCCTAACTCCCTGGGCCCATTTGCTTACACATAACCTGAATCCTCCAAAATCCTTCAGTAGTAAAGCAAGCACATGACATGTATGCACACATGTGTTTCTAATCTGTGATACATGTATATGACCAGGGACTCTACCTGCATGCATGGAGCAATAAACAGTGTCCACTGACCCAAGCACTGACCTTGCAATCACTACAACAAACATGGATGTACATGTACCAAAGAAAGGCAAGTATGTCTAATAACCTCAATACTCCAAAATCCTTCACTTTAGCAAAGAGCATGTAGGCTAGCATGTAACCTCAATCCTTCAAAATCCTTCACTTTAGTAAAGAGGATTAGAAGGATTTGGGAAGGTTAGGGTTAATCTGGTAGTAAATGACTTTCTCTTCCACCTTTTTACTTGCATTTTGCAAAATAATAAATGGGAAGCGAGCAAAGAAAAGTTGGCTGATGACGGACTCGAACCTGCGACCTCTCTAATGCCGCACGAGTGCTCTACCAACTGAGCTAACCAGCCCTATATTGGTGGGCGGTCCACTTATGCCAATTATCTATTGCTCTATGGGGCAAGGTCAGAGAGTAGCCAGGGATCAAGCCCCGGTCAGATGCAAACAACCTGGGTAACGGCAGTAGCGGGGATCACACAACAGGACACAGGCCTTTTACGTGGTTGTACCATGGAGGAAGGAATCCTTCCTCCATGGTTGTACACAGAATAAATATATATAGGCAGAAACTGACCTTAAATGTTATATAAACGGGAAGCGAGCAAAGAAAAATTTAATGATGCCGGACTCATACACACACACATTTACAGGCTAAGTCTGTAATATTATGTAAATCCACCATTATTACGCTTCCTCTTTTCGATCGAGACACTGGATACGCCCCCTCTCATTAGCGCTAGCTAGCGCGCTGGACGCGAGTGATAATCGACAACAAACAAAATAATATAGAAAAGATGGCAATCATCTGATTTCCGCCACATCAATGCCAACATACATGTACACGATTATCACACACACACACACACAGCGTAAATAGGGGACGAACCAGACTACGTCATTACCCATATCGATCGCACACGTACACACACACAAATTGGTGGGACGGGCCGAGTGTGGGAATCTGTTGAAAAAAATCTGGTCGCCAATTTTCCCCGTCACGACTCGGAATTCACGGAGCGGAAGGATCATTCCGGCCGTGGCAGTACTTTCCCTGTCTCTGCTGGTGTTTCATGGTCAAGTTTAGATCTAGAGTGAAGTTTCGAGGTATTTCTGTCGTGATTTTTTACTTCCGTTGCCGTGCGGAGCTCGTCGACTTCGTAGCGAACTGTTGTTTTCTTTCTGAACTGTATTCGCAGTAGGCTTACTAAGTACTATTACTATTAGTTACAGCATTTTGTACACTAATCGAAAGTGAGCGGTCTAACGTCAGCTTGAAACATAAACATTGTAAATAAGTCTTTGAATCTGTATTTCTTGCCTGACCATTAACATGACTACCATTGGAGGGCAGTTGCTAGCGTCCACGGACGACCATGAAGGTAGTGGAGGTGACGGTAAAGATACCGTTGTTGCTTTGCCGTCTGTTCCCCCAAAATCTCCACCTGCAGATAGTGATCAGACCAATGGCCCGGCCTCGAGCGGTGATGCTAATGATAGCAAAAAACAAGGCACAAGGTAATTATTGTATAGTGTTATTTATACAGTCATTTGCCATGTTTGCCAAGTTCTGGAGTGCACTTTTTGTTTGCATTGCTGGCTGTTCAATTAGTCCATTCATTAATAATAAATCTTTTTCGGAATTATTACACTGGTTGGCCATGAGTAACTTATGCATAACAAATATGAATTATTAACACCTTTGCATGATTTGGATACACAACATCAAACTAGCCTAGTTTGACTCATTTTGAATTACTTACTAATAGTACATACGATTTGACAGTGTTTGAATTTTAAGTGCACTCCTTGGCAAGTATCCTCAATTTACCCTAAATGACGCACCTAAGGTTATATAATCAACTGGATGGTAACTTACAAATGAAATTAGCAGTTTGGTGTTTGTTTGTTTCAGTGAAGGATTCTCTTGTAAAATGCGGAATTTCAATGCATGATCATACGCCATTTTTTGAGATGCACAGAATTGTAGTCATCAGAAAATTGATGTTGATATGACTCACCCCCAAACTGTTAAAGTTTATGGGGGCACAGAAAATCTACCCAAGAAGAAAAACAGTTGAATCATGCTTCATCTTATTCCAGATGGTTGTGAAATTGTTTTTAATCTTGAAAATAAAAATATTGTTTTTGATTTTAAAAATAAAATGGTATAATTTGGAGAAGCTCTCAAAACTTTTAATCAATATTCTTGAAAGACCAATAAAATAGAAGGTGGTTAAAATTTTTGCAAAAAGTACTTTAAAACTTTGAAATGTGTAAAAATGCTGTTAACATTTTGTCAAATAAAAGATTTCTTTTCATAACCATGATATTATTATTAATGTTTCATTTTCTCAATAATTTTCCACTACTGTCGAAATAAACACCAACGAATTAAGTAGTCTTCGTTCGCTTCTTCTATAAGGAATGTGTCCATTTTGAGGATCAGTATTTCTTGAAAAAATTATTGCAAATGCAAAGCATTCATATATTTTGGTTTCCACAGACAACAGCTTGTTGACGGTATACAACAATAAAATCACAGATGTTCGTGAAAAAAAATTGAGGTCATGTAAATCTCTTACTATTTGTATCTAGTAAAATCAGTGGTTAAACAACTTTTTCCACTTTCACAAGCACTAACTTTCCAGTAAATCATACAATTTCACTATAATTTTTATTTCTGTAACAAGCACGACTTAGATAAGTTTATGCAACCAGTAATACGCCATAATTTTTGTAAGTTTTCCAAGAAATGCTAAGCCAAGAGTAGGTGCGTCATTTCACGAGTCCGGCGAATTACGTACATGGACGATAGATCAACATTTTGACTGATTTTGACCCTTGTGTAGTAGGAGGGTTAAAAAAAAAATACAACGAACTGATCAATTTGCAAACTGGAACTAGGCTAAGTAACATTCGCAACTGTTATTTTGGCAATTTGCAATGTTGCTCAGACATTTTCACATATGAAATTATCCCATACACTTTAAAAATGTAAAATTTTCATGATTTTAACCCTAACTCCCTAGCCTTAATTACCAGGTACCTTCCTCAATCCTTCATAATCCTCCGAAATGTGTTTGTGCATGAAACTCACTGCCTCAATCCTTCATAATCCCACTATCAAATGCACGACCCTCCTCAATCCTCCATAATCCTCCAATTGGTGATTTTCGAACGTGCCTCATTCCTCCAAAATCCTCAAAATCCCCCAAATCCTCCGGAGGATACAAGATTTTGTTTCTGTCAATCCTTCACAATCCTCCATAATCCTCCACATTCATCCAAAGTAAATTTCCATTATGCCCTCAATCCTCCACAATCCTCCAGGATCTCTTTGAACCATGCTTCCTCAATCCTCCACAATCCTCCACTATCAAATGCACGACCCTCCTCAATCCTCCATAATCCTCCAATTGGTGATTTTCGAACGTGCCTCATTCCTCCAAATCCTCCGGAGGATTATAGAGGATTTAGGAGGGTTAGAGTTAAGGCAGGTTTTGAAGTAGAAAATGGTTAATGGTTTATCTAGTGAACAGCAGTGATCATCAATGATGGGTTATTTGAGATGCCATTTTGTTTGTCGTCAACTGAGTGATACTGTTCAGCCGTCACAGTATATAAGGAGTAGACCGTAATTGAATAACATGCTACAGACGTGATAAACAAAAGCCTTGTGCAGTATAGTGTTTGGAAAGAATGTAGAATACAATTGCCACTTCCTGTCCAAATATGACAAAATATCACAGATTTTCCTTTAAAAGATGATAGAGGACACACTTAAGGAGAAGAAAGTGTAGTAACGTTTGTTTGTTTGTTTGTTTATTCTATCTTTTGCCATTTTGTTTGTCGTCAACTGAGTGATACTGTTCAGCCGTCACAGTATATAAGGAGTAGACCGTAATTGAATAACATGCTACAGACGTGATAAACAAAAGCCTTGTGCAGTATAGTGTTTGGAAAGAATGTAGAATACAATTGCCACTTCCTGTCCAAATATGACAAAATATCACAGATTTTCCTTTAAAAGATGATAGAGGACACACTTAAGGAGAAGAAAGTGTAGTAACGTTTGTTTGTTTGTTTGTTTATTCTATCTTTATTCTGGATATCTCTTTCAATACAAAGTACTGGTCTCCCAAGAGGTCCAGATTAAAACATTATTGTATTCTACACTACATGTATTCAAAATGTACAAAAGTATATACAAGATATATTTACAGTATGTGTACATAATATACACAGTCATAACACAGTATTAGGTTTAAAAGTGTAAACATATAAATATACATTAGGCCTATATATCAATATACATGAAATCATAATATGTCAGCATTAACCCTAACTCCCTAAGCATTGTTACTGAACAATAAAAATCCTTCAAAATCCTCCAACTGCCTTTGTTGTCTAGGGAGTTAGGGTTAATGAGTACTGATGGCATTTTTAAAAATATGTGTAGTCATGGTACTAAAGTTGAGCCGAATGTCATTTGACAACTTATTCCAGCGATTTACAGCTCTAAAGTGGAATGACCATCTACCTGGATTAGTTTTCCATGGTGGAAGAAGTAAGCATTTAAAGATGGACTTCAACGGAATATATTACAGTGTTTTGATGCTGTTAGGCTTACAAGAAGTGTGTAATGATTACTTCTATATGATTAAAATTCAAATAAAGTTATTTCTTAATGTAAAAAAAAATTCATTTTGATCAGCATTTCACTATCTAGAAAAGTCGTGTTTCAAGTAAAAGCCGAACTCATGAATAATTCATATCGTAGTTGTGACGTACAATCAAGGACTGGCATTCGCTGCTTATGCCCACATGTCATGAGTGTTCCCCAGCAAAGTGCATTAAAAAGCGACGTGTACGAAACGAACTCCCAGTCGTACTCACTTGCCTTCTCTCGATATTTGACGCTTTCAAAGTTGGAACAGAGCCTTGCTTCAAAC
This sequence comes from Zoroaster sp. YZ-2022, assembly GCA_029582265.1. Classification (NCBI taxonomy): domain Eukaryota; kingdom Metazoa; phylum Echinodermata; class Asteroidea; order Forcipulatida; family Zoroasteridae; genus Zoroaster; species Zoroaster sp. YZ-2022. The sequence continues at coordinate 36,198,876 of CM055829.1, read as the reverse complement.
GATATTTGGTATCCAAACCAAAACTTTCTTTCACTTGACTGGAAGAATCTCTACAGTCGCCCGTAAAATGGGCTGAACAAATCAGACCATTTTGTCAACGTGAAATCCTTTCGTGTATTGTTCACGAACTTCACCCACTCCTTGAAGCCGCCGGATTCCGCGGAAATCGGAAAAAAATAACCTCTGGATTCTTGGTGGCACTTCTTGTACATCCACCAACAGCACATGTGCTAGGCATTATGCCGTCTTACACAAAATCGTCAAAACGGGAAAAAATCATGTGTATCAGCCGAGCAAGTAAAATCCCCATTGCCAAACACAAAGACAAAAGCGGCTTCCTTTATTTATGCCCCAGATAGTACGTCACACTTACGCTGGTTTACGTGGCGCTGGTATTTCACCGTTCATTTCGTATTGTATTTCTATGGGCCTTTGCTGGGAACCATGAAAGCGCAGCCAACGGCGAGAAAAACCACTCGCTCAGAAATCTAAGAAGGGGGGCCATTTTTTACAATCAAAATTAAACAAAATAACGGGGAATAAAACCATCGTACTGATAATGAAATAATAACTAAACACAACATAAACAAGACTCAGGAGACGATTTAGTGTACGAGCTCTCGTTGAAGTCCATCTTTAAACGTGAGGATTGGCAACGATATTTTGGGAGATTTTGAGCAATGAATGTATGCACATCCAGTGAGATGTTGGCCATTTTGTCGTCTGCTAAAAACACATGCTTAGACATTGCGCACAAGTGGCGGTTGGGTTTGACATTCTTTCCTAGTGTTTATATGATAGTTTATGAAAGATTTGAGGACTAATTTTTTGGATAAAAAAAACATGTCTCAAATGCTGGCTGAGTACATCACAAAGCCTGTGTAACTGACATAGTTTTTATTAAATGGATAACTGTCCCCATTGCGTTGGGCAAAGTAAATGTTGTTACTCTATACCGACTGACCTGTGACCTGTGACCTGTGACCTGTGACCTGCCAATTGATTGTACAATTTACACCATCTGGGACAAACAGAAATGGCCATTCCCATCCCATGGATTCAAAATTGTTGAATTTAATAATGTAGAGAATAAGGCTGCCTGTACATTTTTCGGTTATTTTGGGAACCGGATACCCGAAATTGGAATTCTTTATATACCCGGGTACCCGTAAACAATTTTGTAAAAACACATAAATACTCCCGAATGTATAAAATATAGCAATAAGTTTCTCTTGTTTTATTAGAGTCATAATAAATGTGGACTTACTGTAATAATTTCCTGCCTCTGTACTCGTAGCATCTCCATTTCCCCACGTAAAAAAATGTAAACCAAAAAATCAGAGACTTCCATTTGTGTGGCTTAAATGTTCATTAACAACAACAACAACAACAATAATAATAACAACAATAATAATGTGGACTTACATGTATATAGCTCACGTATTCACCAAACTGGTGCTCAAGGTGCATTATATTATTACCCCTGCTCATCAGGCGCATAAATCATTCCTGAAACCATCTCAGCTCCCTGGGGAGTATACAGCTCAATTGCTGCCATTACAGCGCATAGAGGGCTAATCAAACACAACAGCCAACTCTGCCCTCACAGGTACCCATTTACCCCTGGGTAGAGAGAAGCAATTATGGTAAAGTGTCTTGCTCAAGGACACAAGCACCATGGTCGCGGTTGGGATTCGAACCCACATTCTGACGACTCGGCCATCAGAACACAAATCTGATGCACTAAACCGCTCGACCATCACTCCATTAAAAAATTTCAAAAGTCATTTATGAGTAATTGGAACCGAAAAATGGAACCGGGTAATGACAGTTTCGGTCAGGTACCTGGATACCCGGCACAGTCTTAGTAGAGGATCATTTATTGTACATATTCGAATCCATCAGATTATATTTTTAACTAAAATAATTGTTTGTAGTAATTGTTCTTCTGTCTACCATGCTTTTTGTAATTTTTAGTAATTTTATATTTTTCGCAATGGCAGAGGACCTGGGTATCTTTCTGGGTCTTTAACTACAAAAAGATTTTATAAATCAGATTAACCCTAACTCCCTAGGCCCATTTTCTTACACATAACCTGAATCCTCCAAAATCCTTCAGTAGTAAAGCAAGCACATGACATGTACATGTATGCACACATGTATGTGTTTCTAATCTGTGATACTGTACATGTACATGGCTAGGGACCTTCCCTGCATGCATGGAGCAATAAACAGTGTCCACTGACACAAGCACTGACCTTGCAATCACTACAACAAACATGGATGTACATGTACATGTACCATGGCAAGGCAAGTATATGCCTAATAACCTCAACCCTCCAAATTCCTTCACTTTAGCAAAGAGCATGTAGCATGTAACCTCAATCCTTCAAAATCCTTCACTTTAGCAAAGAGGATTTTGGAGGATTTGGGAAGGTTAGGGTAAATATTTTTAAAATCAGATTTCAGAGACAAACATTCATACTTTGGTTTTGTTCTTATGAAGAAAGTTTTAATTTTTTCATACAGGATAGCTTCTACAAAATTTGTGTTTTAGATTGTATGTAATTCCCAATTCCAATGTCTTGTGAGCTGTTCACTGTAGTCTGTACTAGGGGTGGACGATATCATGATAATATAATGATATGATATTCAAAAAATTATCGGCTAAATCGGCTACGGTTTTGAAGATATTGAAATATCGCCATATTGATGACAATATTCAAAAAATATAGCCAACATCAAATTTATATTGCTGTTTTTAGTTAAAATATCGCCGGAGTGTTAAATTATCTCCAAATTTCATGTCAATATACGGTAATATCAATGAAGTTACGGTACCGTGAAGAGCTAAAATACATTTCGAAATCGCGATGCGGCGCCGCTCAGGTTCCCAGGACTGTACCATTATGAAAATGCCATCATTTTGAAATGGGGAAACATGGGGTACGTTATGTGAGGGTCAATCAAAAGTCGGCCGAGAATCATTTCAGACACAGCACCAACAAGTAAATTTTAACATCATATTTCTTAACAAAAGAAGGCATTTATAAACCACGGGTTTGTTTATGGATGTCACGGTGAGTTTTTTTTTATGAAATGTTTGTCGCACCGAGTGGTCGTTTTGGAGTGATTCAATTGAATTTTTGATAATTTTCAGAACTGTTTATTACCTACACAACTTCCATGGAGAACTTGCATGTAAAAGTAGTTCAGAAAGTAGTTGAGACGATAATATCACATATCGCCAATATCATGGCTGTTGATAATCGACTATCCAAAAAATTCAATATCATCACCCCTAGTCTGTACCAATACGTACCGTAATTGTAGCGTTAACACTTAACTCATTCATTGCTTCAATTGACCTTGTCGCGGCAGAATCATGTGAACGTGGCTAATAAAACAAAATGGCCAATCCAATTACTTTAAATCACTTTTAACCCTCCTACTACTACAAGGGTCAAAATCAGTTAAAGTGTTGAAATACTTCCCAAGGTATATCTAATGCACTTAAAATTCAAACACTGTCAAACCTTACGTGTAGTAAGTACATTTACAGGTCAAAATGAGTTGACTGTTTTTGACTGGTGAAAGCATTGTCTGGTATTGTTCAGGGTGGTCAAAAAACAGTCAAAAATGCCCCTGTGTGCACATTTGGGTCAACAGTCAAAACAGGCAGTTGACTAGTTTTGACCTCTTCAGCAACTTCCCACTAAAGTGCATCAATAGTAGGAGGGTTAATTTATTCGAAATTCAATATTTGCTAATCAAATTCAAGATTCGCTATTGAAAATTATATTTTTAACATAAAATAAACGCTAAATTGTTCTTCCTCTAAACATTTTGCATTGCAAATTTGTCTAGAATGAAATTGCTTCTTGTCCTGGTTTTAAGCACTGCCAAAAGAAGATTAGAACATGCATGATATACATATATTCAGGAGCATATGGACCGTATGAAGTACGATCTTATGGTTGCAGTCGACAGTGAGTGTATAGAAAAGGTACAAATTAGCCTCATGTACATGATGATGCATAATAGAATCATTTCAGTGCTGTACGTTTGTTAGTGTAAACAGTCTGAAGTTCTTCACGTCCCTGAAAATTAATTTAAAAAATGCTCACTTGATTGATTTTTTGGGGAGCAATTTGGGAAATCATTTAGAAATCAAATGGGATCATTTCTATAGCCGGTTGACATGGAAACTAATGAGACAATGAGCCACTTAGTATTCTGGTTTAGTGAGGATATTGACTCTGATGGATTATCAGACCTGGTAATATGGTAATATACATGTATATTTAGTTTATAAATTACATCCTATGGGATCAGTTTGACATTATAGTGCAACTGTACTTAACCTGTTTTGTTTTGTTGTGGGTTTTTTTCCGTAGAGATTTTTATTTTTCTTGGGTTTTCTCCCACATAGAAAACTGAATATTACATCATCGTCTCCTCCTCTTCAAAGGTTTTAAAAAATTACAAGATTTTGCATGTACACGTATAGTGTATTATTATTTTTCTATTTTGTAAATTAACCTTCCTACTATTGCTGCACTTCAGTGGGAAGTTGCTATAGAGGTCAAAATCAGTCAACTGCCTGTTTTCACTGTTGACCCAAATGTGCACACAGGGGTTTTTACTGTCATTTTGACCACCCTGAACAATACAGGACAATGCTTTTACGAGTCAAAAACAGTCGACTCATTTTGACCTGTAAATGTACTTGCTACACATACATGTAAGGTTAGACAGTGTTTGACTTTTAAGTGCACATACCTTGGCAAGTATATCAACATTTTGACTGATTTTGACCCTTGTAGTAGTCGGAGGGTTAAAATACATTTTACCAAAAGTGTATTATTAGCTTTAAAAGTAGACAAAACCAGTAAGTAGAAAGAGATTAAAGAACGGGTTCAGTACATCGTTTACTGTACGATGTAATGTAAAATGTAAATCTAGTACTATTATTGATCCTCTACTTATTTCAATAAATCTTCTGGCATCAGTGTACCATGCGACAGTGCTGACAACCATTTATTTGCCTTCAAAATATTGTCAATGTTTTAAAAACATCATGAAATGACATCATGGCTTTAGCATAGACAAATATACATAACAGCAAAAGAAACGTCACCCCCTAAATTTTGATAAGTCTGAGAACGTGTTTAGCTTATGTCTCCTCGGACGTCATGCATGACGAATTTTGAGGTCAACCAAATTTGCCACATTGTGTTCGTGTTACACTCCATACTCATAATATTCTTCATTAAACAAATTATATTAATTATAAAATGAAAATAATAAATATTTTTAGGGGTGACGTTTCTTTTGCTGTTACATATATTTTATTAACAAGTACAGGTGTGTCGGCCTCATGATTTGCTTAAAAAGGTTTGCCAAAATGGAAATCTTCATGTGGTAGATTTTATGTTAAAATACCCTTTGTATATTAAATTTTTTAAATTTTTAAATTTTTTATTTTCAAATGCTGAATGTTTACCCAATGTTTTTCACCACCTGGTAAGGAAAAAGCAGTTGTTGTTCACATCAACGGTAGCACATGTTAATCGTAACGTCATCAAAAGCATCTTTGTCATCTCTGGCACTGAAGTGTTTTGGGGGACTGTTCTAATGAGATTCACATAAATTGTTTATCCGTACATCTATAAAGATCTATGTATTAAATTTGACGATGTAATATGCTTTGATTTTTAACATTTCAGTTTTCAGTTGTTTTGTTTAATTGGAAATAGCCCTTTTTTCAGAGAATTAACAACATGAATCTTTCATATATTTTGGATTTATGCATTTTTATAATTCCTTAAACATTTCAAAACACAATTTTGGATTGACTTTTACCATTAACATTTCAGTTTGCATGTTTTTCTTTAGTTTTTACAGTTTTGAAAATGCTTTTATCTTAGAGAATTACTAGTACATGTAATTTCCATCTAAATTCCTTTAAGATTTCAAAACACAAGTTTGGATTGACTTCTCATATTGAGTACTTTTAACTTTAACATTTCAAATTTTCAAAGTAAACATGTTTTGATTGGGTTTGTGCGTGGAACCTTGGCATATTTTTGAAAGGTCAGTTTATATGTATTTTGTCACTTATCAATCTCAAGTGGAAATGATCCTAGAGTAGTACTGCACACCGCACACAGTAAATATATGGACCTGCTTGTAATAATATTTGTACTTTGTAATGTATAATGGCTGTAAAAAATGCATCGGGCCTTTGATTTCTCAGGATTTTTTTACAAATTTTCCTTTGCCTCAAAATTTTCTTGAAAGAAGAGAAATAGCCACCAAGGAAAGAAAGAAGTAGCCTGTATTGTGTCCAAACCTCTAGTTTCTTGTTTGTGGGGGATGTTGAGCATCTGTAAATCCTCCAAAATTAAACATCTAGGAGGTTCAGAGGGGGTTTGCCCTCTAGACCAAAGGGATACCCAGGCCTGCTACCCACAGGAGGTTCAGGGGGCTTTGTCCTCTAGACCAAAGGGAGACCCAGGCCTGCTGCCCATTTTTCAGGATTTTTTTACTTTTGTCAAATCACACTCCTGATACTTGGTAAGAATCATTCAAGAAAATATAATTTATATACAATGTATGTTGAGTAACCAACCTGTGAATGCTTCATCTTATTCCACTGTGCCATTAACCCTAACCTTCCCAAATCCTCCAAAATCCTCTTTGCTAAAGTGAAGGATTTAAGGATTGAGGTTACATGCTACATGCTCTTTGCTGAAGTGAAGGATTTTGGAGGATTGAGGTTATGTGGAAGCAAATGGGCCTAGGGAGTTATGGTTAAAAATGGAAAACTCTTCTTGAATCTTGATATTTCTAGGAATGATTTCTTAGAGCCTGAGCCCCAAGGAATAAATTAAATATTTTTTGAAAAAATTAAGTCCCGAAGGAAGATTAAAGGAAGAATACAAATGACAAACCCTTCTTGAATTTCTAGCAATAATTTCCTAGAGCTCAAGCCCCAAGGAATAAATTACTATTTTTGGGGAAAAAACTGAAGTCCCGAAGGAATCATAGACATAAGTCCGTGAACAATGTGCCTGCGTGCAACATGCAGAAATATTGCTGCAGGACTAACAGGAATAAATGATAATGTGATGGCACAGATATTAGTCACGATCCGGGTTCTATTTACAAAGATTTATGATGGAAAATTACTTGAGCTCATTCCACCATAATTCCTGGCATTCTTCTGCTAACGATTAAGGGGTAACAGGGACGGGAACGATTTCATTCAAATTATTTCATCAATTTTTAGGCAGACTTTTGTATGTATTTAATGGTAATTTTAAATTGCCAATCTTGAATTCTGTGCAGCATATTTTAATTTGTGCGTACTTAGCATTTTGCTGACGCGATATTAGAGTACATGGACACCATGGGCATGGTTACATCCTCTTACACTCCTTGGAACACTTTGCTGGAGGATTACCTTGAGTTTTACCTGAAAAACGTTCTTTTATATCGCCATATTGTTATTTGTTTTTGTAAGAAGCAGAAAAGTCTGCTATGCTATCTAAGTCCCTATGCTATATGTTGTTTGTATTCATGTTTTTTCTTTGTTTCCGCGCCTTGAGCGCCCAGCAGGGTCGATATGTGCGCGCTAAAAATCTTTATTATTATTATTATTATTAAGTCTTTCTTGCGTAGATAGCGCCCTCTTTAGGCCATGATTGGAGCCTTTTGTGATCACCTGCGATCAACGATTGTATGTTCATAAACTAAATGTTAGCTACATAACTACATGTAAAATAGACATAATACATGTTGAACACAGTGCTATTGATGCAAATTTTATGTCTACCATCTGGAGATTGAGTCAAATCCTTGCCACGATTTATTTGTTACCGAATTAGCCGTGATGAAAAAGCCTATTATTTCTCTGTTCCTGTAATTAGATTTCAGAGAACACATGATAAATTTATTTCTTTTGGTTGTGTACTCAACCACACTATATGCTTGGTTATTGTGTGGCATAAAGAGATGTGATTTGCATTCAGTGGTACATGTCACTGTACAGTGCAATTGCCATTATCATTAATGAATGGGTGGGGGGGTGGGGGCGGGGAAGCTGGAGATCTAATTGACAGCATTTAGAATAATTAGGCGGCTGTTTCGTGAACACATTTAAGGTAAATTCCATGGTTACTCAAGTTACATTTTTGAGGATTTTGGGCCACTTTTAATGCGATACATGTACATACATGTATGTATATATCTCACTCATCAGTTTTCACATTACTCAGATCTTACAAAATAATGACTTTAAAAAAAATTGTTGTGTACACTATATAAGAGAAAAGCATCATTTTATGCATGCCCAAAAAAATGTAATGTGAGTAACCAGTATTTTTCGCTTTTAAATGTAACATATAAATAAAATTTATAAAAAAAAAATTCTGGAATTTTTTTTGTTCTGAGTAAGGTTTGGGTATAATGCATGTATGCAACTACTGTGAAAAAACTGATGAGTAAAAATATATATATATATATATATATATAGATATATATATATTTATATTTATATATTTTATATTTATATATTTTATATTTATATATTTTATATTTATATATTTATATTTATATATATTATATATTTATATATATATATATATATATATATATATATATATATATATATTTATATATATATATATATATATTTATATATATATATATAAACGGGTAGCGAGCAAAGAAAAATTGACTGATGCCGGACTCAAACCCGCGACCTCTCGAATACCGTACCTTATATTTATATAAGGAAATAATGACATTAAGAATGGGCCTAATATACTGAACAGCAAAAGAAACGTCGTATGAATACAAGATATCAACAGGTATATATTGTAACGTACAATTTGAAAACCATTCAAGTCGCATTCCATCCGCCTATAGGATTTTCAGGCACAGTCATGATTCAGAATGATGTTAGACTGCATATTTCCCGAAAAAGATACATGTAAAACTCTTGTGGTTGAGTTATGTCAACGATTTAAAATCACAACGTTTTTTTGCTGTTCAGTATACCTCCAAAATGTAACGTGAGTAACCATGGAATTGCCCATACGTACACATACGTGTAGGACCTTTATTAACATCGCAAACGAGCACTAACAAGTTTATGGCGAGCATTTTTTTACATCGTTAAAAACAACATACAGTGCACCTGCTTTCTTAACACAGCTTTGCATTTGCAATCACAACATTTACATGTACCTGGCCATTGTGGGCACCTGTTTAACCCTAACTCCCTAGGCCCATTTGCTTACACATAACCTGAATCCTCCAAAATCCTTCAGTAGTAAAGCAAGCACATGACATGTATGCACACATGTGTTTCTAATCTGTGATACATGTACATGGCCAGGGACCCTCCCTGCATGCATGGAGCAATAAACAGTGTCCACTGGCCCAAGCACTGACCTTGCAATCACTACAACAAACATGGATGTACATGTACCACGGAAAGGCAAGTATGCCTAATAACCTCAATCCTCCAAAATCCTTCACTTTAGCAAAGAGGATTTTGGAGGATGTGGAAAGGTTAGAGTTAAAAAGTATATGGGTTACACCTAACTGAAGAAAAACAAATCGGCCCTTTTTTGTACACGTGGGGGCTAGGGCCAAGGTCAAGGATACGGAGGGGCTACCGCACTGTCAACCATGTCATTGACAACCGCACACCGTTTATTCCCCCACACCATTTATTCCCCCACACCGTTTATTCCCCCCACACCTTGAGAGTGAGATCTTACCTGTGATCCAAAGATCTGCAACTCGTTTGAGTCTTGAATAAAGGATGGGAGCAAATTAATAGTATCATCGAGTGAAATTTTGTTGCTTTCTTGTTTTTAAAAATCCCAACATCATGGAACACATGTTGTTCACGTTGCTCGTGTATTTATAGTTTGATGAAATCCTTCGTCGGTTGATAAACAATTGATTTAATTTTGCCCTACCCCGACATGTGTATAGCACTGTATACTCAGTGCTTTCCAAGTGTCTGTGGAAAAAACTTCACAGGCGACTCGGGCGGGATTCAAACCCACGACCTCTTGCTTACTAGTGCAGAGTAATTTCAATAATTGCAATTCAAAATAAGGATAATTACAGTATGAACACATTATTTCTGCATTAAAAATTGTACTTCCACCTTTTTAATTTCATGTTAAATTTTTTTTTTTTTGAAAATGCTTATTCCCTTTTTGTTGAGCTTCTTAATCATAATTGCTTCTCTCCACCCAGGGGTTAAATGGGTACCTGTGAAGGCAGAGTTGGTTTGCTCTATATGCGCTAGAAATGGCAGCAATTGAGCTGTATACTCCCCAGGGAGCTGAGATGGTTTCAGGAATGATTTATGAGCCTTATGAGCCTTATGAGCAGGGATAATAATATAATGCGCCTTGAGCACCACTTAGTTGGTGGATACGTGCGCTATATAAATCTATACATTATTATTATTATTATTATTACAACAAATCATGTGAACAAGTTGAAATTTTCTATGAAAGACCTTTCTATTTTACATATTGAGTTTGGGCAGCTGTCATTGAGCAAATTGTCAAGAGCAATTGCCAACAGATTGTGCCTAAAATTAAATATTTAACTCACAGTTTGAACTTTGGGGCTCCGTTGTAAACATGTGATGTCATGGGTCACATTATCTATACAAAGTATGTCATCTCAAAGCGTTCACTTGAAAATGTTGTTTTTCTGAAAAACGTGAGCACCTATTGTCATTAGGGGTGTGCGTTTTCAGATATTTTTGGAACCGGATACCCGAAATCAGGAAACTTCGGATACCCGAATACCCGTTTTCATTTTTGTTGAGAACATGCCTCCGGTGGTGCACAAATACATGTACATTACTGTAAATGGTAACAAAATTGACCTTTATAATACAGAGGATACCATACTTAAATCAATATTTTCTTTACTGTGTCGTTTTTATTAAAACAATAGGCAAATATTCCCTCCAGTGCTGCTGGTTTGATAAGTTGTTTGAAGCAGCTGCTGCCAGGCCCTTTGCAGTCTTAACGATTCAATACAATGTATCACAAACAGTTGGAGAAAAGTGTATGGAAAATATCTGTAAAATACTACAAAGGCTTTATTGGAGTGTAATCTCTTGAATTTAAAGATAATTGTCTGTAAAAGTGTAAACATTACATTGTTCAAGAGTGACAAATTTCTGTTCATTCCGCTCAAATCCAAAGTCCAAATTTTAAAAAGGAACCAGGTAATGACAGTTTCGATCGGGTATCCAGATACCCGGCACATCCCTAATTGTCATGGAGATGTCACTGGTTAGTGTAAATACACATTTCTTAAAAACTGGATAGAATGTTGAAGTGAACATGTACGTTACCAATACCAAAGTTGTACCTTTCCTTCTGTTCGAAAAAATCGAAATAATTTGAATTTAGGAAAGAGAACTCTTTCTGAAAGTCTGCATTAGAATTAATATTTTAACTCTTTTCTTGTGAATGACACACCGTAATAACGAATATTAGCTGAATGCTGACAAGTTGGTTATACATGTGTGTATGTGTATATAAATCGTTTGTACAAAGTTTTAAACAGAGAAAGCATTTCCAATGTTACAAATTATGTACTTTTCCCTTTAAAACTATATATGCATGTAGGTCTCATTAAATGTAGGAGTGTTAGGTATACTGACATAAAACACAATAAAGGGGGCCACTTTGCATCCGTCACGTTAGCAGTTTTTCCAATGGTTGTTATTTATTTTTAAGTATCTGAAACTGACCAAAAAGTGTTTCAACATGTGAATGGACATGCAGGCTTATGCTAGAACTAATTTGAGTTTATTTATTTTATTTTTTTATTTTTTTATTTATTTTTTTACCCTCAAATTTCCATAAAAATTGGACAGAAAAGTTACCTCACTTTTCCGTCCATTTGTTGATGGAAATTTTTGGGTAATTAAAAAAATAATAGTAATAATCAACTCAAACTATCTTTAGGATAAGCATGCATGTCTATTCAAATGTTGAAATTCTTTTTGGGTGGTTTCAGATATTAAAAAAAAAATTACAACCATTAGAAAAACTACTAACGTGACGGTAGGAAAGTGGCCCCCTTTATTGTGTTTTATGTCATATACATAGATTAACTCAGTGACTGAAAATAACACCCCACATGATAAGGTGATATTACCATTGCTGCTGCATAAATGAGCCAGTAATTTTCTGTGTTCATTCTAAACTAGGACAGTGATTCCATGTCCTGTTGAAAGTCTGCTCTGATTGTGACGATACTGCCCCTTTAAGCTTCTGCTTTGTGACAGTTGACACAGCTTGAAGTTGACACAGGAATTTTCCTGTGGGAACAGTTATTCCTGTGGGAACAGTTATTTTTTTCCCTGCAACTTACAAATATTCCTGTGGGAACATTTAATTTTTCCCTGCAACTTAAAGCACCTACATGGATGACCTCACAACAACTTAATGTCTCAATCATCAAATCTCAACTGCCAATAACTTTCAACTGTCTAGTTTCTTCTACCAAGGGTCGGAGGAGCTTAGCTAGATGCCGGGCTGTGTTGTAAGTGGGTGAACCTCTGGAGGCAACGATCACAACAACTTAATGTCTGAATCATCAAATCATCAAATCATCAAATCTCAATCTCAATCTCAACCTCAACTGCCAATAACTTTTAACTGTCTAGTTTCTTCTACCAAGTTGCAACATGTACCATGTTTTGTTGTCAAGTAATTAGCAGGCTGTCAGGTGCATCTTGACAATAGTTTTCAAATCTCAAATCTTAACTGCTTAACTTTCAGTTGTTCCCCACTTGCATTTACTTACAATCCACCTTTTAACACTGCCTGTCCATTATTAGTTACCTTTGTCATTCTGTTTATATAACAGTCTGTGTGGTGCATCTTCACAATGGTTTTCAGTTCTCAAAGTTCAACTACCTTTATTTAAACTGCCCACCACTTTCTTTCACTACAGTCCACTTGGTCACGCTTGTTGTAAAATCCATTCTGTTTAATTATTATCATTCAACAGGCTGTCAGGTGCATCTTCACAATGGTTTTAAATTCTCAAATCTCAACTGCCCAACTTTCAACTGCCAATCCCTTTCTTTCGCTTTCATTCCACCTGTTCAAACTGGTTGCTTGGTTACCCTTTTCAAGTAAATTATGTTTAATTATCATATAGAAGGCTGTCAGGTGCTTCTCCACAATGGTTTAAAATCTCAAATGCCTAGAATCTATAACTGCTTACCCCTTTCATTGGCTTATTACATTCCACCTGTTCACATTAGTTGTTCAAGCTTAGGTACAAGTACCTTTGTCAAGTCCAATTATGTTTAATTATCATTCAGAAATCTGTCAGGTGCATCTTCACAAAGGGTTTAGACTAACTAACTATAAGACTAACTACATGTATAGGCTGGACTGAGCACAAAATACTGCAGATGAATATAAAAGACAAATCTAATTTATTGTGGGTAAAGATTGGAAGTACTTATGTACACTCATCTGCCCTGTCAATCAAATAGCATAGATGCTTTATAAATTACCCGTGCTATACAATTTAAGACCTTTTGCCTTAAGAAATTAAATCAAGTTGCTTGGAATGTTTTTAAAAGACGGCTTCTTCAATTCTTTAACCCTAACCACCCCCAATCCATCAAAATCCTCCAAGGGGCACTTTTTGGGAAAAATTCAGCACTGTTGGAAACTGGTACTTTCACCTCTTCAAATTGGGCAAAATTACTACCTGGCAAGAAGTACAGGCCATAAGTGCTGAATATGAAAGTTCAACGAAAATGCATGGTGCATTTTGAAGATAAGGGCATGTTTCCAAAAGTGTACTGATGGATTTTGGAGGATTCAGGAAGGTTCCTAGCCAGAGTACCTATAGGGGGTTAGGGTTAAGGAAGGTTCCTAGCCAGAATACCTATAGGGGGTTAGGGTTAAGGAAGGTTCCTAGCCAGAATACCTATAGGGGGTTAGCGGGTTAAGGAAGGTTCCTAGCCAGAATACCTGTAGGGGGTTAGGGTTAAGGAAGGTTCCTAGCCAGAATACCTTGAGGGTTAAGGAATGATACAACATTGGTATTTGGTAAGATGTTTATCTCAACCCTTTAACCTGTGAAACTTTCATTGAAATAGATGCTCACGTAATCGCCACAAAATTGTTATGTTTTCTATATGTATGCTTTAAAAATTACCCTCCGGGAATTATTTATAAATTTGGCGTAACAGTTCCTGTCCTCTCTAAGATGAAAGCACTTCAAACAATGTAATTTCTCAGGATTTTACACCAAATAAAGTTTTTAGATAATAGTTTGTTAATTTGATAATCTGGTTCTAATCAAAGTTATACATGTATCTTCCCTTAAGCAGTCGGCCTAAAGCTGCAACATCAAAAATATACAGAAAAACTGTAATAAAAAAATAAAATCACATGCATCAAGAAAATTACAAGTTTTGCTTGTTCATCTGACCAGGGTTGTAGCTACGCCGGTCGGCGCCGGTCGGGTCTAACCGGCACTCCTGCTGGCCGACCGGCACCAAACGCAAATTGATGTCTTACCGACCGGCACAAAAATTGTGTGAATATTTCATTAAACAGTAATAAAAGTAAAAAAAGTTCATGTATTCTTCATTTCTTTGAGTTATTTGCCACTATTTTGAGGACTTTAGTCTATAGATCAATTAAAACATCGTACGATATTATAAAATAAATCTCAGTTTGTAGCGGTACAAACAAATACACTAATTAGCATTTATTTATGACGTCAGGGAAAAGACCTGGGAATCCCCATTATGATTGGTTGTTTGCGCCTGCATGATGAGCTAATGGCACTAGTCTCTACTGCGTGCAAATGATGCGACATGCTTCGTAATGTCGATGTGCGTAAATTTCAGGTTGGTTAAGCGTGACTTCAGAAGCGTCTAGCTTTCCCGCGATGTGCTCAGCAAAGGGAAAATTATCACGTGTCCCTCCGCCCATTCATGAAAAGTTTTGTGAACGTTTTTGGAAGTATTTTGATCAAAATAATTATGTCGCACTCGCAGAAAAGTATCATCAGCTTTTCTCTTCGACCACTAAGCGCAAGGGCGGTAGTGATAGACACGGCAGCCGGGTCAAGCAAGAAGCCGGCAAATTCGAGACATTCTTCTGCGACCACATCTTCGTGTTCGAGTACAACTGACCCGGGAACTGATCACGCTACCGAGTCTTCGGCCACTGTGGATTTAGGCCAAAACTCGAGCTGCTATGCCTGACGGCCCCGGTTGCTCAAGTGTTGCCACCTCATCAAAAAAACAGAAGCAGGCATCTAAGTTTAATAGCGAAAAGTGGACACCTGGTAGGCCATACAGAAGTTTCAGTTTTTCTGAGCCAACATTGTTGTCAATTGCATTGGAGGGCACTTCTTCACATCATAAATTCTTGTATAATACTATGAAAATATCATACTATTATACAACAAATTATGTGAAAGGTGAGCCCTCCAAATCCATTCTTAAAAGATAAAACCCAGGAGCTTCGGGGTGCTTGCCCCCTCGACCCCTACTGAGGCGTTGCCCCTGGACCCCACGCAATTGACAAAATTAGCCGGCACTCAATTTGGTCTGGTGACAACCCTGCATCTGACACTAGTATCTACTGTATCCTCCTCATGTTTGGACAAAGCCGTTTTATTCTTTCATCATTACCAGTCCAGTAACGTTAAGAATGAATGTGAAGTCGACTACAGACAAATTGTATCTTTGGTACAGTGTTCATATATTTCATGCAAAATGTGTACACATGAAAATATGTAGAAATATTATGCATTGTACATGTACATGAGTCGATCTGCTACATGTAACATTAAAAGTGCAAAATGTTCGGATCTGAAACGGCTTGTATAAATTACAATTTTAATTACAATTTACAGTTACCATTTGCATTTATGTACAATGTAACAATGTACAATGTGTTTTTCTGAGACCCTCGGTACAAAAGAATTGAAAATCTTGTTAAAAACGTCAGTTCTACAATCACTTCATCAGTACCTACAGGAAGACATGATATTCATTTTAAGCATTGTCATAATTTATTACAAGTATTAGTATACTGCCCTCTTGTGATGAAACATGTATCATTTTGAGATACATACATGTGTACACATATAGATATACATGTGTAATGTGTAGTCATGCACATCTACATGTACCGTAATTTCCGGAATATAAGCCGCGCGGTGTATAAGCCGCACTACCCCAAAATCACCAAAACAAGATTCATGCGTCAACATATAAGCCGCACCGCATATAAGCCGCACACACGGAGGCCCGCCGGACGCCACTCACTGTCGGTACTTCGCCACAAGGGGGGTCATAAAGGGGGTCATTGTGTTGCGTTCGAGTCAAAATGTATTGAAAGAGACACAATAGCATACCTGCCAACCTTGACAAGTGAAAATTCGTAATACTAATAGTAAAGTTTGGCACATTTTACGCATGTCCGAAATACATGTGCATGTACAGGAATCAACGGCACTGCTTGTGGGATCGATATTTCTTCGACTCCACGTGTTTCTTGACATCGTTAAGGCCACCATGGCTATAATGCAGACATCCATGCTGCATATTTTACAAAATGCGTGTGAAGTTCCCCAAGTTTGGTGGCAGCAATAACTGGGTAGCTTTCTGAGTATTTATCTCGAAATTTCTGCACCATTTTTATTTTGCTGTTCCGTTCCCGTATCACTATTTACGGCATATCGCATTCGGGAATGTCGAACGTAGTCCCGCTGTTTGCCTGCTTTCTGCACAACGTACATGTAATCACTACAACGGCAACCAACGAAACGATGACTCATCGCCTGCCATGCGTAACGAATTTTCCTATTGGCTCCTTCCATAGACTACGATATAACAAATTTTCCCATTGGCTCTCTGGTACACGCATGGCTGCGATCTACGTAGTGGATTCTGATGTCGCTGGCGCTAAACGTTGCAACGGTTTTTTCAGAAGTTTTGAATAAATCTGTGTGTATCGAGGTCCGCTCATGAAAACTGACAATGACCAGACCATTTTCGCTACGAACAATAAAGGTTTTTAGGTTTCTGTTTCTGTCTGTTTACCAACGATTTTTGCATTGTGTTTTGTTCTTCAAGATTCATACCTCGGCGTATAAGCCGCACCGCGTATAAGCCGCAGGCAACTTTTACCGTGTCAAAATCAACGTATAAGCCGCGGCTTATATTCCGGAAATTACGGTACATGTATAACAAACATAATAATAATAATAATAATGTGTGGACTTATATAGCGCACGTATCCACCAACTAAGTGGTGCTCAAGGCGCATTATATCATTACCCCTGCTCATAAGGCTCATAAGGCTCACAAATCATACAAATCATTCCTGAAACCTCAGCTCCCTGGGGAGTATACAGCTCAATTGCTGCCATTACAGTGCATATAGGGCTAATCAACCAACTCTGCCCTCACAGGTACCCATTTAACCCCTGGGTGGAGAGAAGCAATTATGGTTAAGTGTCTTGCTCAAGGACACAAGTGTCACGGCCGGGATTCGAACCCACATTCTGCTGCTAACACCAGAACTTGAGTCCGGTAAGCTAGACCGCTCGGCCACGACACTCCATGCCGTGTAGACGTACATACGTGTACATAACAAACATGTATGTGTACAGTATCAAATATTTTAGGTTATGTATACTTAGAGATATGAAAGCAAAGCTGTGAATGTACATGTACATCTGTGTTTATTTATGTTTTTTGAGAATACCAATATTGTACCGAAGGTTTTTTTTTTAACCCTCCTACATGTACTGTAGCTGCACTTTAGTGACAACTACATGTAGCTATAGAGGTCAAAACCAGTCAACTGACTGGTTTGACTGTTGACCCAAATGTGCACACAAGGACATTTTTGACTGGTTTTGACTGTCATTTTGACCACCCTGAACAATACCAGATAATGCTTTTACCAGTCAAAACAGTCGACTCATTTTGACCTGTAAATTTACTTATTCCACGTAAGGTTTGCAGTTTTCGACGCTCAAGTGCACTAGATATACCTTGGCAAGTACATATATCAACATTTTGACTGATTTTGACCCTTGTAGTCACCTTGTAGTTACAGAAGGGTTAAAAGAAAGGATGTACAGGTATGTACGCATTTTCAGCCATTGTCAACCCACTGTAGGATGAAATAGGTCTCTATATTAGACCATCAACCCTCCTACTGTTTGACCATTTGAAACCATTCAAAATTTCCACTTACCAAAATGCCCATTGGTTTTGTACACACATGGTGATACCATTTCAACAGTGTTGGTAGCAAGCTTTACTACCATTCAAATCCATTCAAATGCATAGAGGGTCCATTGATTCACCACTTAGAAGTATCCAAACAAGGTTTTGTATTAGCTGTACTACCATTTGGAAAGATCCAAACAAGGTTTTGTATTAGCTGATCTACCATTCAAAACCATTTGGGGGAATCAATACTGTACACAGTTATTTCACCATTCAAAACCACAAAAGCGAATGGTTTCAAATGGTGGATCAACTTGTATAAAAAAGGTACCAGAAGTAGGAGGGTTAAAACCCTCCTACATTCAGTGCAATTTTTGAAACAACCCATTCAGGCCACTCCAAGCCATTAGCTGTTGCCAGTGGCTTCCTATGGTTACCCTTCTGTGCACTGTCACACCACTGAGATTGCAGGGTAAGGTGGTCTCCCATTGATACATTGCAGGCCATACTAATATGTTCTCAAACATTTACAGTGGCCTTGGGTGGCACACAGTTGATTTTGTAAGATTACTTGGAAAGGACAGCAGGCTTGTATGTACTAAAGGTTGGTGAAGAACATATTGAAAATTTAGTGGATCGGAGTGGCCTCCATGTGTAGTAGGGTTAAATGTCTATATTTCTCTACCAATTGACTTTGTCCCAGTTCTTTTGTAACTAATCTCTCCATCTTTTTGTTGGCTCTGTTCTTTTTCCTTGTAAATGGTGACCAATATGTGAGTGCCGTGATTTTTTTAACCACCTTTATAGCTAGGGTAATCCATCCAGCACAGCTGATCATTTATGGCCCTCATATATAAAAATACATCAAGATAGAATTAAAAATACAAATACATTTAAAAAATGTACTTGACCTTTAAAAAATGTACTTGACCCCTAAAATTTCACAAACACTAAATGGAATAAAACAGTAAAGATTACTTGTAAGTAAAAGAAATAAAATATCTAAACAATAAAGATTTTAAAAAAACCTTGAGCACCCCCCCCAATCGTATAACATAAACAATGATATATGTCGCAACCAACAATACAGGCATCCTAAATAAAATTTACCTTTTTTTCAATTGAAAGGAATATTATTCAAGAAAAAAAGGAGCTCTGTAACTAAAACTGGCTAATATCATTATGAAGCTCTCTCAGTAATGAATGTACAACTATAAAAACTGGTTTTGGTCTAAAACCTGATGAATCTATTGAAATTATATTGATTTTCCTACACACAATACATGTACATTGTATCTGCACTTCCCAGTTCAACCTTGCCCTATAATTATTACTAAAAATCCACACAAGGTCACTACTTCTGCATCTTACTGAACCTTATTACGTATGTGAAATGGATTGTTACACACTGACCGAGGGAAAATTAAATGAGTGCTTCCAGGGGCTTTGTCAGATAAAAAAAGGATTATTTATTATGGAATATACTATAGATGGTTCCCCTCATCTTAACGGCCAACTTTGAGTTGCCTTTGAGCTGCATCAAGCATTCTAATTTTTTGACGCAGTTAAGTGCTTCAATTTGTTAAATGCATGTGAGCTGCGCGCGGTGCTTATGCGTAATGCGCGGGTATGTGTTCATAAATGGTTCAGTCATTGCCTGAAAGATGGCTGATTTCGCATGGAAACAACTTAAAACAATGTAGTTTATGTGGTTTTGTATTTGTTCATAATCAAAATACATGCGTGACATACATGTACAGTTTATGTACACGGACAATTAATACTGGAGTCCACCTATGCAGTTCATCATATTATGACATTATTTCAGAATGGTTTTCTAGGAAATGTTTAAAGAAACAAATTGAAAACAAAATTATGGTTTTATACCTGTAAAGATGGCCGATTTTGCATCCATTGCAGTTTAATTATGATCGTGCCTAAAAACACAGATTGTCTTATGTTTTGGATTTAGCTAATGGGATCAGGCTAAGGATGCCATCTTGCCACCCGTCCACCTTTCCCCAAGACGGGTAAAAATCGATTTGACAGGTTGGGACTATTTAGATCCTACATGTACCTGCCAACCCTACCTGTCCAGGACAGCCCAGTGTCCATCATCTACAATGTAGTCTGTACTAAGAACATGTTCATGTACGTATGTAAGCCTGTTTTAGAGTCTCATTGAGGCCAAACCTATTTGTGGTATGGTCCTTGTTAACAATTTTGAAGCCAGATTGCACCAGAGAGAATCTAATCCAAATTGTTCCAGGGTCCTAAAGTGGGATCCTAATGTTCCCACACTGCTTCACGCTCAAAATTACACCTTTTTTTTCTGTAACATTAACCCTACATGTACATGTAAATCCCTAGGCCCACTTGCTTACACATAACCTGAATCCTCCAAAATCCTTCAGTATAGTAAAGCAATGACCACTACCATTGTACATGCAGATGACATGTATGCACACATGTATTTCTAATCTGTGATACATGTACATGGCCCAGGGCCAGGGACCCGCCCTGCATGCATGGAGCAATAAACAGTGTCCACTGAACCAAGCACTGACCTTGCAATCACTACAACAAACATGGATGTACATATACATGTACCATGGAGGAAGGAAGGCAAGTATGCCTCCTCCAGAATCATTTTTTGGACAGACCAACATGTACCAGGTAACCTCAATCCTCCATTTTCATCCAGTGTCAAATATAGCCTGATAACCTCAATCCTCCATAATCCACCAAGCAATAATAGTCACATCTGCCATCAATCCTTCAAAATCCTTCACTTTGGCAAAGAGGATTTTGGAGGATTTGGGAAGGTTAGGGTTAATGTTAATTTTAAATAGGAATTCTTAAATGTTAAGTGAACAATATTGTATACACACAAATACATGTAGTTCAGCCTTAAAATATATGTTACTGTACGCACAATTTTGGAACAAAATCGATGTTGTGTATTACGTGAATTGTGTGCGGTGTTGTTACAAGCGATATATCGTTCACTGACATTGTTGCTTATTACACACATACCTACTTGTGCAGTGTGTGTGCAACTAAGCATATTACCAATTCATTTGTATGCAGTGCGCGCTTTGTGTGTCTGCTGCAATCTTCATATAAACAGATGGGCCAGCACACATATTCTTGAGTATGTTATAGTTTAAAAGACATATCGTCTGTGTTTGGGCCAATTTGATGGTAAAAAAAAAACGGATTTAAATGTTGAATTGCTATTTTTCTGGTGTTACTGTTCAGGATGTTATAAGCTTTCAGATGAGACATTGAAGGAAAATATCTGCCACGGATTAGAAACAGTAAAATAATAACTCAAGTTAATAAAATGCTAGTTTATCTTCTGATTTAATCTCCAGCTTACACAAGGGGCGTGTACAGTCTTCCGATTGGCCAGCGCGGCTGTCCATCAGAATCAAGCACGTTTTAAATATCACTTTTATACAGTTTCTGACATCCGAATTTCATAATAATGTGTTCGAGCTACATGTACAGCTCGAACACCTCTTGAAATTGTTCGTTTTTTAATGTTTTTAAATAATGATAGTATCTTTCAAAATGTTTTGGGTCTCTTGAGCCAAACACAGGTGATAATATCTTTAATGTTGAGTGCTGTATCTGTCATTATTCAGTACCTGTGACCTGTGATTATCATAGTTTATAAAATATACATAACAGCAAAAGAAACGTCACCCCCTAAATTTTGATAAGTCTGAGAACGTGTTTAGCTTATGTGTCCTCAGACGTCATGCATGACGAATTTTGAGGTCAACCAAATTTGCCACATTGTGTTCGTGTTACACTCCATACTCATAATATTCTTCATTAAACAAATTATATTAATTATAAAATGAAAATAATAAATATTTTTAGGGGTGACGTTTCTTTTGCTGTTATGTATATATATTATTTTATTAACAGCCGTCTAGTGCGCACAGGCTTATGCAGTCAATGGTTGATAATTTATGGAATATTTTATTAATGTACGGGTATTTGTGTTTTCAAAACATGTACATGGAATAGATGTAATGACAATTGAAATGGGCAATTTAAGTATTTTAAGCTGATTATATGTTTATGGTCCATATTAACCCTCCTACAATCAGTGCAATTTTTGAAACAACCCATTCAGGCCACTCCAAGCCATTTAAGCTGTTGCCAGTGGCCTCCTATGGTTACCCTTCTGTGCACTGTCACACCACTGAGATTGCAGGGTAAGGTGGTCTCCCATCGATACATTGCAGGCCATACTAATATGTTCAAACATTTACAGTGGCCTTGGATGGCACACAGTTGATTTTGTAAGATTACTTGGAAAGGACAGCAGGCTTGTACATGTATGTACTGAAGGTTGCTCAAGAGCAGAATTTAGTGGTTCGGAGTGGCCTCCATGTGTAGGAGGGTTAAAGACTATTATTTGCTGCTACACGTACATGTAAATAAGTCATTGTATTTTACCATAAACTACTATGGAATCTCCATACGATCATTCATGTCAGTCTGTTCCTACCAAATTTTAAAATCAGAAAAGAGCTGCACAATGTATTATTTTTCAACCATAATGGCTGGCAATTAAGTTATTACATGTATTCGAGTAAAATGGCCCCATATGCCAAAAACGATTTTCAGTCAGCACAAGTAATACAAAATATACATATATATATACATGTATAGGCAATTCCATGGTTACTCGCGTTACATTTTTGAGGTATTGGGCCCACTCTTAATGCCATAATTTCCTTACTTAGATATTTCACTCATCAGTTTTTTTTTCACAGTAGTTGCATTATACCCAGCACAAAAAATATTTTCAGAAATTCACTTTTCGGACATGCATAAAATGTTTTTTTTTCTCTTATACAGCGTATGTACATATAACACATTTCTGAAATTCTTATTTTGCACTGAGTAAGGTGTGGGTACAATGCAACTACTGTGAAAAAAAACACTGATGAGTGAATTATATATTATGGCATTAACCCTCCTACTACTACAATGGTCAAAATCAGTCAAATTGTTGATACACGTGTATACTTGTCAAGGTATATCTGATGCACTTAAAAGTCACTGTCAAACTTTACGTGTAAGTAAGGACATTTACAGGTCAAAATGAGTCGACCGTTTTTGACTGGCATTGTTCAGGGTGGCCAAAATGACAGTGAAAGCCAGTCAAAAAATGCCCCCTGTGTGCACATTTGGGTCAACAGTCAAAAGAGTCAGTTGACTGGTTTTGACCTCTGTAGCAACTTCCCACTAAAGTGCAGCTATAGTAGGAAGGTTAAGAGTGGGCCCAAAACCTCAAAAATAACGTAACCATGGAAAGCAAAACAAAAATAAGTAAATAAATAAATTCATGTAAACAACTAGGTATACTGTAATACAAGGAATATAATAGCATGAGGGCAACTACATGTACATGTAGATAAGTACGTAGAATAAGGTAGAGGATTATGAAAATAAAATGTACACATACATGTATCATCAGGGAATGATTCCATTCAAAAACTTTGCATCAGCATTTTTTAGGGAGATCATTTTTGTGTGTGTGTACTATACATGTACATGCAGTAATGTTAAATTTGAATAGCAAATAGTGAATCTTGAATAGCAAATAGTGAATCTTGAATAGTGAATCTTGAATAGCAAATAGTGAATTTTGAATAGCAAATAGTGAATCTTGAATAGCAAATAGTGAATCTTGAATAGCAAATAGTGAATCTTGAATAGCAAATAGTGAATCTTGAATAGCAAATAGTGAATCTTGAATAGCAAATAGTGAATCTTGAATAGCAAATAGTGAATCTTGAATAGCAAATAGTGAATTTTGAATAGCAACTAGTGAATTTTGAATAGCAAATAGTGAATTTTGTATAATTAGCATTTTGCTATGCAACACAAGCGAAATTGCTCTCTGAGTGTGCAATGGTTAAAGGGACAATATCGTCATGATCAACGGGGCATGGAATCGGAGTGCTAGTTTTAGATTAACTCATTGACTGAAAATAATACCCTACATGATTATGTCATTACCGTTGCTGCTGCTGCACAAATGAGCTAGTAATTTTCAGTCACTGTGTTCGTCATATATTAGGACACGGATTCCATGCCCTTTTGAAAGTCTGCTCTGATCATGATGATTTTGTCCCTTTAAAAAATGGCACATCCTTGCCAGACTTTGTTTTGGACATGTTTTTAGGGAGTTATTTCATTCCAAAAATTTGCATGGCAAATTATTTTGGCAGAAATATTTTTGAATAGGAAATGTTGATTTTTCCTTAGAAAATTTGTCTTTTGTTAAGTATTTTTTATATATATGTACGATATAAACAAAGTCATTAACTTTATTACATTGTTCGTAACATTGGATCTGGAAATGAGAAACCAAATCGCTCCTCGTATGACCGTTCTCTCTGATTGCTCTCCCCGCATCCTTGATCCTCAGTGCCGCATGCCTAATCTTGCATACACGTTTTCTTATTCCTGCCTCCCACTCGTCAAAGGCCTTCTTGCTCATTATCACGTCTGCATCCATTTTAGTTCCCATCCCAACACCTTACCCTGGGAGCCATCCAGGGGACCATGGGAAGGGACTAATTGTGATTGCATTGGATGTACATGTAGGAGTGTTGGATGGGTGGTAAATATTGTCCCCAGCTCTCCCCCGCTCCTCTCCCCTCCCCTCTACATACACCAGTGGATACTTCAAATCACATTCACCTCCAACACCTTGGGGAAATTAATATAAAATGGAATAAGATAATCTGACATACGATCTTTATGTAAGCCTTTCTTCATCGCTTGGGCCCAACGTAGATGTAGGTGTCTGTATGTACAGTATGTGCAGATGCTGTTTTTCGTTTGATTTCTGGATCAAATATTATAATGACTGGGCATGTCATAACGTGGGCAAGGCACAGACGCCGATGTGCATACATGGTATGTTGCAGAAACTGATTGAAAGCTGTTTAACATGCAGTAGTCGCTATTCGGGGTTTCATGTTTGTCTGCCCTTCATCTGGTAACATCTTTTAACCAACAACAGATTTCTCCTGTTTTCAGTGGAGTTCCTTTGTAACACAAAACAGATCAGGAAACAAATAGAGTCTGCCTCATGAGCAGGCAGAGTAAAGTCTTCAAATTGATAAGAGAATTGAACAATTCTCTGCTGATGGAAAGCATCATTTATATGTTAAACTGTACACACCACTGATTTTACAACATCTTTTAACTAACGACAGATTTCTTCAGTTTTTCAGAGAAGTTCTTTTGTAACACAAAACAGATGAGGAAACAGATTGTCTGTCTCATTATCAGGTACAGTAAAGTCTTAAAATTCACAGGAGAATTGAGAATTGCTGATGAAAAGCAGAATCTTCTATTTTATGTGTCCAGTTTAAAATAACACATTAAAAGTGCTCATGGCGCTGATACATAAAAAGAACAATATAACTTAAAAATACAAAAATACAAGGATACAGCACAAAAAACAGAATAACAACATTATATAAATGCTTCATTAAAAAGATGAGTTTTAGGTTTTTCTTAAATTGGATAAGAGAAGCCAATGATTTGACATATGATGGCAATTGATTCCATAGACGTGGTGCTGCATGAGAAAAAGACCGATCACGCCAAGAATGATTAGATTTAGGCTCAATGAGGAGGTTTAAATTGTCAGAACGGAGTTTGCGAGGAGGTTTGTAAGGTTTAAGCAAATCATCAATACATGTATATGCAGGGGCATTGTCATTGAGAGATTTAAACACAAAGAGCAATAACACTGGTCTACAGCCAAAATGCTTCCGAAACAAATGAAGTCAAACTTGACTAATTATGGATCACTGAGAATGGAAATGATGCTTAAAATTGTTGATTGGCTCTAGTTTTCAAGATATGGTACCGTTTAATGACTACAAGAGACAAGCCAAGAAGCGCAGAGTAGACACTGAATAAGGACTGAACTATGAACTGATACATACCGACACCACGAAGTAACACTCATGTTGATTTTTTTTACTGCATACGGCAATGGTCGGGTGTTACGTCGTGGTGTCGGTGACGATAGTAAGTGTTACATAAACAGGGCAGGTGACATAATATCAAGTAAAACAACCATAAACACATGAAAAGACCAAGGTTTACAATTCATGGTTAAAAATTTGCTTTGTACACCATATACATAGTACATAAAATGTAAACTTAAATATCTTGGAAACAGTAGCCAGTCAGCAATTTTAAAATTGTCATATTTGAATTCAGCACATCAAAATCCATAATAAATGCCACATTTTATCTCCGAAGCAGACAACTTTTAAAATATTGTTGACCAGTGTAATTTGTAACACAAAGAGCAATTTATAACTTCCTGGTAGCCAGTGCAACTCTTGTTGTACGTATCTAGATTTATTGATTATTAGCAATGTTCATGTTAAATATGAAAGGAGATCCAGATCAACCCTCCTACAATCAGTGCAATTTTTGAAACAACCCATTCAGGCCACTCCAAGCCATTAGCTGTTGCCAGTGGGCCTCCTATGGTTACCCTTCTGTGCACTGTCACACCACTGAGATTGCAGGGTAAAGTGGTCTCCCATTGATACATTGCAGGCCATACTAATATGTTCAAACATTTACAGTTGATTTTGTAAGATTACTTAGAAAGGAGAGCAGGCTTGTACATGTATGTACTGAAGGTTGCTAAAGAACAGAATTTTGTGGATCGGAGGGGCCTCCATGTGTAGGAGGGTTAACACTGTACATGTACATGTAGCTAGACAGAGTTGCAATGTGCCTGTATTTGTGATGTACTCGTTGGGTTTATTTTCTTCCCATGGGATTGTGTATAAGAAATCAAGATGAGTGCTCTGTTGGTGATACACGTAGATTTGAAATGCATACTTATCAGATTGATTGCCGGTTGATTGATTGAAAGGTTTGTTGGTTGTTGACGTATTAATTGATTGATTGATCCATAGTTGTTGATTGGTTGATGGGTTAGTTGTTGTAGAGATGCATCACCTGGGTTTTATGATACCTGTGTTTTTTCATCTGATTTTGTTTTATTTATTTAAAATGTCATTTTAAAGTTATTTGTTTGCCTTTCTATGAGGGAAGAAGTAATTTTCAGATTAACCCTAACTCCCTAAGCATTGTTATAGTGAACAATAAAAATCCTTCAAAATCCTCCAACTGCCTTTGTTGTCTAGGGAGTTAGGGTTAAGAAGAAAAATTGAGTATCACCAGTGAAATAATGAAACCCCCCCCCCCAAAAAAAACCCCCAAAAACATACAACCACCAGATGATGCGTCTTTGACTCATGACATTGATGGATTGTTGATCGATGGACGGATTGTTGATTGATTGATTGGTACATTAGGTTGTCAAATGATTGATTGATTTATGATTGTTGGATGATTTTTGTTTGTTGTTGAAAACATTGCCTTGAAACTCTTGAAATGTACGTCTACAACAGGCAGTTTACAAGGTCCTGGAGGCCTCGATATCCAGTGTTCCATGAAGCTGGTGACCTTAATGCTACCTGCAGATTAGGTAGGGTCAGTAGGACTAGACCATTCTTTGTGAGGGGTAGTGGTAACTGACAGGGAGTTTCAATTTACAGGTATGGTGGCCTTTTCCTTTTTTCTCTGGGGCAAGCCTGGTAACTGCTCTAGGACAGATCTAGTCTCTCAAACCAGCTGTTGATGTGGACAAGAACAATTTTGAGCATTGATTATTTTTTTCGTTATTGATTTTGTTTGTTTGCACGGAAAACAAAGATCGTTGTGTTGTCTCGGTGCCCATGAAAATGTAAACGAGCAGACTTAAACACAACTTTAGGCAATTTTGTAACACTGATGCCATTTCCGCCATTCCAAGATTGACATTAAAATTAACAATCAAGGCACATATTGTGATTAAATTTAATAGTGGTTGAGAAAGCCAGCTTGTAATGAGCATTCTGATTCTAGTACTTGGATCGTAAATAGTGCTGGCGTTACTATTAATTGCCAAATTTGTTTTTAAAACATGTCATCCGAAACCAATGAAGATGTCACAGAAACTGGGAAAATAATCGCATGTACGTGTACCAGTGATTTGTGAGTGATTTGTTAATGTTGTGTAGAATTTAATTCACTGTGTACACGAGAAATAATTGTAATTTTTAATTTCTGTTTTATAAAACAAAAATCAGAATATAACCTAATACCCTTAAATGTGATGCGATCTGGGAAAACCCGTCGGATGTCGGCGAACTTGTTTTGAAGATAATGGCAAAATAGTCCCCCCAATTTTTTTTTTTACAATTTGAGTTTTTGTTACCATTTTAAATGTTAATATCTAAATGATCATTCTTGAAAATATTCAATAAAAATTCCATCATTTTATATGTAAAAACATATGATGACAGATAATTAAAAAGCCTTCTTTTGTTTTTCGTTTCCGCCATTGTTTTTTAAGGACAGTGGCAGCTATAACTCCCGAGAGCATAACTCAAGTTATAGACAACCTAGAATCATGAATAAAACAGTTTTGAAAACAGCACAGCGTCCTCGTTAATTTGATGTATATAACACAAAAAAGGCAAATTTCACCATGTGAAGGGTTTTCCCAGATCACATCACAAATGTTTACATCATAACAGAGAGGTTAGCTGAGAACATTCAAATAATACTTTGACTTTCCTTTAACTTAAATATATGTAATAATAATAAAAAATAAATAATAACAATAATTATAGAGCGTATTATACAATACACTTAAAGGGGCAGTATTGTCACGATCAACAGGACATGGAATCGGAGTGCTTGTTTTAGATTAACTCAGTGACTGAAAATAATACCCCACATGATAAGGTCATTATTACCGTAGCTGCTGCATATATGAGCCATTACTGGCCTAATGACCTACTGCTCGAAGTAAGGATGGGCCGTTCCAAATCATGGAGTCCCACA
The DNA here is from genome assembly GCA_029582265.1 of Zoroaster sp. YZ-2022. NCBI lineage: Eukaryota > Metazoa > Echinodermata > Asteroidea > Forcipulatida > Zoroasteridae > Zoroaster > Zoroaster sp. YZ-2022. Next base: position 36,169,610 of record CM055829.1, on the reverse strand, counting down.
TCTTGAGTCCCACATACATGTACATACATGTACATTTATGTACGAGAACATCTTGGAGGTTGGAGCCTTAACCCTTTTTGGGAAAAATTCAGCACTGCTGGAAACTGGTACTTTCACCTCTTCAAATGGGACAAAATTACTACCTGGCAAGAAGTAGTCCGGCCATAAGTGCTGAATATGAATGATCAACGAAAATGCATGGTGCATTCTTTAATTTCTGGTTTATTTCATATCAAATTAAGCATATGGCCCAAAGGCCAAAGGCGCTTCAATGTACAAAGGAGTTAAAACATTACATTAAAATTCACACCAAATTATATAAAAACACACAGTTAAAAGATACTAAAAATACTGAAGATAAGGGCATGTTTTGGAGGATTCAGGAAGGTTCCTAGCCAGAATTCCTAGGGGGTTAGGGTTAATGTACATTGTATGTGTAGCCATGTATTTGGTATAAACTAAAGGACCTCCTAATTATTGTTCCCTTCTAATTGTTCCTTTCTATTGTTCTCCCATTTGATTTGTACACGTTTTACAACCGAGAACATTTTCAAACAATAACCACTAACTGAGGACCCATTGTTCCTTTTTGATACACGGGTACATGCAACGTTAAATCCTCGGTTTACACCGTAAACATGTATATGGTGTACGGTACGTGTATGTACATATTAATAAGAATAACTAACAATAATAGTGACAGTGACAGTAATAATATGCATCACATTTATATCGCGTTTAATTAATACAGTACACATACAATTCTATGCACTTTACACAATTTGCATGAGATGAGTTTTAACAGAGATTTGAATGAGTCAATGGACACGTACTATTCTATAGTCATACAGTGTGTACACATAAACATTGTAATATGTGTGTACATACATGTACATGTACATGGGCAGTACGTGTACAAGAGAATACCTGTTCCGTCATCCATGGTTCATGCTTTCTGGAGCATTTAATATGCAGCTAATTCAAGAAGAGGTGGGCCTTGATCTTATTCATGTACGGTAGCTACTCGAATAACTTCAAGGTTCCTTAATTGCCTGGCTGAATTAGCAGTCTTTGTACATCATGTCACGGATCTCCATACGGTAATTGACAGTGATCATGAAGGAGAAGTAGACATAAAAGATGCATTAGGTGCCGACAAGGCTCCGTATTTTGGCATTTTAGTAAAAGATTTCTGAAATGTGTTTAATGAAAGGTAGCATGAATAGTTTTTCAACTTGTAGTACTTGGGAAACTGACGGAAGTTTGGTACACATGTTCGTGATGCACAGTGCAACTATTTTTCTTGTATTGCATATAATCAATAAGGTACACAAATTTTAAAAACTTTACTGTGAAAAACCTTCATGAATGAAATCTTTCAATGATTATTGAAGAAGAAACATTTGGCATATTTACATGTACATGTATATGGGTATGTTACGAGTATTATTTTAATAATACACGTACAGTACATGTACATCAGGCCTTGACATAAAAGATTAAGAGAGCACAGCCACTTTGGCCTTGGCTGCCTCAAAATTTCAAGGCCAACCAAAGGGGCATTATGGCCAACTCGAGGGGCACCACGGCAATGGCCGAGGTAGCCACGGTGGCCACCGTAGCCACCATGGCCGCAGTTAAGATCAAGGTCTGATACATTGTACATTATAATGAAATTTTTCATTTGAAGTGTTTACATGGTGCTACCGCAAACCTTACTCCTTCTGTACTTCCACCATTCAAAGCTTCAGTTCGTACGTAATTGTTGAAAATGTTTTCATGCAAACACTATTTCAAACAATTTACAAATTTCTATTTAAACAACTAGATGTATAAATTAACCCTCCTACTGTTTGACCATTTGAAACCATTCAAAATTTCCACTTACCAAAATGCCCATTGGTTTTGTACACACATGGTGATACCATTTGATGAACAGTGTTGGTAGCAAGCTTTACTGCCATTCAAATCCATTCAAATGCATAGAGGGTCCACTGATTCACCACTTAGAAGTATCCAAACAAGGTTTTGTATTAGCTGACCTACCATTCAAAACCATTTGGGGGAATCAATACTGTACACAGTTATTTCACCATTCAAAACCACAAAAGCGAATGGTTTCAAATGGTGGATCAACTTGTATGAAAAAGGTACCAGAAGTAGGAGGGTTAATGCAAATAAAAACACAATCTTATATTGTTTATTTCTCTTTTGCCGTCTTTTTGAGTGGCCTTTTTGGCCTTCTGACGGGCGACCTTCATAAAAAATTTAAAAAGGTGATAAAATATTTATAAAAATGGAAGTACATGTATATAAAAAGAGGGAATAACGAAGGAAAAGAAGACATCTGTGTAAATGTACAATGTATCCCACGACTTGCTGTGCCGAGATCAAAAAGCGTCATCGGGCCTTCCAGACTTTAATAACATCTACACATAATCATATCATTTCAGTTGTTGAGCAGTTCATGACAGTTAAAGTAACTTGTAATTTAGATGCATTGGAAATTACATGGTGAATAAATATACACATGTAACACTGGGCAGGTATATGTATACATGGACTCTACACGTATACTGCATGCATAGTGTCTCTATGGTCCAAACAGGGCAGATGTGCCTACAGGAAAATGAAACAACATTTACATGTGGGTACGCACAATCTGAATCTATATACAATACTCTGTTCATGCACACCTCCTAGTGAGGATTAAGGGGGTGAAGCTCTTTGAGCCATGCCAATTTTAGTGATAAAATGGATGATTCTAGGGAAGATTTTTTATTAAGTTTACAATTTCGTTCTGTAAAAGAAAAAAGGTAATGAGAAAATTTTAAAAAGGCAACTTTTAATGGTACGCATCTAAGTATAGTCTACGCACAGATCCTTGTATAAGGATTTGTGATTGCAGGTGCCGCCATGATGTGTCCTTCGATCTTCTGAAGGCTTTTAAAATTTGCAACTCCTGGGAAACCTGTAGCAGTACATCACACAAGCATGCACCTTGGAAGGATGTTCATAATGACCATGCTGTGACATGTACTGGGTGGTATGTTATGGGTCTCGCCACCTGGTACTTATGGTACTACTCGGTATTGCATGTCCTCAGTGAGTACGCAAGTACATGTAGGTGGCATTTGAACGCATCATTTCATATCCCTGGTCAATATTCTCTAGGTACACCCCAGGCATTATAAACCCATATCTGACCAGTCACAGCCAGAGCTGTAACAACAGTGATGGTCACCGACTTTTACAGCGTCTTCGTGATTGGTCAGATGTCTCCTCAACAGAGTGACATGTGCCTCAGTGCTGGCTTGCGATTGGCTTCCCAAAGTTGTTGTTTCAGCTCGGGCTGTGACTTGTGTGATGGCTTTCTTTCAAAACATATACATGAACTCGTGAGTTCTGGTATATGAACAATGCCAGTGGCCCATGAACAGAATATATACATGTAATAACCCTCAAGCAATCAAAGTACCTGCAGATGAAAATCAAAATCAAAATCGGGTGAGGAAGTGCAGGGAAACTCAGCCAGCAAAGAAACTAACACTACAAATTGTTTATTCTTGAAGCAAAGATACCATGATTAGGTAAGTGTTTAAACTGCAAGATACGTACATGTACATGTACATGTATGCTCATTATTTGTACAACTGCTACGTGTACAAGTGTACGTTGTAGTATTAGTGGTGAAATACATGGTCAGTACACAATGTATAGTAATCTTATTAATTTTTTTTTATTAGGGAAGGAGATTTGATGTTTAGTTGAGGCCGCCAGTTATATCTTATTGCTTTTGTATTGAAAGAAAGGTCAATTTGAACACGGTTGTATTGCCGTGAAATGAGAGACACTTCCAACAGCTAAAATCAAGATAAATACTGAGAAACGGCAAATAAATCCACCGTGGAATATTGATCCATGTCATTGAAAAGGACAAAGAGGTATTATTATGATGAGGGGGTGACATGGTAGCGTGTTTGTCGCTGAAATCAAGATGTTCTCTGGCAGCATCTCTGGAAGTAAATCACTCCCCTGGTCGTGACAGCCGCTGAAGGGTGGCTGGCCATAAATTTACCTAGAATCTGAGGAAGCTCTAGGATGTGTTAATCTTGATTGACATTACTTGAAGTGAATCATTTAATTGTAAACAACTGTAAGGGCTATCTTGGCTTTAGAAGGCGACATCATGCACTCGTGAGTGGATGGCAATGTATTTTACAGCCACACAATCAGCTTGTTTTTTAGTAAAATCCTGAATAGTTCTGTTTTTTTTTTTTTTTTTTTTTTTTTTTTCATGGACTCTTCAACATGCTAGTCACCACCTACGTAAATCTAAGCAGTTCTGAGTGATCATCAGTTGCAGATTTTTTTTTTCCTATGGAAATTTTGACACTAGTGCCCAGCCGAGTAATCATAAAGTCTGTGGCAGCTTATGAACAGACTTTGAAGTAGCGCAGTGTCCAGTTGTGGCAGTTACAGTTATATGTATCGGGTGAGGCTGACTTGACAAACTGTCCATACTGCAGTGGAAAGAACAGCAATTTCCTGTTGAAACTCCGAACAGAAACTCATGTAATTTATATCCTGTGCAAACCACCAAACTGCAGACAGAATATAAACTGAGTGTTCAGATGGACAGAGAAGAATTATCAGCCTGATAGAGAGACTATACAGGCACACAGGAAGCCAGTTGGAAATCAAGAGCAAAGAGCAAGAGTTAGAGATGCATGTAACCCAGTTCTACCAGAGTGCATGTTCGGTAGATCCGTCTGCTCAGTCATAAAACTGTCGCATCAGTTTCAGTTGTGGTGTTATTTGGCTATCAGTAGGAATTACTACTCTGTAGACCAAGGCAAAACGATCTTATTATAGAACACTCTGTGGATTAAGACATTTTTCATTTAGTCTAGTTCTGCACTTGGTTTTGCCGAAGGAGTACAACCAGAATGTTTTGTTAGGTGAACCGTTCTGTTGCTTTTGTGTACGTTGTGTATTCAACATTAGTGAAGTGTTTTGACAGGATATGATGACATGAGTAGCTAACAGGTAGATATCTTAGCAGAACAGTGATATCAGCAGTGGACATGACGACGTCTACAAAGGACAAGGGAATGTAAGTTTATTAATGTGCAGAACATTTAACCGTGGGAGGTGTTAATTCTTTGTTACTGCCAACAAATATCTCTGGGTTTTATTTGTGATAACTACAGGTTTGCCTTCAAATATTGTATTCTGGCTACACCTAGCTGTGCCACCTCTCCCCCCTGCCCCCCTGCCCCCCCTGCCCCCCTGCCCCGCCCCCTGCCCCCTGCCCCCTGCAATCCATTAATGAAACATGTACCTAAACAACATACATTTACACTGTACATTGTATATGACACATATACGGTAGCTACATATAATGTTATCAGACCACAAATAAAGATTCCTATAGCCATTCGCTCTACCCAAAGACAATCCCAGAATGGAACAACCTTAATTCAGATATTCGTACCGCACCAAACATCAAGATTTTTACATTGACCTTAAAGAATTAACGACCAGAGCTCATTTTAATAATATTTCATTTTGCTGCACACCCGACCCGACCCACGTACATGTACATGTATGTGACAACCAGCTCTGGTGATTGTACGTGACGGATACAGATACATGATGGATACAGATACATGTGTCTGGTCTACATTGTAGTTTTGAAGCATGCACAAGAAAAGATTAAAGATATGTGGCTTGCTACAGTGTATCACTGCAGATGGGAATGCTATGTCTGGACTGAATTTGTTTCTCACATTTTCCTAGTATGACACAACAACAATAAGCTGAAACTTTCACAGGTTGGTTTTCACATAAATTTTCACGTAAATCTTGATTCAAAGAAAGTAAGGATACTTTGAAAGCAGTTTTGCCAACATACATGTAACCAACAGTGTATAATACATGTACCTTTAAAGATCTGCAGTATGTATACTGACCTCTGGCTGGGAATATTTTCCATAAATTAGAAAATTTACGCAACACTGTTTTTTTACGGCAACAAAATTTCAAAATAGTCAACTTAGAAAAAACGTGAAAAAACCCAACATACCGTATCACCATTGTATAATACATACATGTACCTGAAGTACACACAACAGCACAAACGATTACAATTTTAAATAAAACTTGTCACAAATTAAGTTAATTGTAAAATTTTGAAACATTTACAAAATATTCTTGAATACGTATATGAACATGAACATATATACTTGTACGAGGAAGTCATACACGGAAATGTATGCAAATGAGGCAGTCATGCAAATGAGAAAGCATATATGACATAAAAGTAAAACACAATAAAGGGGGCCACTTTCCTACCGTCACGTTAGCAGTTTTTCTTATGGTTGTAATTTTTTTTTTTAATATCTGAAACCACCCAAAAAGAAATTCAACATTCGAATAGACATGCATGCTTATCCTAAAGATAATTTGAGTTGATTATTACTATTATTTTTTTAATTAGCCTAAAATTTCCATCAACAAATGGACGGAAAAGTGAGGTAACTTTTTCCGTCCAATTTTTATGGAAATTTGAGGGTAAAAAAATAAATAAAACTAGAAATTCGAGTTTGTTTACACAAACTCTAGGTGTTCGGGAGGAAGTAAAGGTCAAATTGGGGTCACCTTTTTGTGTAAAATTGTTTTGTCAATTAACGATCTGTACAATGGTACAACAATTGTGAATTTACCTCTTGTGGTTGTTGAGAAATGATTTTTTTTAAATATTAAACTTTGACTTCCAGTTTGGACAGGAAGTAAGGTCAAATTGGGGTCACCTTTGTGTAAATATTTTTCGACAATTAACAATCTATACAATGGTGCAAAAAATGTGAATTTACCTCTTGTGGTTGTTGAGATATGATTTTTTTATATATTAAACTTTGACTTCCGGTTTGGACAGGAAGTAAAGGTCAAATTGGGGTCATGTTTTTGTAAATATTTTTTACAATTAACAATCTGTACAATGGTGCACAAAATGTTAATTTACCTCTTGTGGTCGTTGAGATACGATTTTTTTAAATATAAAACTTTGACTTCCGGTTAGGACAGGAAGTAAGGTCAAATTGGGGTCACTTTTGTGTAAATATTTTTCGACAATTAACAATCTATACAATGGTGCAAAAAATGTCAATGTACATCTTGTGGTTGTTGAGATATGATTTTTTTAAATATTAAGCTTTGACTTCCGGTTTGGACAAGAAGTAAGGTCAAATTGGGGTCACCTTTTTGTAAATATTTTTTGACAATTAACGATCTATACAATGGTGCAAAAATTGTGAATTTACCTCTTGTGGTTGTTGAGATATGATTTTTTTTAAATATTAAACTTTGACTTCCGGTTTGGACAGGAAGTAAGGTCAAATTGGGGTCACTGTTTTTGTAAATATTTTTTGACAATTAACGATCTGTACAATGGTGCAAAAATTGTGAATTTACCTCTTGTGGTTGTTGAGATATGATTTTTTTTAATATTAAACTTTGACTTCCGGTTTGGACAGGAAGTAAGGTCAAATTGGGGTCACTCACAACTCGTGTTTCATCTACTTATTAAGTTCTAAGTACATGCCAAGTTTCAAGTTCATGTGAAGTTTGCAAGTATGTGTTTGTTACCGGACAGTCGCGGGAGAGAAGAAGAAGAAGAAGAAGAAGAAGAAGAAGAAGTAAAAAAATATTTAAAAAACGAACAAAAACAATAGGTGTTTCGGGCACATACCCGAACACCTAACAATTTAAAAATTAAATAAATCAACTCAAATTAGTTCTAGTATAAGCCTGCATGTCCATTTTTGGTCGGTTTCGGGTACTTAAAAGTAAATAACAACCATTGGTAAAACTGCTAACGTGACGGATGTAAAGTGGCCCCCTTTATTGTGTTTTATGTCATAATGCAACTAAGGCAAATATTACTGTTGACAGATGGCCTTCATGGCCTTCACACATTATACATGTAGAGATCTGTATGCCTCTTAAAAGGAATTGTACACCGTTGGTAAAATGTATACTATATAAGAATGAAGATATTATACACGTACATAGAAACATGTGAGCCAACGAGAAGACTGTTTGTATACATGTATATTCTTATGTGGAAAATGCATCACAGCCGTGATCCATTTAAAATGCGTTACACCTATCACCTTTTCTTGCAAATGTCAACATGTCAGATGGAATAATTTCAGTCAGGATGTTTGATATCATCACATACATGTAACTTCTCATCAAGTGATAAAGGTTTTCGATTATACTTCAGTCATTTTGAAATCGGATAATTACCAAAGGCAGACAATCCCTTTAACCCTAACCTTCCCAAATCCTCCCAAATCCTCCAAAATTCTCTTTGCTAAAGTGAAGGATTTTGAAAGATTGAGGTTACATATATGCTACATGCTCTTTGCTAAAGTGAAGGATTTTGGAGGATTGAGGTTATTAGGCATACTTGCCTTTCCATGGTACATGTACATCCATGATTGTTGTAGTGATTGCAAGGTCAGTGGACACTGTTTATTGCTCCATGCATGCAGGGAGGGTCCCTGGCCATGTACATGTATCACAGATTAGAAACACATGTGTGCATACATGTCATGTGCTTGCTTTACTACTGAAGGATTTTGGAGGATTCAGGTTATGTGTAAGCAAATGGGCCTAGGGAGTTAGGGTTAAATTAATACAAGTCCATACAGCATAGAGCAACACGTACTATTAATCACTGCATCCAGTTACATTGTATATACGAACCCTCGCATTCTGATGCGCATAAAAGCAGAAAAATCAATACTGCATTTCCTTCAGTCTAGGGTCTGCCGTCGCTCTGTCCTTATCTGGCTATATAGTCGCAGCAATTTGGTAGCACCCTTGATGAAAGGGGCCCCATTAGCGGGGAGTCTCCTCTTTGTGGTGTTGTGTTATTTTTAAAGGTTTCCCAATAAATACATTTACATTTAGTTTTATAGGTTTATATTTTTAACAGCATCGACGCTCTGTTTTTGTAATAAAGTAATTTCCTCAGTAAATGTGTTTGTACATGTCATTGGGTTATTTAAGGTTTCCCAATAAATACAATTTACGTTTAGTTTTTAGTTTTTAGTTTTTCAACAGAATTGTAGTACTTATATGTCTCCGGTTTCTGGTCAGCTTCAAAATCGGTGCAGTGACTTGCCTTTTTTTCCCTTCTTTTGGTAATAACAGGGAAATATGTGATAACATGTATGTGTATACGCGGGAACAAGATTTCCCATATATACAAAGTATGGTGGCTAAGAGAAGCCTCACAAATCTGGCAAAGGTTCATATCCCTATGTGAAAAAGTCGTTTAGAACGCAGCACGGCAGAATTCCAATTGATCCAGCAATTTTGGCTGCAATTGTTTCATTGCAAAAACAAACAAAAATTAAAAAAGGCGACGCGTGCGCGCAGACCAGAAAGAGGAGAATTTTTTTTGGAGCCTATTCCCAGCATGAAAATGCACCAATCCATATTTGGCCATAGTCCTCACCCACCCTTAGAAACGCTGGAATTAAATTCAAATTAAGAAACATTTATTTCATGTTGACATACATGTACATACTTGTAAATTTAGGGCCTATAATACAATGTTCTTTCCATTAATTTGTTTCAATAACTAGAAATAATCTTGGTCGCTCACCTGTATCGAAGCATAGCGTGTGACTGATCGACATGGTTACAATTTGTTGGAAAGGCGTGACGATTGGTTATTTTGTGCCATTTGATTGGATAGGTGTACTAAAAATACAACCATACGTATCTGTATTGCATGTATGTACAATGTACATTTCTACCCATAAAAATTGAGGACTTAGAAGAAAAGGGAACAATAGGTCCTTGGTTGTCGATGAGGTTCATCGGTTGTTTTTTTTTTTTTTTTTGACGTATTCACAGAATGACGCGCAAGGTCACAAAAAGAAGCAGTGCAGTCTGGGAGACTAACCCTGGGTATTAGAGAACTGTACGTATCTCACGTGCGCACCTTAGTGTTTGCGCGTTACCACCATAGCTTACGGTTCGCCCGCGTCTAGTTTAAGATTGCTTCTGGTAGTCTAGAAACTAGTTTCGCATGGAAGCGCCTAATCCCATGATACCTTATGGCAGCCTGGACAGGGAAACAAAACCATGTTTGTTTTTCATGCCCGCATTTGGAGTGTAATGCTGTGGTATGGATTACAGCAGGCTGGCACACTTCATGTATGGTAGGTAATAGACTTATGGTGTTACATAATCAGTGGGACATCCTTAAAAAAAAAAAAAAAATTGGAGAACAATAGGAGGTACTTGGTTTTCCCGCATACATGTACATAATCCCCTTGCGTGCACAAACATATGTGCACCCAGACAATTATTCTCCTGAGGACGATCAAAACGTTGAGTTGTAACCTCCAGTTCTTTTCAGAACTAATTACTACTCAATAGAGAATTTCACATGGTGTCACCGCAATTAGTCTTGCTTATCCTCTCTTCACCATGCAAAGCTACAAGTTTTACCAGACAAATATTGGTGTTTACATGTATGTAGTTACTAATTTAGTACTTTCAGTTTCTGTGCCAATCGGTTCCCTTGTATCACTTTCTGTTCATCAATCAAGAGCTCTCTCTTATGCTGTCTTCAAACATCATCTCAAATCTCATCTGTTCATTGTGTTTAAATGGAAATTACAGCATTGGTAATGTTGGCAAAACTGCTGTTATGGATATGTTTAATTCCTTTGAATTTATGATTTACTTTTAACAATCAAAATGTAAAAGTCTGAGCTCATTACGTGTTGTAAACAAGAAAATTGTGAAAGTACTCATTCAATTCAAACTGTAAGTTATTTCACTTTTCCTAAAAATGACAGCACCTCATACACAATCATTTACATGTTCATAGAAGACTGATAATATAATCAGCTTTTCACTATAACTTACAAGTAAGTTTTACATTAAATTTCAACCATTTCATAATTTTTTAATTACCAGGCTTATAGACAGTTTCAGATAGATGCCATCTTTATAAGAAAGTTGGATTTGGCTTTGCGCTAGGTCAAGCGTTCTAACTTTTCTGTGCAGTAAAGTGTTTCTCTGACCAATGATGCACAGAATTTGTTAGAGGGCCTACGTGCGTACGTACACCTATGTATTAAACAGTGGTTAGATCATTTTCCGTAAAGATAACTGATTCTGCCTGGTTTGAAAACCTTACCTTTAAACATTCAGTTCCTTACCAAAAAATTAAATAAATTAGTTTTCAGCGACAACCTTCTTTTTTTTCTTTTGTTGTACAGTATGTAAAGGTCTGTACGTGATACCTTGTCTCTTATGTAAATATGTGTTTCTTATTAGAAACAGACACCAACTGACTTTAAGAAATCAACAACATTATTAGTTTTAAATATCATGAGTAATGATATATTAAGTGCAGGAATTGGGAGACATAATTACATACAGGAGGTCCTTCCACTGTCTGGGAGGGAGCATAAACCATGCTTGGATCTCTGGCTAACCATCCTTCAATTCCTGAGGATGAAAATCTTGTCTTCAAAAATGTAATTCCTTGCCCTTGGAAACTCTGGATAAATACATGAATAGAAAGTGCATCACTCAGCATAGATTAAAGCAGTGGTAATGGATGAGTGGCATAGTCAGAAATTCTGATACAGGGATCTTGTTGGGGGGGGGGGTACACTTTGGTGGCACTAAAATGGAAATCCCAGGTAAATTGCGAATGTACTCCATAGGCCAAAAAAGTCTCCGGTTTCTGGTCATCGGTTGGCTTCAAAATTGGTGCGGTGATGCGTTTTTTGTTTTGTTTTGTTTTTTTGGCCATCTTTTTTTTTGCCAACAGGGAAATACGTGATACAATTGTATACATGGGCACCAAATTTCCCATATGTATGGTGGCTAAGAGAGGCCTCACAAATCGGGCAAACGTTCATAGGGGTCTATGTGAAAAAGTCGTTTAAAGCACAGCACATCAGAATTCCAGCAATCGATCCAGCAATTTTGGCTGCAATTGGACATCGTTTCATAGCAACAACAAAAAAATAAAATAAAAAATGCTGAGGCAACGTGCACAGAGACAAGAAACAGTAGACTTTTTAGGTGTTCGGGTATATGCCCGAAACACCTCTTTTTTTTTTTTTTTTTTTTTTTTTTTTTTTACTTCTTCTTCTTCTTCTTCTCCCCCATCTTGTCCGCAAACAAAAACATACTTGCCAAGTTTAAAAAACCTTCAAACTTCACACATAGTTAGACCTTAACTTGTAGATGAAACCTAGTGACGTCATGATGATCAGTAAACCGCAACAGTGACGTCATGATGACGTCAAGTCCACATACGTAATGACCCACATTCAGTGTCCACGATCGTGCGTTAGAAATTCTAACTATAGAGGGCGCTATACAACTTTAGTGGTCTTTACACAATCGGTGCAAAAGTGGTCACTTGGTGGCGCTGATCACATATATTTATAAACTTATAACGCGTTTGTGGAGCATATCGCTGTAAAAGGTAACGAAAGTTCATTCCACTTTTCTACTGATTCAAAGTTTTCACAAGCACATCGAAGTCATCTGCAGACACCTGATTGGTGCTTCTTACTATGGTGTAAGTAAAAAGGTGAAAACAGCGAGAAATTACTTTTAAAAATTGGTCAAAGTTGATGATTTTTGTAAACAAGCTTATGTACATGTGTACACGACGGTATACCCTTCCGATGGTACCCTTCACACTCACACTGTCAAATCGGCGTTTGTTGACAAAATAGCATGTTGATTTGGAGGAATTTGATATGGGGCTAGTTAGGTTTTGGTGAGTTTACTTCGTAGTTTGTACAAATGTAGGCTTACCAGTAGGTACCACACATACACATAGTGAATGATGTACTTCAATATTATTATTAATAATTGAGGAAGGAAGTCAGATTCTTATGACTGTTAGTGACTGACCTTGTGTGTAGTAATATTAATTTAAAAAACAAATATTAATCTAATCCCTTGCAAAGACGTCCATGATGCTATTGGTATGCAACTTTCATCATTACATTAATTACTTGTGTAAATTTAAGAAACTAAAAATTATTGAAAATATTTTCCTCATTAACGTTAGTCGTTAGGCATGGTATGCATTATATTGGAAGGGTGTGTAGGGACCTACCAATACAATAAGACATACCTGATGGCTGCATTGCAGTTTACTTTATAGTGGCACTTAATTTTCTCAGTAAAGTAGCCCAGAAACAAATATCAGCACCTTTATTGAGATAATGAAACAGTCACATCATGGAGGAAGGATTTTGTCAAGAATAATTGTGTGCAATTTTGAAAACAACCAATGCCCTTTTCAATTTCAATGGTCCAACTACTCCAAAATTATACACTTTTTTTCCCCATTTTATTTACATAAATTAGAACTTCTCTATAATTTTCAAATACTTTATTCTTGGTCCATGTACTTATAAAACCTTCCTATTATTTTTATAGCATGTTCACTGAGACATATTATTTTCCTCATTCACATGAATTAGAACTCTGAAATTTCAAATACTTTATTTTTGGTCCATGTACTGATAAAACCTCTGAAATTTCAAATACTTTATTCTTGGTCCATGTACTTATAAAACTTTCCTATTATTTTTTACAGCATGTTCACTGTGACATTATTTTCCTCATTCACATAAATTAGAACTTCTCTGAAATTTCATATACTTTATTCTTGGTCCATGTACTTATAAATCTCCAACACTTCGAATTAATGACGTAACCATTTTAACTTCAACCGAACACCTTGTTTTTGTTGTGACAAAAACTTATATCTAGTTTCTTTTCTTTTTTGTTGGGGGGGGGCGCCTTAAAGCCATTATACACTATTGGTAATCTTGAAAAACATTAATGGCCATCTTTAATAATAATAATAATAATAATAATAATAATAATAATAATAATAATAATAATAATAATAATAATAATAATAATAATAATAATAATAATAATAATAATAATAATAATAATAATAATAATAATAATAATAATAATAATAATAATAATAATAATAATAATAATAATAATAATAATAATAATAATAATAATAATAATAATAATAATAATAATAATAATAATAATAATAATAATAATAATAATAATAATAATAATAATAATAATAATAATAATAATAATAATAATAATAATAATAATAATAATAATAATAATGTGGACTTATACAGTGCACGTATCCACCATACTGGTGCTCAAGGCGCATTATATTATTACACCTGCTCATCAGGCTCATAAATCATTCCTGAAACCATCTCAGCTCCCTGGGGAGTATACAGCTCAGTTGCTGCCATTACAGCGCATAAAGGGCTAATCAAACACAACAGCCAACTCTACCCTCACAGGTACCCATTTACCCCTGGGTGGAGAGAAGCAATTATGGTAAAGTGTCTTACTCAAGGACACAAGCATCATGGTCGCGGTTGGGATTCGAACCCACATTCTGACGACTCAGCCATCAGAACACAAATCCGATGCACTGAACCGCTCGACCATGGCACTCCATATATAACGTACATACTTGTATTACAAATTTCTGAAAAAAATGTTGTGCCGAGTTCTGGGTATTTGCAACATCAGTGAAAAAACTGATGAGTGAAATATATATAAGTAAAGAAATTATGGCTTATGGGGGGGGGGTTAATACTTCAAAATGTAATGTGAGTAACCATTAAATTGCTGTTAAATATTTTGAGAAAGGTGTTATTAGCATTTTTTAAAGTAAAATAGCAATAATGTAATAAGAAATGTTTCTGGAAATTACCAGAATTTTTTCTCGAAAAACACAGGCCTTGCATCTTTAACAAATTTACACAGTTATTATGGGATTAAAATTAGTGATTTTTGTTTTTATGAAGGGAGCCCTCTGTTGACAGTAATCATGTCATAATGGATTATAATTGCCTCACATCCAATTGCCTCATAATAGGTTTGGATTACAATCAAGATACAATCAACCCTCACACATTTCATCCAATATCCAATATCCAATATCCAATGCCATTGCAGAATAGAAAATAAGCAGTTGGATCAGTCACATCAATCACTAGCTGTATCTATATTTCATATTAATGATCTCGCTGGCTTCATGCCTAATTAAGGTTATTTAATATTATAGGAGTAAAATTGGTAGCATGATTAGGTTGCTTATTGTATGCGTGATGGTTACCATGGTGATAACCAAGGCTATTGTGTCTGGTTGGTAGTACTCCTGTGTTTCATTTGAGACAGTAAATTGTAATAGTGTTATACAGCAGGCCCCTCCCTGTATATACATGGACATCAAACAACAAAATCCATGGTAACGATCAGACAGTGTATGCCTCTAACCACTCAATGCCCACATCTGAATTGCTCAGCCATTTCATAGGAGACTCACACCAAGCCTATATAGTGCACCTACATCTGATTGCATACATCTGATTGCAAGCAGTTGTTGGCTTCTTAAGACCAGCATAGCACCACACGTCCTCTTCTTGCCTTGTGTTGAATCTCCTTGGTGTTTCTCGTACCACAACGTTTACAACTTTCAGTTGCTCCTATATTCAGTATAACTGTTCTTTGTTTCCAACGGTTGCATGGTAACAGTGCATCTTTCACATGCTCTGATTCCATGCCCCATCCCCTCCACTCCAAAGCCGTACCAATGTAAGCTACACACGTGTGCTATAATTACTGTAAACATATTATGCATGCATCTTCAGTTGCACCATTTAGATAACACCAACTGGCAGTGTACTGCACAGTGGTTATCTGAACCAAGGTGTCTAGTCCAGTTGTATAGTGAAGGAGCACTTAATTCTGGAGACAGTTGGTTCTGCGGAATTGTTTAAAAAAAAAAAATTGTGTACTTGTAGAGTACCCCATTGGTGGTTTATGAAGTGGTGTTTATTGTACTGCGCACCATGGGAGATTCTTCATCTGCAGATCCAAGTAACAAGCATCGAGCTGCGACTGACAAGTATGCAAGTTTTGTTTTTCCCCTTCTTACTTTCAGTTACATTAATTTTGTCAGCAGAATGACTGACCTGACAAAACCAGACAACTGTCTGTTTTTGAAGGGCGGAGTAACTGCAGAAAATAGTACTATGTATGTAAATGCAGTGTCAAATCAATGCATTCACAACATGATGCCATTTGATAAGCATTAACAACATTGTTAATGACCTAATTTCAAAATTAATTACATTTCCGAAAGCTAACTTGAAGTTGGTTAAGGTACCAATCATCCAGAACAATTATTCTGTCTGAAGTGTTCTTATTTCAGAGAAATCCTGAACAAAAATACACATTTACAAAAAGTTTTCCGTTTTTCCCTCCAAGTGTTTTCTGTAAAATATGAATGCTATTTCACACTTTTCCCATGACTTAGAGTCTGCATTGAACTGATACATGTACTTCCACAGGTTAGTTGTTTTGATGTAAACATACTCATTGAGGCACTTTTGACAACATTACCAATGTTGTACCAATGTTGTACCATGGAATTAGAGTGCTAGTTTTAGATTAACTCAGTGACTGCCATAATACCCCCGACATGAGAAGATCATATGCTGCTGCATAAATGAGCCAGTAATTTTCAGTCACAGGTGTTCATCTTAAACTAGGACACCGATTCCATGCCCTGCTGAAAGTCTGCTTTGATCGTGGTGATACTGTTCTTTTGAACACAGGAAGCCAAAAAACTTTGTCAGTACAGTCCTCCATGTTTTAATTAACAGGATGACGAGGAATTACTATAGTGCATTCCAAATGAACAACATTCTCTTGTGAATTTGAGCAATTATCAAAAGCTTACAAATTTGCCTCTCTGTAAAAAATACAAAGCGCAACACTGCTATATCCGTACATTTGGGTAGGGCTGTGCCGGATATCCTGGTATATGCCGGATACCCGACTGAAACGGTCATTACCCGGTTCCATTTTTCGGTTCCAATTACCTGTAAACGACTTTTTAAAATTCGGACTTAACATTTGAGCGGTGCGAACAGAAATCTGTGACTCTTGAACAATGTTATGTTTACATGTTTACAGACAATTATCTTTAAATTCAAGACAGCACTCCAATAAAGAAAAGATCGATTTAAGTATGTATTCAACAAAAATGAAAACGGGTATCCAAAGTTTCCTGATTTCGGGTATCCGGTTCCAAAAATATCCGAAAATGCACACCCTTACATTTGGGTATACTTAATGGAACCCTTGATTCCCATATTATGTATTTAGCATTGCAAACATGAATTGCTGTGATGAACATTTGGCTATACCAAACATGACCCTTGGCTTCCATATAATTGTATTAGCATTGCAGTCATGATTTACTCTAACAAACAACCACTATGGCCCCCCCAAAAAAGTCTCCGGTTTCTGGTCATCGGTTGGCTTCAAAATCGGTGCGGTAATGCTTTTTTTTTTTTGGTATTTTTTTAATTTGTTTTTGCCAACAGCAAAATACATGATACATGTATAAAGAAAATTAAAAATGCTGACGTGCGGGTCTGAGGCGATGCACGCGGACACCAGAAACTGGAGACTTTTTTTTGGGGGGCCAATAGTGAAAGTTTGGTGTTGACCCCATGATGTCTGTTACAGTGGCAATCCACAATCCTCTACTGTAGCTCATGTATGGCTGTACATAATTTGTGTGGTCTCCAAAATGTCCCTGTATTTTGTATTTAACATAATTTTAAAATTACAAGGTCATTCTAAATTGTGTGCTGCCCATTTATTAGTTTATCGATTATCTGTGAAATTGTCATTGTGTTTGGTTGTCTGGTTTTGAAATCAAAGATTCATTACATTAACCAGTTGACGTCGGGAATATATATTTTTTTCCGGTCCCCCATGCAGGTTTATTTTCAGTGAAAAATCTGAAAAATTTCTAGCCATTAATAATTTTTGTTGTCAATGAAACTAAGTTCGGACACCCAAATAAACACCTTTACTCATTGACATTTCGAGAATTAAATGGCTAGTTTTTTAATTACGGTTGTGTTTGTTCAGCACAATTAGACCGTTGGCAAGCTCCGATGCAACGGCCTATTAGCGACCAGCGCCAGGTCGAAAAGACGGCATACCTGGAGAGAGATCGAAGGCCTCGTAAACAATGGATATAAATCCGTCTTTACAAATTCTTGGCTGGTACGTCAAAGGAACAGGTCTTGGATAAAGGGACTATGCAAAATCACCAAAAAGAGTGAACTTGTTCAGTGTTTGCAGTGCATTTTGTCTGGGGCCACCGAACTGTGACCCCATGGACTCCGAGAAACGATTGTGTGTATACAAGTCAGCCGCCACGACGGCACACCACGTGTGGCGTGTTGACAAGTCTCCCGGTAACACACACAAAAATCGGAGTGCGTGTTTAGACACTCTCCGATCCGCTGTACAAAAAAAAATTGCGTGTATACACGGCCTCCGAAGCGAACTGGTTAAATAAGTGCATTTTGCACCAGTCACATAGGTAGTACAAATTAAGAACCTTTCTCTTTCAACCATATCAATATGATTGTCAATGTATTTGTATAGCGGTACATGTACAAATTAAATCTGGAGGGTGACCTTGGCTTTCGATCCAAACTGGACCTTCATCAGAGGCATCGACAAAGTACAAACATAAAAAACACAAAAAACACATCCATTTATAGGGAAAAGGGAAAGCAAAGGATCATGGGGAGGTATCCAAAAAGTAGCCAATTAAAAATAGGCACCAGAGTGTGGGAATTAGTGAACAAAGGAAGGATTAGTGAGCCACACAATATGACTGGCTGCATGGTAGAAGCCGTGGCTTGTGGTAAAGCTAGGGTATGAATATATGTACACTCACGGAATTTAAAAACGCATCAACTTATATTTCTCAATAAATATGTACAGTGTATAACTTATATGCAGTGATCAATTGAAGCCATAATTGTACATAGCACTTTTATTATGATGTGAAAATTTGCGCTCATAAATTGTTAACCTATGTTCTTATTTCTCACTGCAATAATCTGCTGTTGCAAAATATGTGAAATATTGGGATGGTGCGTTTTTAAATTCCCTGAGTATACAAATGTATATTGAATCAAACGTAAATTTCACAAATCTATCAAAATATATCTGGGCTTCATATTTCTAGCAACATACAACATGTAATTGTGGATAATATTTTAGTTTTAAAAGGGAATGCTTTGTACATCAGATCATTCATTTGTATTGTTGGTGAAAGTACATGTACTTTTTGTACTCTCATGGAATCTTGATGCGTTTGAAGGGGCAATATCGTCACAATCAACAGGGCATGGAATCGGAGTGCTAGTTTTAGATTAACTCAGTTAATGAAAATAATACCCACATGATAATGTTATATTACCGTTGCTGCTGCATAAATGAGCCAGTAATTTTGTGTATTCATTCCAATGTGGAATTTTTAAGAAAGACTTCTCTAAGTTCTTAAATTTGAAACGGAAATCATTTCACTTCTAAGGCTGCGCATTTTTGGTTATTTCAGGAACCGGATACCCGATATTGGAAATTTTCAGATACCCAGGTACCCGTAAATACTTTTGTAAAAACACAAATACTCCCGAATGTATAAAATAACTAATATGAACACAAGGTTCTTTTTTTTTTTTACAGTCACAATAAATGTGGACTTACTGAAATAATTTCCCGCCTCTATATTAAAAAACGATTCCCCAACATGTATGCGTCCCACACTCGCACTAATCCAATAACTGTGAACAATAATAACAAATACCAACTGGTGATGCTGGCACGACGGCAGTCAACTCAAAACAAACTAGATACATCGTACATCAAACAAAAGTCGGCAAGTCTGTGAAAGGCTGTCGGCAAATGTTATTTCTCAAGCCTTTATCTGAGTTTTCTCAGTACTTCCATTTGTGTGGCTTAAATGTTCAGTCGGAATTTTAAAAAGTCGTTTACGGGGAATTGAAACAAAACGGAACCGGGTAATGACAATTTCCAGATACCCGGCACAACCTTATTCAACTCTGACAATATTATTTTTTAGGGAAGATTGATATTATCATCAGCTTAAAACTAAGTTGTTTTTAATTTAAAATCAGATGATTTTGTTATTTTTTTAATCACCATTCTATACTTTTAATGGAAGTTAAATGTACAATACATATCAGATTATCATATTAACAAATTATTATCTTACATCCTGAGAAATGATTCCATCTCAATGCTTTCATCTTAGAGGATAAAGGTATTATTATTTTAAATTTCAAATGCAATTCAAGAATCGATTCTTAATGAAATAATTTTTATGTCGTTGCCCCACAGTGGAAGAGTCAGGCCAAACATTCAGGCCACTATCAATCAACTATGATAAACCGTTTCATATTAGATCAAATTTCAATAATATTATGATGTTCAGGAAAGATAACGAAACTTGATCTTCAAAGATGTTGAAATGTTGGACTCTCAGAGGGAAAGGATTTATACAGCAATGTGAGGGCTTCTTCAATAAACTCTATCAATTACCGGGTTTGTTCCTCCCCCCCCCCCCCCCCCCAACTAACAAAATAAAGACAATCCTCAAATGCTCAATGTGAGTTTAACCCTAACTACACCAAAAACATAAAAATTCTGCGGGCGATTTTTTTGCGTTTGATGGATTCAGGAGTATTGCATTGCCCCAGCCAATGATAGTTTGCATGAGGCGAGGTGTACCAATTCTGTCCGATTCCAAAGGTTCAAGGTGGCTCTGTGACTTGCATGGAGTGGTGCTAGAATTTGATGGATTCAGTCAACAGCAAGATTGTATTTAGCCGTAACTCCCTAGGCCCATTTGCTTACACATAACCTGGATCCTCCAAAATCCTTCAGTAGTAAAGCAAGCACATGACATGTATGCACACATGTGTTTCTCATCTGTGATACATGTACATGGCCAGGGACCCTCCCTGCATGCATGGAGCAATAAACAGTGTCCACTGACCCAAGCACTGACCTTGCAATCACTACAACAAACATGGATGTACATGTACCATGGAAAGGCAAGTATGCCTAATAACCTCAATCCTCCAGAAATCCTTCACATTAGCAAAGAGGATTTGGGAAGCTTAGGGTTAATGACTGTTTGCGGTGATACCATGTGAAGACGATCAGAGCATACTGATTGAAACGTGGTGTTGTAACCAACTGGTTCTTTTCAGAACCGCTTACATGTAATGTATGCCTACTACTCAAAAGAGAATTTTAACATGGTGTCATGGCAAACAGTCTTTACTTAACCTTTTCACTATGCACATCTACATGTACAAGTCTTACGTCAGGCTGTATTGTTGTCTATAACCCTCCTACTACTACAAGGGTTAAAATCAGTCAAAATGTTGATATACATGTACTTGCCAAGGTATATCTAGTGAACTTAAAAGTCGAACACTGTCAAATCTTGCATGTAGTAAGTACAGGTCAAAATGAGTCGACCGTTTTTGACTGGTAAAAGCATTGTGTGGTATTGTTCAGGGTGGTCAAAATGACAGTCAAAACCAGTCAAAAATGCCCCTGTGTGCACATTTGGGTCAACAGTCAAAACAGGCAGTTGACTGGTTTTGACCTCTATAGCTACTTCCCACTAAAGTGCAGCTGCAGTAGGAGGGTTAGATATAATAATAATAATAATGTGTGGACTTATATAGCGCACGTATCCACCAACTAAGTGGTGCTCAAGGCGCATTATATCATTACCCCTGCTCATAAGGCTCATAAATCATTCCTGAAACCATCTCAGCTCCCTGGGGAGTATACATCTCAATTGCTGCCATTACAGCGCATATAGGGCTAATCAACCAACTATGCCCTCACAGGTATCCATTTAACCCATGGGTGGAGAGAAGCAATTATGGTTAAGTGTCTTGCTCAAGGACACAAGTGTCACGGCCGGGATTCGAACCCACATTCTGCTGCTAACACCAGAACTTGAGTCCGGTAAGCTAGACCGCTCGGCCACGACACTCCGTACACTTAAGTGTAATTATTCGTGTAAAATATTACCTCTGACCACGGGTTTGTAATGCTTGAAAGCACTTAAAGGGACGATATCATCACGATCAACAGGGCATGGAATTGGAGTGCTAGTTCGATTTAAGTCGGTGACTGAAAATACTAACCCGCATGATAAGGTCATATTACCGTTGCTGCTGCATAAATGAGCCAGTAATTTTCAATCGTTGTGTTCATCTTAAACTGCATGTACATTGTAGGACACTGATTCCATGCCCCGATGAAAGTTTGCTCTGATCGTGGTGATACTGTCCCTTTAAGGAAAATTAATTTTTCAGGATGATTGACACTTGTACCAACTTTTCACAAAGTAATTTTTTTAAAGATAATAATTTGTTGATTTTAAAATATGGTAATTTTCTATTTTTTTACCCTTAAATGCTTTTGCAAGTCTACATGGGCGGATCCAGAACATTTTTTAGGGGGGGGCTGAGAATCAAAAACAATTATTTTTCAGTACTACCAAAATTACAATGAAATAATCAAAGGGAGAGAAAAACAAAGCACACTGTGGGAATGGGAGTGCATTCTCCCCTCCCCTCCCCCCTCTCTCTCTCTCCCTTTTTTATTTTTAATTTTTTTAATTTTTTTTAATTTTTTAAAATGATTTTGGGGGGGGGGGGCTACAGCCCCCTTAGCCCCCCCCTGGATCCGCCAATGGTCTACCCCCCCCCCAAAAAAACCCACATGAATTGAGAATGTGCAATGTTTAGGGTGTGAGAATTTAACATTTGACATTAGAAATTGTTCCGTTAGAAATCTTGTTTATCATAACATCCTTGACGTCAGCTTTTACATTGTCATCATGTATATGTACGTGTACCAACTTCATTGCTCACGTAAATGCAATATAAAAAAAATAATAAATAAAAATATTAAATATCATTACACAAAGTAATTGTGTATAAAAACTGTGACGTGAGTGCCAACCAAGATGCATGTTTGTGTTTTCTGAGCTCTTGTGAACACTCAAAATGAATTACAAATAATTTTAAAAATGTTATAATTTACAAAACATACCAGCTTTGTTTATAAAAACATTGACGTCATCTATAGTGAAATGTTTGCCAAGTAAGATATCTATTTTCTGGGCTTCAGAAATAGTCCATGTACATACATTTTTTTAAAATCTTACATGTATGATAAATTCACGCTATACTCTTTTGATAAAATGTCTGTAAATGCATCCATGCTTTATAAGAATCAAGAGATATGTACAGAAACCAACCAATGTCTGTAAATGCATCCATACTTTATAAGAATCAAGAGATATGTACAGAAACCAACCAATGTCTGTAAATGCATCCATACTTTATAAGAATCAAGAGACATGTACAGAAACCAACCAATGTCTGTAAATGCATCCATACTTTATAAGAATCAAGAGACATGTACAGAAACCAACCAATGTCTGTAAATGCATCCATACTTTATAAGAATCAAGAGACATGTACAGAAACCAACCAATGTCTGTAAATGCATCCATACTTTATAAGAATCAAGAGATACGTACAGAAACCAACCAATGTCTGTAAATGCATCCATACTTTATAAGAATCAAGAGACATGTACAGAAACAAACCAATGTCTGTAAATGCATCCATACTTTATAAGAATGAAGAGATACGTACAGAAACCAACCAATGTCTGTAAATGCATCCATACTTTATAAGAATGAAGAGATACGTACAGAAACCAACCAATGTCTGTAAATGCATCCATACTTTATAAGAATCAAGAGACACGTACAGAAACCAACCAATGTCTGTAAATGCATCCATACTTTATAAGAATCAAGAGACATGTACAGAAACCAACCAATGTCTGTAAATGCATCCATACTTTATAAGAATGAAGAGATATGTACAGAAACCAACCAATGTCTGTAAATGCATCCATACTTTATAAGAATCAAGAGATATGTACAGAAACCAACCAATGTCTGTAAATGCATCCATACTTTATAAGAATCAAGAGATACATGTACGTACAGAAACCAACCAATGTCTGTAAATGCATCCATACTTTATTAGAATCAAGAGATGTACATGTACATAAACCAACCAATGTCTGTAAATGCATCCATACTTTATAAGAATCAAGAGATATGTACAGAAACCAACCAATGTCTGTAAATGCATCCATACTTTATAAGAATCAAGAGATGTACATAAACCAACCAATGTCTGTAAATGCATCCATACTTTATAAGAATCAAGAGATGTACATAAACCAACCAATGTCTGTAAATGCATCCATACTTTATAAGAATCAAGAGATACGTACAGAAACCAACCAATGTCTGTAAATGCATCCATACTTTATTAGAATCAAGAGATGTACATAAACCAACCAATGTCTGTAAATGCATCCATACTTTATAAGAATCAAGAGATATGTACAGAAACCAACCAATGTCTGTAAATGCATCCATACTTTATAAGAATCAAGAGATACGTACAGAAACCCAACCAATGTCTGTAAATGCATCCATACTTTATTAGAATCAAGAGATGTACATAAACCAACCAATGTCTGTAAATGCATCCATACTTCATAAGAATCAAGAGATATGTACAGAAACCAACCAATGTCTGTAAATGCATCCATACTTTATAAGAATCAAGAGATACGTACAGAAACCAACCAATGTCTGTAAATGCATCCATACTTTATTAGAATCAAGAGATGTACATAAACCAACCAATGTCTGTAAATGCATCCATACTTTATAAGAATCAAGAGATACGTACAGAAACCAACCAATGTCTGTAAATGCATCCATACTTTATTAGAATCAAGAGATGTACATAAATCAACCAATGTCTGTAAATGCATCCATACTTTATAAGAATCAAGAGATACGTACAGAAACCAACCAATGTCTGTAAATGCATCCATACTTTATAAGAATCAAGAGATACGTACAGAAACCAACCAATGTCTGTAAATGCATCCATACTTTATAAGAATCAAGAGATACGTACAGAAACCAACCAATGTCTGTAAATGCATCCATGCTTTATAAGAATCAAGAGATACGTACAGAAACCAACCAATGTCTGTAAATGCATCCATGCTTTATAAGAATCAAGAGATACGTACAGAAACCAACCAATGTCTGTAAATGCATCCATGCTTTATAAGAATCAAGAGATACGTACAGAAACCAACCAATGTCTGTAAATGCATCCATGCTTTATAAGAATCAAGAGATACGTACAGAAACCAACCAATGTCTGTAAATGCATCCATGCTTTATAAGAATCAAGAGATACGTACAGAAACCAACCAATGTCTGTAAATGCATCCATGCTTTATAAGAATCAAGAGATACGTTCAGAAACCAACCAATGTCTGTAAATGCATCCATGCTTTATAAGAATCAAGAGATACGTACAGAAACCAACCAATGTCTGTAAATGCATCCATGCTTTATAAGAATCAAGAGATACGTACAGAAACCAACCAATGTCTGTAAATGCATCCATGCTTTATAAGAATCAAGAGATACGTGCAGAAACCAACCAATGTCTGTAAATGCATCCATGCTTTATAAGAATCAAGAGATACGCAGAAACCAACCAATGTCTGTAAATGCATCCATGCTTTATAAGAATCAAGAGATACGTACAGAAACCAACCAATGTCTGTAAATGCATCCATGCTTTATAAGAATCAAGAGATACGTACAGAAACCAACCAATGTCTGTAAATGCATCCATGCTTTATAAGAATCAAGAGATACGCAGAAACCAACCAATGTCTGTAAATGCATCCATGCTTTATAAGAATCAAGAGACGTACAGAAACCAACCAATGTCTGTAAATGCATCCATGCTTTATAAGAATCAAGACGTACAGAAACCAACCAATGTCTGTAAATGCATCCATGCTTTATAAGAATCAAGAGAGACGTACAGAAACCAACCAATGTCTGTAAATGCATCCATGCTTTATAAGAATCAAGAGATACGTACAGAAACCAACCAATGTCTGTAAATGCATCCATGCTTTATAAGAATCAAGAGATACGTACAGAAACCAACCAATGTCTGTAAATGCATCCATGCTTTATAAGAATCAAGAGATACGTACAGAAACCAACCAATGTCTGTAAATGCATCCATGCTTTATAAGAATCAAGAGATACGTACAGAAACCAACCAATGTCTGTAAATGCATCCATGCTTTATAAGAATCAAGAGATACGTACAGATCAACCAATGTCTGTAAATGCATCCATACTTCATAAGAATCAAGAGATACGTACAGAAACCAACCAATGTCTGTAAATGCATCCATACTTTATAAGAATCAAGAGATACGTACAGATCAACCAATGTCTGTAAATGCATCCATACTTCATAAGAATCAAGAGATACGTACAGAAACCAACCAATGTCTGTAAATGCATCCATACTTTATAAGAATCAAGAGATACGTACAGAAACCAACCAATGTCTGTAAATGCATCCATACTTTATAAGAATCAAGAGATATGTACAGAAACCAACCAATGTCTGTAAATGCATCCATACTTTGTAAGAATCAAGAGATATGTACAGAAACCAACCAATGTCTGTAAATGCATCCATACTTTATAAGAATCCAGAGATATGTACAGAAACCAACCAATGTCTGTAAATGCATCCATACTTTATAATAATCAAGATATTTGAGTAATCTTTCCTAAATTCAAGCTGCAAATTATTTCACTTTTCTTAAAAGTGACAGCACCTCGGACAAAATTATTTTCCATCAGCAGCTTTACACCAAAAAAGTTCACATTATAAATTGAAAAAATCACCTTAAAAACAGCATTATTGGTCAAATTTACAATTGCTGTCTTAAATTGGTCCTTATCATCCACTGTAGACTTATAATGAGTTGTAGTATTTGTATAAAACTTTTTGTAATGAAAAATCCCCCCCCCAAAAAAAAACAACAAAAAAACCAAACAGGTCTGTGATTTCTCAGGATTTTTCCTGATTTCAGGATTTTTGTATAAAATTCCCTTTGCCTCAAAATTTTCTGTGCCTCAAAATTTTCTTGAAAGAAGAGAAGCAGCCACCAAGGAAAGAAAGGAGTAGCCTGTATTGTGTCCAAACCTCTAGTTTCTTGTTTGTGGGGATGTGGAGAGTCTGTAAATCCTTCAAAATTAAACATCCAGGAGGTTCAGGGGGCCGGCTTTGTCCTCTAGACCAAAGGAAGACCCAGGCCCGCTACCCATTTTTCAGGATTTTTGACTTTTGTCAAATCACACCACTGCCCAAAACAGTATTTTTTTAGTAAGTTCAGAATTAACCCATGTTTTTAACTTTAATCTCTGGATTGATGGATATTGACCAACGTGTATTATTTCTTTTGTTTGTTTCAGAGTATTCAAGAAAAGCTGTCCTAATGGGAAGGTAAGAAACTTAAAGCTAACCATTCATTTATTCCCCATCATTTTTTGAAATGTACACAAAAAAGTAGCCACCAAAGAAAACATGAAAAGTATGTCCTAAAGAATAGATCACACACCCTCCCAAGAATGGAATCCCCCCCCCCCCCCGAGCCAAGGCAAGTAATTTCTTCATCAAGTTAAGTCAAGTTGCAAGTGAATTATTTTCTTAGTGAAAGTGGTAATCATAACCATCAGGAAAAAGGATGTTACTTTGCTGTTGTAATGTTCCCTATACTTCACTGTTTTTGTAAAAAGCACACAATTTTATTATTCATTCCTAAATGCCCAAGACAGTTTAGACAATCTGATTGGACAAAACGCAATCACATGGGGCTGTATTAACGGTTGGTAAAGACATGGCTTATCAAAAACAGAACAGCGCGTACATGTACATGTATGTGCCAGCTCGTTTTGTGTGATGTGCGATGCGGATTTCAACCAATCAGAGTGACGAAGATTGGCATCACGCCCCTGACTCATGTACTTTGGAAGTGTTTCGTGTGTCCCCAAAACGTGAATTTGCCCACTTCTATTTGGCTTTATCCAACAATTTTTTTTTTTACATTTTGAAAATGAAATGGCTCAGTTAGAGCCACCTAGGTTGCATGTATAAATACTGCTCTAGTATTTTTTCTGTGTTCACTCCAAACAAATGTTACCTACATTGTAGTAACCTTGCGGTTGATTTGATAATTTGACAAAAGAAAAAAGTTCGGTTGCAGTTTTATTGCACAATTTTTATATTTTTTATTCTGAAAAATGACGACAAGTCAAGTCACAAGCCATGTTGTGTATAGATAACCTTTCTAATAACTCCTCTTTTATTCTGATTCAAGTTAAGTCATTGACTCAAGTTATCAACTCTGCCCTTTTTCATTTTCTAAGGATGGAAGAAATTCCCATCTACATTGTATTTTAATTAGTATTGAAGCAACCTCAAGTGTAAATATTTCCCGGTAGTGAGCTCAACAGTAGCAACTTCACCCTACCCTAGGTATTGTTTATTCATGGCTATCTGCCTGTTGGCCATAGTTACAGTGTGCAGTATTTTTCTGCTCTTTTGCATCCCCTGCAGCTTGCCTATTCACTCATCGATACCATAACCGAGTTAACATGATAATTAGGCTCGGAGGGACACTCATGACATACTGAAAGTCATGCATATATTGGGGCTAATTTTGTCGAGTTGCTAAGAAGAGAAAATGGCAGTGTAGAAAAGGTTGCTTACCATTCGGTCCGTGATCCTTTCTCTATGGTTAGAGGAAAATTTGCAGTAGCGCCATGTAATATCTCTAGTGAGTTGTAAAAGTGTGTTGGTTCTGAGGTTTTTTGGTTCTGAGGTTTTTTGGTTCTGAGGTTTTTTGGTTCTGAGGTTTTTGGTTCTGAGGTGTTTTTTTTTGGCCAACCAGTGAAATACGTGATACATGTATATGTGGTTATTGAAACCAGACCAGATTTCCCATACACAAAGTATGGTGGCTAAGAGAGGCTGCACAAATCGGGCAAACGTTCAGACCCCTACGTGAAAAAGTCGTTTAAAATACAGCACAGCAGAATTCCAATCAATCCAGGAATTTTGGCTGCAATTGGACATCGTTTCATAGCACAAAAAAAAGAAAATGAAAAATGCAGACGCGCGGGTCTGAGGTGAAGCATGTGGAGACCAGAAACGGAATACTGTTTTGGGGGGCCTAATGGTTTTGGCTGGTCGCAATCTAATTTTTATTTTTTACTGCTAAGCATTTCTTTCAAATAGTTATCTATACCGGTTGGCCCGTCCAATTGTTATATCGACACGTAGCAATATCAATCACTGTCATCTGCTTGCGCAAGAGACCAGTTTATACTTCACAAGAATGGGAAAACAGTTTCAGTTTTTATGTCATAAATTTGCAGCGAATAATTTCACTCAAGTTGGAATGTGTTCTTCAACTTTTGGATATCATTTGCAAACTTTTGGAATCGGTGCCCTAGTTTTAGATGAACACATACAGTGGCTGAAAATGACTGTCTCATTTATGCAGCAGCAATGGCAATATGTCCTTCTCTTGTGGGGTATTATTTCCAGTCACTGAGTTAATCTAAAACTAGCGCTCTGATTCCATGCCCTGTTGAGATCGTGACGATATTGTCCCTTTAATTAACCCTGTACTCAGGACTGGATAACTTTGTTATTGCTTGCATGACTAGCACAAAGGAAGAAATTAAACAGTTGACCAGTAATGCCACTGTACCTTAAAATTTAATTTCATGGTTATAAATCAATCCTTGTGTGCAGTCAGCATTGCGTTTGCAAAATTAATTAAAGATACCTTGCCCATGTTTTTAGTAATTTACAGTAAATTGAATCTGTAAACATATGTAGATGCATCCATAGTTTAATCATAATAATAACTGGATTTATAGAGCACCAAATTGTCAAAGGATACAAGGCACTATAACAAAGAAAACAGTAGGGTGAGGAGACAAGAACGAGGGACAACCAGCTATGAGTTGGGGAAAAGATAGGTCTTGAGAGCCGTTTTGAAGGACAGAAGACTGTTTGAATTCCTGTTGCTAGTTTATAAGAATCAAGATATTAAAAAAAGGGGGGGGGGGAAATTAACTAATTTAACTTTTCATGAAAAAAAGTGAAACTGAGTACAAACTGTTTGTATTCAGTTCAATGTGAAATTTTTCTCTTAATAAAGACGGAAATTAATTTTTGAAATTACTTCACCTATTTTAATAAAACGATTGTACCTAAGGCAGGAATATTTTAAGGGACGTTTGATACACGTGTACAATTGCACATGTATCAAACATCAATATTGCACCAAATAATTTTGTTGTAAAACTATGATTTAATGTTTTGTCAAGTAGTTGCTTTAACCCTAACCCCTTGGGTATTTTTACTAGAAAGTATCCTGAATCCACCAAAATCCACCATTTTTGTCACACACAAAATGCTGGTGTCCTGAATCCATCAGAATCCGCCGGTGTAGATATTGGACATATCCTGAATCCGCCAAAATCCACCACTAAATTTCTGGCGGATTTTGGCGGATTCAGGATACCATGCTCACATGAAAATTTGTATAGTATGCACTGCATAACGGAAACCATCAAAATCTAACACATACATGTACAAGTGTTGGCTGTACATGTACAGTACATCTATAATCCATCAAAATACATCAACCAACATGATCAAGCAGTTAAAACCTATTGAAATCCTGAATCCATCAAAGTCCGCCATATGCTCAATGTGGAGATATCCTGAATCCGCCGAAATCCTCCAAAACAGGGGGATGGATTTTGATGGATTCAGGGTGGTTAGGGTTAATGGAAGTTTTTAATTTTTCTTTTAATCAAATCATTGTTAATTTCGTTTTTGAAAGAAATACAAATACTATGAAATGAGATATTTCAGAAAAGAATGAAATAAAGAAATTGCTAGTAAAAAAAGAGCAAAAAAAGTGAGCGAGACATCTTTAATATCTATCTAGACATCCTGACAGAGTGATCGGATATCATTACAAGATAATTTGAGCCAAATTGGATATGCAGTCAAAGCATAAAAACCAGCCAAGGCTGGTAAGTTATTACGAGAGATCACGTATGAAATGTGCACAGCATCTGATGTGGCCTGCTATATTCGTAGTATACCCCGCAGACTGTCGGTATCTATGGTTACTGGAGATGTTATTTCAAAAAAACATCTGGGCTCATTTTTTTTTTAGTGGTGCGATTGGTGTCTATAAATAGGTTTACTTATGGTACATATTCTATATATACTGAACCAGTAGTGTACATAGTAATCCATGAAGTGCGTCAGTCATGTAATAAACTTATCCACACCATAGTACTCGAGTTGGTTTCCTCAGACTGACTTCAGAAAGTCTTCAAAGGCATCATGGGTGACTTTGCTGGTGTGCGCGTGGACTGAACTGTACATGTGCGTTTAATGCGTGCTGTGCTGCAAATGTGCCAATAAAATGCGACGGTAAATTGATGGAACTTTCAAGCAGCGTCGAGGTCTTATCCCATGATACGTATGGGGGGGGGGGCATAATAATAATAATAATAATAATAATAATGTCGGGCATTTTAAAGCGCTCTTAAACAAGGTATCAGAGCGCTGTACATTATTACCCCTGCTCATCAGGCGCATAAATCATTCCAGAAACCATCTCATCAGCTCCCTGGGGAGTATACAGCTCAATTGCTGCCATTTCGGCGCATATGGTCTAATCAAACACAACAACCAACTCTGCCCTCACAGGTACCCATTTACTCCTGGGTGGAAAGAAGCAATTATGGTAAAGTGTCTTGCTCAAGGACACAAGTACCACGGTCACGGACAGAATTCGAACCCACATTCTGACGACTCAGCCACCAGAACACAAATCCGATGCACTAAACCGCTCGACCATGGCACTCCATGATGATGATGATGAAAGCTTTCTGATCAAAATGTCAAGTTGCAAATCCGGGGCTTTCTTCTTCCAAGGAACCATCCCATTTACAACTTAAAAAAAACAACAACAACCTTTTGCTACCTGACTTTGCTGTGGATGTTCCTTCTTATCACTCCATCAAATCTAAATGTTCATCATCAATTTGCTTTGATCTGACACCTGAGCCCAATATCATAGAGCTGCTAAGCAGAGAATTTTGCTAAGCAAAATAAAACAGACTACCTGTCAATTTACACACATTTTGTATGACAGTTTAGCTGGTAACCAACAAATTCTGCTAAGCAAAGTTTTTTCTGCTTAGCAGCTAAGGTATGTGGAATTGACCCCTGCTCTCACCATACATACACAGTAGCTTGGGTATCCCTCATGCTTCTAATTGTTACCTTGTTCTCTTTAACTCTAACCTTCCCAAATCCTCCCAAATCCTCTTTGCTAAAGTGAAGGATTTTGAAGGATTGAGGTTACATGGTACATGCTCTTTGCTAAAGTGAATGATTTTGGAGGATTGAGGTTATTAGGCATACTTGCCTTTCCATGGTACATGTACATCCATGTTTGTTGTAGTGATTGCAAGGTCAGTGCTTGGGTCAGTGGACACTGTTTATTGCTCCATGCATGCAGGGAGGGTCCCTGGCCATGTACATGTATCACAGATTAGAAACACATGTGTGCATACATGATCATGTGCTTGCTTTACTACTGAAGGATTTTGGAGGATTCAGGTTATGTGTAAGCAAATGGGCCTAGGGAGTTTTGAAGGGTTTGCCTTCATTACAAAAATGTATGCCAATCACTGATCTCTATACTAACTGGATAGGAGATGGCCTATAAAAAGTAACCGGCCGCCATGTTGGTTCCCCCAAAAGGTCAAGAGTCAAATATCATTAGCATACAGACAAAACAACAACTGGTTCAGCAGCACTCGGCATTGTTGTCGGTCGGGTAGACCTGTCCGGCCATCACGCATGCTCCTTCTTTCTTTGGGGAAACAAATAATAATAATAATGTGTGGACTTATATAGCGCACGTATCCACCAACTAAGTGGTGCTCAAGGCGCATTATATCATTACCCCTGCTCATAAGGCTCATAAATCATTCTTGAAACCATCTCAGCTCCCTGGGGAGTATACAGCTCAATTGCTGCCATTACAGTGCATATAGGGCTAATCAACCAACTCTGCCCTCATAGGTACCCATTTAACCCCTGGGTGGAGAGAAGCAAATATGGTTAAGTGTCTTGCTCAAGGACACAAGCGTCACGGTTGGGATTCGAACCCACATTCTGCTGCTAACACCAGAACTTGAGTCCGGTAAGCTAGACCGCTCGGCCACGACACTCCACAAAGATGGCGAACAACGAGCTTCAGCCAATCGGCGCAATCTCCTATCCAGTTAGTATAGAGATCAGTGATGCTAACTTGATTCAGGTCAAATGATACATGTACGTGAACGATCATGTACACTGGTTACTGTCAGCCAAGAAAAGTCTCCTGAAAAATGATGCTAATAGTACCGTGAAATTCAACTGTTATTTGACTGGTTAGGCAATTGACTGTTCATGCCGAGAAGATGATTATTGAGTGTGTGTTGTGAAGGCGGTCAAAAACAAACTAATTAATGGCTGCTTCTTGCTGTGTGTATGTGTCAGACGCTTTCAAGCTATTATTACACACTATTGGTAATATCGCAGTCTAGAAATTATGTATCCCTTGAAATATTTATGTCTCAGATACGATCATTTCAACCCTACATGTGGAAATTTCATCTCAATAGGTGCTCACGTTTATGAGATAAACAATGAAAACTGTAACATGTTGTTTTTCCTTCTGATTTATACAATACACTTTTGGTAACCTTGAAAAATGATGACAGTTTTACAGACTTTTTGTATCAAAAAGTCTGAAATATTTATGTCTCAGGTGTTATAATTTATAGGGAAAGTTCAACATTGGTCTTTGGTAATGTACGTTCAGTTCAACCCTCTAGTTTTCAAGAGATATAATCTTAAAACTAACTGGTTCTTCTTAATAAGTATTGATGCAATTACACACATTTTAACATTGGTGTATAATTCCTTTAAGTTAACCCTCCTATTATCAGTGTACAGTAGTTCTTTACAAAGTGGACCCATACTTCAAAATGTCTCAACTGGGACATATTGTGGTACACACTTTCTTATCTAAAGATTAATGGCATAGCCCAAGGCTCTTCAGAGAGATGAGGTAAACTGAAGCAGCCACCTGCTTTGTTTCATTGTAAGGCTAACTTGAAATAAACCAATGCAGTAACTTGGGGTATACACATACTGTGTGAAGGTCAGAACACTTTGGTTTTTGTCCCATACCCGAGGGGTATTTTGGGGGTATCCATGTACCATTCTTGTGTACAGTATGCAATATTTTGAGGCATGCATAGAAAAAGCATTGTGTACTTAGCAGGTTTTTTTTTGGTGGCATTTTGGAGACTGCATGTATACAAGGGTTAAAGGGACAGTATCATCACAATCAGAGCAGATTTTTAACAGGGCATGGAATCGGTGTCATAGTTTAAGATGAACACAGTGGTTGAAAAATACTGGCTCATTTATTCTGGAGCAACGGTAATAATAATAATAATAATAATATTAATAATATTAATAATAATAATAAAGATTTGTTATGTGGGGTATTATTTTAAAACTAGCACTCCGACTCTGACTGTTGATCGTGACGATACTGTCCCTTTAACTCCAAATTTGTATGTTAGAGTGTACAGAGGTGATTGGATGTGATTACATGGGTATGATTACATCTCTATACTGCACATTAGGCCTGTGATTTCTCAGGATTTTCCCCGATTTCAGGATTTTTTTTACAAATCTGCCTTTGGCTCAAAATTTTCCTAAAAGAAGAGAAGTAGCCACCAAGGAAAGAAAGAAGTAGCCTGTATTGTGTCCAAACCTCTGGTTTCTTGTTTGTGGGGATGTGGAGAGTCTGTAAATCCTCCAAAATTAAACATCCAGGAGGTTCAGGGGGCTTTGTCCTCTAGACCAAAGGGAGACCCAGGCCCACTACCCACAGGAGGTTCAGGGGGCTTTGTCCTCTAGACCAAAGGGAGATGCAGGCCGCTACACACAGGAGGTTCAGGGGGCTTTGTCCTCTAGACCAAAGGGAGACCCAGGCCCGCTACCCACAGGAGGTTCAGGGGGCTTTGTCCTCTAGACCAAAGGGAGACCCAGGCCCGCTACCCACAGGAGGTTCAGGGGGCTTTGTCCTCTAGACCAAAGGGAGACCCAGGCCCGCTACCCACAGGAGGTGCTTTGTCCTCTAGACCAAAGGGAGACCCAGGCCCGCTACCCACAGGAGGTTCAGGGGGCTTTGTCCTCTAGACCAAAGGGAGACCCAGGCCCGCTACCCACAGGAGGTTCAGGGGGCTTTGTCCTCTAGACCAAAGGGAGACCCAGGCCCGCTACCCACAGGAGGTTCAGGGGGCTTTGTCCTCTAGACCAAAGGGAGACCCAGGCCCGCTACCCACAGGAGGTTCAGGGGGCTTTGTCCTCTTGACCAAAGAAGCGCTTCACATTTTCCAGGATTTTTTACTTTTGTCAAATCATCCCCCGGTACATACGTACATACGTACATGAACATTAACCCTCCTACTTCTGGTACCTTTTTCATACAAGTTGATCCACCATTTGAAACCATTCGCTTTTGTGGTTTTGAATGGTGAAATAACTGTGTACAGTATTGATTTCCCCCAAATGGTTTTGAATGGTAGGTCAGCTAATACAAAACCTTGTTTGGATCTTTCCAAATGGTAGTACAGCTAATACAAAACCTTGTTTGGATACTTCTAAGTGGTGAATCAATGGACCCTCTATGCATTTGAATGGATTTGAATGGATTTGAATGGTAGTACAGCTTGCTACCAACACTGTTCAAATGGTATCACCATGTGTGTACAAAACCAATGGGCAACAGTAGGAGGGTTAAAGGGACAATATTGTCATGATCAAAGCAGACTTTTGACAGGGCATGGAATCGGCGTCCATTTTTTATTAGATGAATTCAGTGACTGAAAAAAAAAAACCGCTGCGAGCGCACGCTGGGCTAGATAACAGGGCATGATAAGATCATACAACCACCGCTATTGCATAATGAGTCAGTGGTTGCATAACCATGATATATATGTCGTGGCCGAGCGATCTAGCTTACCAGACTCAAGTTCTGGTGTTAGCAGCAGAATGTGGGTTCGAATCCCGGCCGTGACACTTGTGTCCTTGAGCAAGACACTTAACCATAATTGCTTCTTTCCACCCAGGGGTTAAAATGTGTACCTGTGAGGGCAGAGTTGGTTGATTAGCCCTATATGCGCTGTAATGGCAGCAATTGAGCTGTATACTCCCCAGGGAGCTGAGATGGTTTCAGGAATGATTTATGAGCCTGATGGGTAGGGGTAATATATAATGCGCCTTGAGCACCACTTAGTTGGTGGATACGTGCGCTATATAAGTCCACACATTATTATTATTATTAATATGGGCAGCAGCATCTTATCGTACAATATTATCTAGGCCAGCGTGCGCCAGTAGGGTATTATTTTGTCACTGAGTTCATCTACAACTAGGACATCGATTCCATGTCCTGTCAAAAGTCTGCTCTGATCGTGAAGATAATGTCCCTTTAATACATAATATTATAAAATCAGTGATGTTTTCTTAAACAACAATTCGTCTTCACTGTGCATTGTTTACATTATGTATTTTCAGAGATGGCATTGCATTAGTTGTATTTTGATTGTGAATAACAGGTTGCCGGAATAATAACCACTGGCTAGCATTAACCCTAACCACCCCATATCCTGCAAAATCCTCCAAGGGGCACTTTTTGAGAAAAATTCAGCACTGTTGGAAACTAGTATTTTCACCTACTCAAATGGGACAAAATTACTACCTGGCAAGCAGTACAGGCCATAAGTGCTGAATATGAAAGATCAACGAAAATGCATGGTGCATTTTGAAGATAAGGGCATGTTTCCAAAAGTGCACTGATGGATTTTGGAGGATTCAGGAAGGTTCCTAGCCAGAATACCTAGGGGGTTAGGATTAATGGTACATGAAGACGGAACAAAACCCACAAAACTAAATTTTGTGACATGATTGGCAAACTTATTTATTATTATTTTTTTTACAAAACAGCAGTATAAAATACATTTCTTATAATTTTCTTAATCTTTTTATTTATTTTTTAAATTTTGTTTACATTTGTGTGGTTTTTATCTGATATTTAAAAAAAATACCTACATGTGTAAAACTAAATATTAAAAACATTCATTGCAAGTTTAAAATCAGTTGTGCTGTTGTTAATTATTGTTTAGTTTGCAATTGCTTTGTTTAAATTTGATTTTATTCTGTTGTGTTATCCTTAACACTAGTATCTAAAGATATTGATTCATAGAGAGTAATCATATTCATAAAAGCAGTTTAGCCAACATTACCAATGTTGTACCTTCCCTTTAAAAATCTTGATTCAAAGAGAGTAAGCGTACTCATAGAAGCAGTTTGGCCAACATTACCAATGTTGTACCTTCCCTTTAAAAATCTTGATTCAAAGAGAGTAAGCGTACTCATAGAAGCAGTTTGGCCAACATTACCAATGTTGTACCTACCCTTTAATGTATATCTTGATTCAAAGAGAGTAAGCATACTCATAGAAGCAGTTTTGCTAACATTACCAATGTTGTACCTACCCTTTAATGTATATCTTGATTCAAAGAGAGCAAGCATACTCATAGAAGCAGTTTTGCTAACATTACCAATGTTGTACCTTCCTTGTGGAGTGCCATGGTCGAGCGGTTTAGTGCATCGGATTTGTGTTCTGATGGCTGAGTCGTCAGAATGTGGGTTTCGGATCCCAACCGCGACCATAATTGCTTCTCTCCACCCAGGGGTAAATGGGTACCTGTGAGGGCAGAGTTGGTTGTTGTGTTTGATTAGCCCTATATGCGCTGTAATAATAATAATAATAATAATGTGTGGATTTATATAGCGCACGTATCCACCAACTAAGTGGTGCTCAAGGCGCATTATATTATTATCCCTGCTCATAAGGCTCATAAGGCTCATAAATCATTCCTGAAACCATCTCAGCTCCCTGGGGAGTATACAGCTCAATTGCTGCCATTTCTAGCGCATATAGAGCAAACCAACTCTGCCTTCACAGGTACCCATTTAACCCCTGGGTGGAGAGAAGCAATTATGATTAAGTGTCTTGCTCAAGGACACAAGTGTCACGGCCGTGATTCGAACCCACATTCTGTTGCTAACACCAGAACTTGAATCCGGTAAGCTAGACCGCTCGGCCACGACACCTCATGGCAGCAATTGAGCTGTATACTCCCCAGGGAGCTTTTTTATTTTTTATTTTTTATTTTTTTATTTATTTTTTTAAAATTTACTGTCAGTCACCCCAAACAAGGCCAAAAAGCCACTAGAGTGTAAGGGGTTACATTTGCGATAACATTCACCATTTAAGCAAGATTACATTTGTTGATATTTTTCTTAAACTTAATTAGATCGTAAGTTGGTGGAAAACAATCAGCAGGAAGGTCGTTCCATTGTAATGATGTTCTAGGGAAGAAGCTATCCAAATGGAACTTACTCTTGATTTTGGGGAGTCGAAGATAGTGAGGGTGTTCACCTGCTTGTTTAGCAAAACGAGTAACACGAGAGAAATCCCTGTGCTTAGGTACCAACTCATGTAGCTCAGCAGAACAATCCCCGTAGTAATAACGGTAGAACAGTGAAAGGCTGGCTACATTCCTACGATGTGAGAGAGGTTGAAGGGAGGAAAAAAGCTCCTCACCAACTATTCCCTTGATGCGGTGTTGCAGTCTATCAAGAACAGATAGTGATGCTTTGGAGGCACCTGTCTAGATGTGGGCACAATATTCCATCTTGGGCCTAACTTGACATTTGTAGAGGTAGAGGATGGCCTCAGGGGTCAGTATTTTGCTTGACCGATAGAAGGATCCTATCATCTTGGAGACTTGTTTCCTCACCTCTGAGATGTAAGAATTCCATTTGAGATCAGTTGTGATCTTCAGGCCGAGCAGTCTGTCCAGGCTTGACTGTTCATTTATCATTTCACCCTTCATGAAGATGGGGGGATATGCTTGGACAGATCGTTGATGATTAACAGACAGAAGTTTGGTCTTGGTGGCATTGAAATTTACCAGCCAACGTTCACCCCACGACGTGATTTGAGATAGATCAAAACTCAGATTAGTAGCCAGGTCCACATGAGAAAGGTTTTTGTGTGTGTGGTTGTAAACTGTTGTGTCATCTGCAAATATGTCAATGAATGACAACAACACATGATCTGGTAGGTCATTAATGAATATTAGAAGCAGTGTCTGACCAAGTACTGAACCCTGGGGAACACCAGCATTTAAAGTGTGTGTGTCCGATGATTGACCATTCAGAACGACCTGTGAGGAATGATTTGATAACCCCAAACACCCTACCAGCAATTCCATAGGCCTGGAGTTTACGCAGGAGTCCCTTATGCCAGACTTTGTCAAATGCCTTGGAGATGTCCAGGGCAATAAGACGGGGAGAAAATGACTGATCAAGGGCACTACTAATGTGATCTGTAATGACTGTCATGACATTGGCCGTAGACCTGGATGATCGAAAACCATACTGCTTATCACTGAGTAACTTACAGTCATCAAGATGTTTTTTGATCCGTTTATTTACTAGTGCCTCAAAAACCTTGCTTACGATAGGCAGAAGGCTTATCGGTCTATACTTGCCAGGATCGCATTTCTCTCTGGTATTTTTATAAACTGGACAAACAGATGACTTCTTCCAGGAAGAAGGGAAACACTTCTCCTTAACGCAGCGATTGAAAAGCTTAGCCAAGATGGGTGATAGCTCTGGCAAGAGGTTTTTTAGCACAATCACCGGAATTTCATAATAATATAATGCGCCTTGAGCACCAGTTTGGTGGATACGTGCGCTATATAAGTCCACATTATTATTATTATTAAGGACACAAGTGTCACGGCCGGGATTCGAACCCACATTCAGCTGCTAACACCAGAACTTGAGTCCGATAAGCTAGACCGCTCGGAAATCAAATAATTTGAAACGAGATACAGTATGTACAGTAGCTTATTTGAACAGTAAAAACAGTATTTGAATGAATTCATGACAAGTGCATAATATATAAATTGTGGGACATATTTACTGAAAAATCTTGATCATTTTGAGAATTGTGTCAGAATATAGCATATTTTTCCTCTTTCCTCAGGTAAAGTAACAATGATCCGATGAAAAAGAAAATTGGTGGTAAATACATCGCCGATGTATCTTTAATATGACATACACGTGTATGTGTACTGTCATTGTTATGGGATGATTATTAAAGAAAACATGTACCGTCAATAGCTTATTCATAGAGCAGATTATCATTATCCAATGACATTTAACAATAGTTGGTTTGGAAACAGCCATATTGGTTGCTATAGCAATATTATCATTAACATATTCTCTTTCATGCAGAACATGAGAGCATCTTGGTGGATAATGGGGGGGGAGGAGGGACAGAATGAGGAAACTTTCCCTTGTTATGTGTATCGTCATGCATGTGAAATCTTTCATATTTTTGTGTTTGTCCCCGTCCTATCCCCACCCTCTCCCCACCCTCTCCCCACCCTCTCCCCACCCTCTCCCCACCCTCTCCCAGAGATGCCAACATACACGATTTGGGCGTAGCAAATACGATTTTGAGCCGTGAATACGACTCTACGATAATACTTCATTGAAATACGCTAAACAAGCCGCCCCAGTATAGTTACAATACAAGCAAACAATGAATGAACTATTAAGTGGAAATAAAAATGATGAAAAATAATTTTAAAAATGAAAAAACAGAACCAAAAAACCAGCCTTTTAAAAGTAAACCGCAGTGGTGGTAAAAAGCGACGATAGCGGGATTAGCGGCGAATTTACACGATTATGTACGTATCACAAGCGCGAGCACGCTGGATTAGACTGCCTATTATACACCTACCGCATGTACCCTGTATGTCTGTACATTATTTGCAAGATCGTACTCATTGATCTCTATTACATAATGGGGAATAATGAGCATACCCGTGGGGAATGAGGTTGTCTGTGAGGTAGCTTGTGTGTACATGCCCGCATTGTGCTCGCGCACGTGCATTACCTTTTAATGTCTCACTCGAAGCTTAAAACAGAAGGCCGGAACAATGGAGGCTCCTAAGAAAAAAAAGGAGACTTTCTGAACAAAAATACCTTCCAGAATATACAACTGAGTGGCCTGTTATTGTGAGATCTAAGCTTGACAGTTTCCATGCATTCTGCGTTCTTTGCAAGTGCGACTTCAGTGTCAGGCATGCAGGCAGGTACGACGTCACCAAGCATATAAACACTGTCAAACACAAATCCTACCAGACGGCTGTCGAGTCAACAAAATCCGTTGCCGGGTTTTTCACTCCAGCTCAAGATACCAGCATTATTAACGCTGAAGTGTTATGTGTCGAGCTAAGGCTATCGATTTGTTATTTGCCTTCGAGACCCCAAGAAAGAGAACAGTTAATATTAAAATCAAAATTTCTAACGTGACTGATGCATGGATTACTAATTCGGAAGATCATTATTGTGAGCTTTTTAAGATAAGATACGTATAGCATTGTTATAATTTCATAATTTTTTCATTGAGTATTTTCCTCCCATTTACTCTGCCCCCGGTCCCACCATGGAGGAAGGTCCATGGTCCCACTACTGCCAGCGGGGTTCACACCGAGTGCGGCGCTGACGCCTGGGTCAATTGCCCAAATTCCGGACATGCCCAAAATCCGGACATGCATTCTTTAGCGTTAGATTTTTGCGATTTAGATTTTTTCAATAGCCAGTTGCTACTCTTTTTTGGAATTCAATGTTGGCATCTCTGCTCTCCCCACCTTCTCCCCATCTTCTCCCCACCCTCTCCCCACCCTCTCCCCACCCTCTCCCCACCCTCTCCCCACCCTCTCCCCACCCTCTCCCCACCCTCTCCCCACCCTCTCCCCACCCTCTCCCCACCCTCTCCCCACCCTTTCCCCACCCTCTCCCCACCCTTTCCCCACCCTCTCCCCACCCTTTCCCCACCCTCTCCCCACCCTTTCCCCACCCTTTCCCCAACCTCTTCCCATCCCTACCTTGGTTCAACATGTACATACATGTATGTACCTGTGCATGAGAGTAAAATATACTTTTGTGACCTCCCTCCTTCCCCTCCCCCTCCCCATCCACCCCTCCCCATTGGATCCTCCCCTCCCCATTGGATCTTATGTTTGATTATGTTTGGCAGCATTATGAGAGCCACTATATTGTGATTTGGTTCACATTTTGGTAATCCTACAGGGGTGCTGTCAACATTTTGTCACGTTTACCTTATTTTCATCATGTATGTATTTTATATTTTTCTCTAATTGTTTTTTGCCATTGTGTTTGTGATTGTTTCTGCCCTGTGAAATAATAAATGAAATGAAAAATCTACCTGTGCTTGAGAGCAAATTAATAGTTTTACCGTAAGGTACATGTACTATACATGTAGATACACTGTACATGTACTGTATGTATGTCATAGTTCTTGATTGATAGCTGAAACGGTGTATTCAGTAACATTGCAAGGGTTATGACTTTTGTCATGCCATTATTGTGTCATTGTATGTTAGAGGAAGTACCATCTATCAGGTTTCCTGCAGTTTTATTTAAAAGAAATGTGCATAAAACGAAATGTTATACTGCCAATGGAAGTGTACAGTATGCACTTGTTACAGTGGACAACCAAGAGACGAATGAAGTGTCACAGTACTGTACACATGCATTGTACACATGCATTGTACACATGCATTGTACACATGCATTGTACACATGCATTGTACACATGCATTGTACACATGCATTGTACACATGCAACATGAATGTTGTTTTTAATTCAAGGGACAATATTGTTATGATCAGAGCAGACTTTCAACAGGGCATGTAATTGGTGTCCTAGTTTAAGATGAACACAGCGGCTGAAAATTACTGGCTCATTTATGCAGCAGCAACAGTAATATGACCTTATCACATGGGCTATTTTTTTCAGTCACTGAGTTAATCTAAAATGAGCACTCTGATTCCATGCCCAGTGGATCGTAAGGATATTGTCCCTTTAACACCGAGTAAGTTTTATGTACAACTGTGGCTATTAATGTTTTTTAAAGATCATCAATAGTGTATGTCCTGTTGAATGTGATGAAACTGTCTCTTAAAGTATTTAAAAATCTATCGATACTGTAAGATAATTATTGATGTATTTTTAAAAAAATTTTAAAT
Organism: Zoroaster sp. YZ-2022; assembly: GCA_029582265.1. Lineage (NCBI taxonomy): Eukaryota > Metazoa > Echinodermata > Asteroidea > Forcipulatida > Zoroasteridae > Zoroaster > Zoroaster sp. YZ-2022. The sequence goes on along the minus strand of CM055829.1, from coordinate 36,126,228 downwards.
TAATTTTTTTTTTTTTTTGGGGGGGGGATTATGACCAAATGATTATTTTTTGTTTCTTCAAATCAATTGTTCATTACCCCTGATGCAACAATTCCTGTCATCATTAGGTACATGTAAGATTGGTGGTCGAAGGGTTTAGACGTCTGCATTAAAAATCATGAGGACTTTTGTATGTCATCTTCATTTATCCCCAAAGAAACTTTGATGAGCCGGGTCATTTGAAAAAATGTTGAGAAGAGTCTGCGTCTAGACTTGGAAAGGGCATTTATTGCCCAGGGAAATATGTTAGAAATGTGTTAGCATACTGAAGCATCAATTGAAGTCAGTACAGGCAGACACAGTAACACTTTGAAAACTGGACATGAATTTAAATTTTTTCAACACACATGGAGTTTGTACCCCCGGATGATTTTGATGTAATTTAACAACCAATGGGTGAATAAAAATAAAATCCAATTGTGACATTGTATTCACAAATTGGGAAACATGAAACCAAAGTGTGTTTAGAATTGGTTGCACCTCTTGGTTGGACAGACTCTTTACCTTGCGTTAGATCTTTATCAAGCAACGATTGTCAGATTCCATACACATTCAATATTTAGTGCTGCTCTCATAGCGTTAAAGTGGCCAAACTATTTTCCTCCCAGCCACGTTTTTTTCTTTTCTTTTTTTAACTTTTTTTTCCTTTTTTTTTCTTCTTTTTTTTCTTTCTATGCTATCATTGTATATTGTTTGTATTCATGTTTTTTCTTTGTTTCCGCGCCTTGAGCGCCCAGCAGGGTGGATATGTGCGCGCTACAAATCTTTATTATTATTATTATTATTATTATTATGTACATGTACATTGCATGTTGTTGTTATGTACATTTTGGGGGTTTGGGCATAAGACATGTATTATATAATATTATTACGCATGTAATATTATTACACTCGAGATGATGCACACATCAGATAAATGCTAATGACATGCATTGGTGGTGAAAATTGCATGAGAAATAAGAGTATTTTCATTTACACACGAACAGAAAACCGATTTTTGACAATTGGTCCAAACCTCGAATCGCGTTCTTCTCAAAACGTAAAAAATGCACATGTTTGTGCTCCAAGCACAATGTACATTGTGCATGTGCATGTACGTATAAGTATGTGTAATTAACCCTCCTACATTTGGTGCCTTTTTCAGACAAGTTGATGCACCATTTGAAACCATTCGTTTTGTGAAACACACCAAGGTGTAGTGTATCCACCATTCAAAAACCATTTGAATGGATTTGAATGGTAGTAAAGCTTGCTACCAACACTTTTCAAATGGTATCACCATGTGTGTACAAAACCAATGGGCATTTTGGTAAGTGGAAATTTTGAATGGTTTCAAATGGTCAAACAGTAGGAGGGTTAAAGTATACCAGTTGTGTACATGTAAACCTACATATACACACATATACATGTATCTTTATCCTTATGTACATTTTCATTTCACAAAATACCTGAACAAATAACAGAGCAACCAGGAAGGATCTTCCATCATGTACAAACACTCCCACGCTTGTTATTTAGACAGTAATGGCACATATTCCGCAATGACATGCACATTTAGGATGAAGTTTTCTATTTGTTTATTCATTAGCCGTAAGGCCAAAAATAAAATAGTGTCCGAGTTGTGGTTATAGGTCGGTGAAACGCTTTTTTTTTGCCAACTAGTGAAATACGTGATACATGTATACGCGGTTATTGAAACCAGACAAAATTTCCCATACACAAGGAATGGTGGCTAAGAAAGGCCTCTTAAATCGGGCAAACGTTCATACCCCTATGTGAAAAAGTCATTAAAAACACAGCATGGCAGAATTCCAAGTGATCCAGTCATTTTGGCTGCAGTTGAACATAGCAACAAACAAAAAACAAACAAAAAAATAGTTCAAGTGTTTAGTTGGTACAAACACATGGTGTTCGCGAGAACTTGTGGTTCAATGAAATTATCATCGATGATGTCACAATCATATTTTTCAAATGTGGATCATCTTTTATTATAAAAACATCACTTTCATAATCAAAAGACCTATCAATTTTGCGTTAGAATGTGTTGAATTTTAACTTCCTGTTTGGAAATAAAGGTCAGATGAAGTTTGACACAAAACTTCCTCATGTTCATGAAAAAATAACGTTATTATCTACTTTAGTTAAACATAATTACGATTTTTCCGTTCTTGGTTCAGGAGGTATGATTTTCTCATATAATAACCTTTGTTTTAGTGTAATTTGACACCTGATGATATAATTATGACGTCATTGCGTCATTGTTTTTCCAGATTTCATTCTTTTAGCACAAATGACATTACCAACAATATTTTTTTAAAGGTCTCACTTCACTTAGTAGAACTGTACTAATTCATTCTAACACCTAAAAACCGAACAATTTCAAGAGGTGTTCATGGTTAAATTTGTGTTTAAGATTTGCATTTTCTTGAAGAACCTGCAAATTTTCCAGACCTGAAAAAACTTTGCCAATGAAACATCTTAATTTTACTAGGTACATGTATATTAAGGTGTTTTGCAAATGTGGGAATTATGCAAACTTGCATTATTTATATTATTAGCATTCATGAGCAGTGGGTACGATGTTGCTCATAAACCCTGGGAATAAGGATACTTAGTGGGAGGTTCGTATATATTTGACTTTTCTTGAAGAATGCACAAATTTTCCAAACCTGAAACACGTTGCCAATGAAACATCTTAATTTTACTATATGTAGGTATTTTTAAGGTGTTTTGCAAACGTGAGAATTATGCAAGCTTGTTTGTTTTCGAAAAAACCTTCTTTACAGACAAGAAAAAGAATGTGTATTACTCTGTATACTGTACATGCACAGCACAGTACAGTGCAGTGCAGTGTATGTACGTACGAGATGGGTGCATAGCACTACTGATCTCTCATCACGTGTGGCATACATGCATAACGTTCGTTCAGTCTGAGGCCGGCATTGAGGGTGGAATGTATTTATTTACTAATAATTAAATATAAAATCAATCAGTGGTGAAATTCTTACGTCATCGCCATTAGAGCAATCTAGGAATTCCAAGGATTTTTAGTGCAAAATATGAAGTCAATCTGAGCGTGGCAACTATGCTCTTCTTGTTTTACGAGGAAGAAGAAACACTGAACAATTTCAAGAGGTGTTCGTGCTGTCACACGCAAACACCTAAAAAAAAAAAATGCCGACGCGTAGGTCTGAGTAAATGCGCATGGAGACCAGAAACAAGAGACTTTTTTTGTTTGGCCTTAAAGCTGGTGTACTAAATTTGGGTAAAATGTCTAGTAAATGCATTCATTCTTCATACATGTAAGAATCAATCGATAAACCAACCTGTAAACGTATCAGCTTACATATCCTTGTGTTGATGAGAAAATAAGGAAATAGCATTTAGATTTTGTGTATTCTTACGTCTTCGAATGAAAACGATTGATAAAATCGTACCATAGACAAATATTTCAAGGGATGTTTGATACCCTCATGAACTTTACACCAAGTAAGTTTCATGTTTTTCAAGATTACCAATAGGGGTTTAAATTGATTTTTTTTTGGTATACAATCTTAATTAACTCCCTAGGCCCACTTGCTTACACATACATGTAACCTGAATCCTTCAAAACCCTTCAGTAGTAAAGCAAGCACATGACATGTATGCACAAATGTGTTTCTAATCTGTGATACATGTACATGGCCAGGGACCCTCCCTGCATGCATGGAGCAATAAACAGTGTCCACTGACCCAAGCACTGACCTTACAATCACTACAACAAACATGGATGTACATGTACCATGGAAAGGCAAGTATACCTAATAACCCCAATCCTCCAAATCCTTCACTTTAGCAAAGAGCATGTAGCATGTAACCTCAATCCTTCAAACTCGATCAATTTTTTGGACAGACCAACAATACCTCAATGTTCCATTTTCATCCAGTGTTAAATATAGCCTGATAACCTCAATCCTCCATAATCCACCAAGCAAATAATCACATCTGCCCTCAATCCTTCAAAATCCTTCACCACTGCAATTTCCTAATAACCTCAATCCTTCAAAATCCTTCACACTTTAGCAAAGAGAATTTTGGAGGATTTGGGAAGGTTAGGGTTAATGTAAAAATTTAAAAAATTAGTTCAAAATCCAGTGCAATGTACACTTAACCCTACTACACATGGAGGCCACTCCGATCCACAAAATTTTCAATATGTTCTTCACCAACCTTTAGTACATACAAGCCTGCTGTCCTTTCCAAGTAATCTTACAAAATCAACTGTGTGCCACCCAGGGCCACTGTAAATGTTTGAGAACATATTAGTATGGCCTGCAATGTATCAATGGGAGACCACCTTACCCTGCAATCTCACGTGACAGTGCACAGAAGGGTAACCATAGGAGGTCACTGGCAACAGCTAATGGCTTGGAGTGGCCTGAATGGGTTGTTTCAAAAATTGCACTGATTGTAGGAGGGTTTTATAATACAATATCGTCGTGTCAGTGCAAAAACGTCGTATCTCCGAGTTACGACGTTTTTGCGCAAAACCAGTTTGTGTCAGTGCAAAAAGGTTGTATGTCCCGGATGAATGCACAAAAACAATGGCTGAGATACGACGTTGTTGCACAAACATTTTTTAATGTATGTAAATTTATGCAGATTGACGACGCGCTGTACATGTACATACGACCTTATTGCATTGTGAACATACGACGTTTTTGCACTGACACGACGATATGTTGTGCATAATGTTTATGTTTATGTTAATTTTTTGTCCGTGCTCATGTCCAATTTGTAAGGACATGGTATTCAAGTTCAATGTTTGTAAAAATAAATGTTTGTATAAACAAATGATTATCGGCAACAATCAAATGATATTCACAGAGTGGCTTAATTGCCTGTACACGTTATACACAGATAGAGTGCATTGTGCACTTGTGTCCTGTGAAACCAACTCTGTTGTTCAGCCATGAAAGCACAAAGCAAGTGTACCGCAACGCATATGGATATCACAAGGCTAAAATAGTACATGTGCCATTGTATCGTAACAAGCTGTAATTATCAAATACTTGTTTTTAATTTATGTAAGGTGTGTTTATCTCTCTGCATACTGTTTGTCGCTGTGGAGGGCTATAAACCAGCCATCGATAACGGTTAGCCGCCAACTCCTTCCCTTTAATTCCAACATGGCCTCCATTGTCAGACCTGTCCTTAAATGAAATCATGTCCATGATGCATTATATTGATCCTGACATTTTAATTTGCTCTTCATTCCAGTACAGGGTCGCATGATGCACAACCTCGTTCCCGGGGTCTGTCTCATTCTCACTACTAGACCCTGGCGGGAAGAAAATGATTTTCCACAATGCTGATTTTGAGAAACCAAAATGTTGTTAGATTTGTTTGTATTCATAATTTCATGCCTGTAATTAATTTTGTTTTTAGAATTCAGAATAATGGCAAAATACATGAAACTATCTACCTGCAGTGCATGGGATTAAGCTTGGGTAATAACATGATAATATCGAATGTCGCGATACCTTTTTTTGTTCGATTACGATATCGAGAACCTTTTTGAGTTATTGAGATATCAGAAAATCATGATTAAAAAAGAAAAAATCGTGATTAAAAAAAAAAATGCCATTGTGAGTCAAGTCAGAAATTCCATGGAAATGAAATTAGGACAGTCTTTTCAGCTTATGGAAGTGAGAAACAAAAGCGAACTACAGTACTACAGTACAGAAGTACATTCACACTGTGCAAATGAATTTGCGATTTATTGTGACACTTGTAGAAGGGTATATACCTGTGGTTATTGGCTCTGAAGCAATCATGTGTGAATGAAAAACAAATAATCGCGATACTTTTGACAATCGTGATATATGTGACCCGCTCTATCGTAATGAGGAATGTCCCCAAAGGGACCGTTTCGCGTAAACAAGCTCTGAAGTTCACATAACGTAAAAAAATCGCATTGAAATCGATTTTGAGGTTTTTGTGTATTTAGATACCTTAAATATCAAAGTTTGTGTGTGTTATTTTACTTTTTGAGAAAAATATCAATAAAGTAGAAAATAAAGACCTTTTCTCAAGCGTGTCTGTGTCCATTTTTGTTGCAAATCGTCCTCGTTAGCTCCAAAAAGATGAGTTTGAACTCCTTTTGTAAGTGCCGTTTCGAGCCGCGCCGTTATCATTTAGCATGCATGTTTGGTACTATTAGAAAGGTCATGATGTGACCTCTGTAATTTTATCAATGACATCACTGTCTGAATACTGAATAATGCAGCAGACGTACAGTCGTACATGTACATGTGCACGGCGCATCACTGGGCACCGGGAGCGACAAGGTCATGCATTGTATAGTATATAGTATAGTTCACGTTATTCACGTACACGAGTAGGCGTATGATCGTTGTTTGACAATGTTTGTTTATCAAACATTCAGAGACCCAGAACTTCTAAAGTAATTTGAGCATTGACGTTAAACTTTCACAGAGTATTCTTAAAGACATGGTCCATACGCCTGATAAATTTTGTGATTCTAGCCTTTCCGGAAGATTACCGTTGCCACGGTAAGTTATTTCGTTCAAGTTCAGATACTATGTACAGCGCGCCCCCACACATAGTACACACAGCGCGCGAAGTTCAAACTTTTTTTTTTCGTTCGCAGTGCATACTTTTTTTAAAACCTGTTTTTCTCGTAAAATGTTTCTGTAACAATCGCAGCAGTATCTCAACTTCTTTGTTTAATAACTTCGGAACGGAAAAAGGGACACACTTATGTTTGGCTTCATTGGAAAGCCCATTAAATGTTCGTTAGATATGCATATCTCCATTTTTCATATTTGGGGGACATTCCTCATTACGATAGAGCAGGTCACATATGTTTGGCGATATATCGTGCGCAGACCAGCAACTGGAGACTTTTTTTTCTTGGCCTAATTAACAAAATCCAACATTTGTGGAGATTGGAATCGTCCTGTTCCAGGGTGAGAGAGCAGTGGCTCCAAGGAAACAAGAAACTGCTTGAAATCCATGGGAATGAGGTTACATGGTGCAGTCTGGTATGGACCCCTGCCAAGTCATGTTTTATTCTGATGGATGATGTTTTTTATCCTTGGTATAGTGGGTACCAGATGTGCTGATTAATAAAAGAGTCGATATGGATAATAGAAAATGTCAGACAGGGGAATAAATACACGCGTATTATGTAAATTTCATGTACTTTGGAATACATGTACTTTATTAGGTGACCTTATGTACTGTTTAAATTAAAAGAGGCTGAAAAGAGGTTAAAGGGACAGTATCGTCACGATCAGAACATACGTTCAACAGGGCATGGAATCGGTGTCCTAATTTAAGAACACATTGACTGAAATTTACTGGCTCATTTATGCAGCAGCAACGATAATATGACCTTATCGAAGGGGTATTATTTTCACTGAATTCATGTCTAAAACTAGCACTCCGATTCCATGCCCTGTTGATTGGGATGATATTGTCCCTTTAACCCTAACTCCCTAGGCCCATTTGCTCACACATGACCTGAATCCTCCAAAATACTTCAGTAGTAAAGCAAGCACATGACATGCATGCACACATGTGTTTCTAATCTGTGATACATGTACATGGCCAGGGACTCTCCCTGCATGCATGGAGCAATAAACAGTGTCCACTGACCCAAGCAATCACTATAACAATCACTACAACAAACATGGATGTACATGTACCATGGAAAGGCAAGTATGTCTAATAACCTCAATCCTCCAAAATCCTTCACTTTAGCAAAGAGCATGTAGTATGTAACCTCAATCCTTCAAAATCCTTCACTTTAATAGCAAAGAGGATTTTGGAGGATTTAGGAGGATTTGGGAGGATTTGGGAGGATTTGGGAGGGTTAGGGTTAATAAGTATCAGACAGGAGAATTGTTCTGTATTAAATGTAATGCATTTTGGAGGATTTTGGCGGCTTTTTGTACCATCCGATTTGCATGTGTATGGATCCTTAGTTGTCCCCAGACCCATTTTATGCAGAAAACATGCCCGAAGACACAAACACCGCACACTGATCGTGCCAAGACCAAATGAACAGCACACAGGTGTCTCAATATCCACTGCCATCGCAGAGTTGTAACCAATTAATTTTTCTTCCACGTCAAGTCATATTTCATTCCTTGCAAGCGAGTCAAGTCAATTAAGTTCATTTGTGATAGTGAGTGACAAGTTGTTTTCTTATGTTGTCCATTCTTCACTGTCATATTGTGGACGACACAAAATGTAATTAAAATATGCAACCTCGTCTGTCTCATCTTTGTAACTGTGGTAATGCCAAAAGAAAAAGTTTGATTCATTTTGGTTGCAGTTTTTCCTGTAAAATAATCCTTTTTTTTAACCGAAGAATGTCGATGAGTAATTTTTGTCCAAGTCAAAGCAAGTCAAGTCAAAAGTAATTTTTATCCAAGTCAAGTCAAAAAAATGTGACTTGAAGTTAATTTTTGTCCAAGTCAAAGCAAGTCAAGTCAAAAGTAATTTTTATCCAAGTCAAGTCAAAAAAATGTGACTTGAAGTTAATTTTTGTCCAAGTCAAGTCAAAAAAATGTGACTTGAAGTTAATTTTTGTCCAAGTCAAAGCAAGTCAAGTCAAAAGTAATTTTTATCCAAGTCAAGTCAAAAAAATGTGACTTGAAGTTAATTTTTGTCCAAGTCAAAGCAAGTCAAGTCAAAAGTAATTTTTGTCCAAGTCACTTGAAGTTAATTTTTGTCCAAGTCAAAGCAAGTCAAGTCAAAAGTAATTTTTATCCAGGTCAAGTAAAAAAAAATGTGACTTGAAGTCAACAACTCTGGCACACCATGATATTTTCTTAGAATGGCTTGCACACCAGATCATGGAAAAACTGACCAAAAGATGCGATTCTGAAAAATAGCCTTGCTTTCTTCTTGGCCAGACAGAATGCTTCTTATATAAAATGAAAGCTTATCTTGTCTAGAATTCTCACCAATGCGAGGAAAACCAGATATACCACAAAAGAGTGTGCCATTCCCAACAGTGCGTGGATCCTCCAGAGGAATACATGTTTTTCAATTAAACAGGGCACTATTTCCCAAAACACAATTATTAATAATATTCATTCAAAAGGAAATTATTTATTCTTTCAAATTCCGAGCGAGGCAGTCAGCGTAACAAAAATGTATATATATATTCGATAAACAGGGGGAAGCTTTGAATTCCCTGTGGTAAACCATGCGGGACCATAAAGCAAATGTGTGTAGATTTGACATGCACATGTATGTCAGCATTGGTGGATTCAGGGAGATTCAATAGAACACACTAGGGATAACATCTATAGGGAACTCAAAATTTAATTGATTTTTGTCACTGTTTATGTTCATATGCTTGGTACATGTACATCCAAGAAGGCTGATGGTTGGGGCGGGGGTTGGGGAAGGTGTTCATAGTTCAGGTGTGTAATTTCTCAGCATTTTTCATGATTTATTTACAGATCTCCCTCCCTTTGCCTCAAAAATTTCTTGAAAGAAGTTCTTGAAAGAAGAGAAGTACAAGTAGCCACCAAGGAAAGAAAGAAGTACCCTGTGTTGTGTCCAAACCTCTAGTTTCTTGTTTGTGGGGATGTGGAGAGTCTGTAAATCCTCCAAAATTAAACAGGGGTTCAGGGGGGGCTTTGTCCTCCAGACCAAAGGAAGACCCAGGCCTGCTCCCCATTATTCAGGATTTTTTACTTTTGTCAAATCTTGCCCCTGATAGATTTAAAAGATTTTATGTACATGGACAAATACAATGTATGATGGTAGTCATAATATAGGGAACTGCTAATGAGTTGTGATATATCACTGCATGTGACCGTCGTACCTTGTACATGTACTTCTTAAGCTGTGTAAGATGTACAGGATGAGGAAATATCAAAAATGCTTTTATCCATGGTGGGTGAATTCATTATACATGTTAGTGATGGTATCCTAGGCAACAGAATTGCCTAAGTGTGCTTAGTTTGACTGTGGACACAGTTGTTATGGAAATTAGGATCCATTGTGAGTGTCGGTGTCAGCCAGTGTCTGTGCTTATCCCTGGCTGTGCTTATCCCTGGCCGTGGATGTGCCCTTACCCTACAGATAACGCATCCATTTTTATTGATTTGCTTGGGGTTATTCAGTATATGTAATGTGAACTGCAGGAGTTGCTAGACTTGTTTGTCAATGCCGCCGTGGGCATGGGGGAAGGGATGGGCAGGAAGAGGGGGGACAGGGTCCCTAGGGTCCGTGTTAACTAGGGTCAGCATTTTTAACCCCCTCCTGCTCTGAATCCGAATAATGCTTGCCCACATTAGTTCCTATCTCTTGTCACATTTTTTCTGCATTCTAAACTACTTTTATAAATTTTTATTTTTTTATTTTTATTATTTGTACTACTGTGAACACGTTTTTGGTTTCACCTAGCCTGCAGGCTTTAGTCGTCCTTAGGTATTGTTACAGTTTATAAATTAATGTTCCCTAAACGTTTTTTCTGTTTCTTTTAAAAACACTTCTTCTCTAATTCTTTCTCACTTTTCTTTTACCTGGTGTTCCTCTCACCTCTAGAAATGTAATAAATAGTCCCCGCTTTGATGTTGCTTGTATTGGGATTCCTTTTATTTTGCGATGACCTGAATATTTTGACAGAGATAAGTGTTCGTCATCTTCCTCAGGGCTGCTGTATTTGGTTGGACTTTAATATCCTGTGTGAACCATATCAGTCACCATGTCATGGTGAAAGGATGGACTTTGTTCTGTTGTGGCTGTCAGTGCTGGCCAAATGCATTTAATTTAATTGAAGAATGTAAGAGTTCTTAAAGATGATATGATAGGTACATGTGTGACATCATTTGTCTGCAGAAATGCTGTGGTGAGCTGAACTGAATGAATTGCATGAGTGGAGGTTAACAATAGCACGAATAGAGGGTCCTGATGAGATATTGTGACAGATGGAGCAACATTTTTTTTCTTCTGGAATATTGGTTTCAATATTCATAAATGAGACAGTATGATTGGACATATAATGTGATCACATAGGAGAGTATTAATGACTGGTTAAGAACGGCTGCTAATGCATAATCGGTAAAAAAATTACAAAATTAAACGGCAAGTATGTGCATTGACTGCCAGCTGTTTATTTGGTATTCAACACGGGATTGAACCAATCAGAGTGAACAAAGCTTGTATTCGCTTAGTGGAATTTTATACTCAAATGTGGATTTGTAAGATTTTTAGCACTTTAAAAAAAAAAATACAAATGGCACTGGATGTTGAAATTTTGAGCACGAAATCATGGCCACGGGCGATCAAGGCACTCAGTCGGTGCTTTATGACCTGTGGCCACGACCTCTCTGTATGTATCCTGCGATAATGACCACGTGACGAACTTGTATTTCCTTAGCATGTATCGTGAGTTAGTCTGTCTGTTTGGAAGATAGGCAGAAACTTCTGTTTCGCAAAATATCTCGGACTTTTCAAAAGCCTTTCCATCATTCTCCGTGATGGGACACATCTGCTTGGAATAATCCTAACGATGATTATACACCAGAAATTAAATTTCACCTGACACGAGATTATGTCCTGATAAATAGTGAAGATAACATTTCCGGTGATAAATGTTGCCATTAGATGCAGTCCAGTGCAACACATCAGGTACAAGACTTCCAGAGAATTTATTTTACACAATTAGCAATATTCTCACTCCATGATCTGTTGCTTCGAGGAAAAAAAAACTAAGACATGACCAGACAGGGAATGAAAAATGTTCCTGAATCCTTGACTTATGTCCTGTTCAGAAAAAAAATAAATTGAGGTGAATTTTGTTTTAACTTTATCTTGCGTCGGGTGATAAAATAATTATTGGTAAATTTAGTCACTGATGGAACCTTTGTCGGCAGAAACGTACACAGGTCGTTCATTCCACCAGGTTGGGGAAATCTTGATAGTTGTCCCTTGATAGGTAGGTACATTGTAAATGTACCATTTATTATGACTCATAATTAACATTATTGTAACTTCCTATTCAAAGCACAGATATTAATTTCATTCTAATTCGAAAAACAACGGAGAATGTGCACTCATAATAAGGATAACTAGACTTTAAGTGTTTGTTGCAACAAACACTAGGTGTTCGGGTTAACGTCTGGTTCAATGAAATGATCATTGATTACACAATAATAATATTTCTCAGGCCTTCATTTTTAAGGAGCGCGATCGCGCTCGCGCTCCTTAGCGCTCCTAATATTTTCCAAGGAGAGCAAAACACAGCGCTCCTTAAAAATTTCGTGAGTGTACTTACATTATTTTGTTAAAACCGTATTAATCAGTGCGGTCAAAATAAGCCACTTGATTCTGAGCGCGCATCGGCAGACTCGGCACTAAAACCGTCCTTGGCAAAAATGTACACGTACGACATTGTACATGGACATGTATTGATAACGACATCGAGAACGTTACTCGTATAGACTGTGCTAGATAGCGGACACACACATGTGGCGTACAGAAAACATCACGCATGCCGATCGTGCATGGTGTTCTGTACGAAAATGCGCTGCCTGATTTAATATTTGAGCACGTGAAGGGATGTTGAATACAATAACCTGTGGACGTGCAATACATTTTAGTGAGGGGAAAAACCTAAATGTGCACGTGCGCAGTAAAACTGGCTAGCATTTTTTAAAAGCAAGTAGCACTAGCACTACTGTAGCAGAAACTTGACAGAAAACAAAATGTCAAGCGTTCAAATTTCCACATTTCTCAGGTGGAATTTGAGCAGTTTTGGGTATGAAACTAAGACAATCAACGAGCGAGTTATGGTGACAAAAATTTGGTGTAAAGTTAGACAGTTGAGTCGGTGATTATGTGTCCATTTTGTGTGTAAATAAACCAGTGTTGCATTTACAATGTATAACTGTACATTCAACTTGTTTTTTGTTTTTTTAGTGACAGCAAATCGCTCTCCTTAAATCACTTTGGTGATTTAAGGAGAGCGATCTGTAGCTCCTCTCGTATTTATTCAAATGAAGGCCTGATTTCTTTTTTAAATATCCGAAATTTTGTATTATAACATTATCAATTTCATCCTCACAAGACCTATCACTAATACGTTGAATTTGAACTTTCTGTTTCTACCGGAAGTAAAGGTCCGATCAGCTACATGTCAGTGAGAAAAATTGAGGATATTTAAGTTTCTTTACAATCATGAATAAATTAAGATTTGGATAATGAATGGTACATCTAGATGTAACAAGGACAACATGTCACAAAGCTTGCCCCAGCCTAGTGGAATGACCCACATGTATGTTGGCATATAGATGATTTGTGCATGCCACAAACCAGAAAATATTAATACATGTAGATGTTGCATCCTTGGTCTATATAATCAAGGATGGTTGGAACCACAATGTAATTAACCAATGGACAGCCATCAATCAAACTCCTTAAAACCCTCCTATTTCTCAAACCCATTTGTTTTTTATAGTGTTTTGAGTGATCAAACTAGACAAGGGTTAATTAATTAATTGACCAATCCAGTATGTTATTTGGCCAGTGCACTACATGTTAAATTATATACAATAATGCAATGCCACATCAATTACAATTAGTGACCCGCAGATAAACCCCTCATCACAAGCACGTAATTTGGATGTTATATTTGACTCGACAATGACTTTAAAACCTCATCTTCAACATCGTTTGCGTATCATTATTTCATATCAAATGGACCTGGGGTGATAGGTCTTTTTCTGTCGTGGCTCCGAGACTCTGGAATCATTGATGATGATGATGATGACGATGATGATGATGATGATGATGATGATATAGTGCACATATCCACCAACTAAGTTGTCCCGAATGCGGTACCTAATGCGTTCGATTTAACGCGTTAAGCGTTTTATTTATTAATCGTTAATTCCATGGGGAGTCTTCGTAACGCCTAACGCAACAACCCTAACGCAATCTTAATGCATTAACCCTAACCCCCCTAAATCCTCTATAATCCTTTATAATCCTTTGGAGGAATGAGGCACGTTCGAAAATCACCAATTGGAGGATTATGGAGGATTGAGGAAGCATGGTTCAAAGAGATCCTGGAGGATTGAGGGCATAATGGAAATTTACTTTGGATGAATGTGGAGGATTGTGAAGGATTGACAGAAACATAATCTTGTATCCTCCGGAGGATTTGGAGGATTTTGTAGGAATGAGGCACGTTCGAAAATCACCAAATGGAGGATTGAGGAGGGTCGTGCATTTGATAGTGGAGGATTATGAAGGATTGAGGCAGTGAGCTTCATGCACAAACACATTTCGGAGGATTATGAAGGATTGAGGAAGGTACCTGGTAATTAAGGCTAGGGAGTTAGGGTTAAGGATCATAGTAGCCAGAGTATAGGAAATAATACAACGGAGAACAAAGTGATCACGATCTGGGGAAAGCAACCGTAGTGCCATTTTTGATATTCATTGGACTCGGCAAATACTTTCGAAACTTATAATTTCAAGAGATAAAGCTTTGGCCAAAGAATAATTAAATGAGACTGCTACTATCAATGTAATAATTTCTTTTCTTATAATTCTTATTCATAAATCAAAGGATTACGCTCAGTATTTCAAGGCAAACAATGAAACACATATGTACACTGTTGTGAGAAATTGTTTCTGGAGAAGGGATGGACTGAAAATTGTGGAGACAACAACAAATATTTGTCTCTGTGCATGTGTATACATCCATGCCATGTTAAACTTGATTGTCAACTGATATTTACACACGGGTCCTATTATCCGGTTCATCCATTTGTTGAGCAATGTATTTAAATATAATAGTACAATTCATTTTCATGTGACTGATACTGTGAAAAATGCCCAAAGTTAAACACAGACTATGCTCTGAAAGAACAGCGTGGTAAAATTATTAATTATTATTTTTTTTACTGAAATTGCGCTGATCGTCGGAGGGTTCTCCGACGATCAGTGCAATTTTTGAAACAACCCATTCATCAGGCCACTCCAAGCCATTAGCTTTTGCCAGTGGGCCTCCTATGGTTACCCTTCTTGTGCACTGTCACACCACTGAGTTTGCAGGGTAAGGTGGTCTCCCGTTGATACATTGTAGGCCATTATGTTCAAACATTTACAGTGGCCTTGGGTGACACACAATTGATTTTGTAAGATTACTTGGAAAGGACAGCAGGCTTGTATGTACTAAAGGTTGGTGAAAACCATTGAAAATGTTATGGATCGGAGTGGCCTCCATGTGTAGGAGAGTTTTAAGCGGGACTTGAACCTGGTACCTTTGGATAACTGTACTGGTGCTCTATAGATTAATCCAGTGACCACTTTTTTCCGCCATTTTGCGGTGGTACAACACTGCACACCCACGTCATGCATTCTTAAATACGCAGTACGCTAGCATGTCGTCAAATAGAGTGCACAGATTAGTTGAAGAATCACTGGACTGCGTAGGAAATGAACGCTTGGTGCAGAATATAGGTACCACTGCAATTATGGTGGCGCCCAGTGAACTGGTTGATGGATTAGTGTATAGCCCTGCAGTTGGCTCTCTTATCTCTTATTGTCAATATTTTTGAAGATTGTACTTCTGTGTAAACATCCAGCTAAATCAAGGAAGAGATCTTTCATGTAGATCTTTGTCATGCTTGCTTTGTTTTTCCTTGCTACCGTGAATATGCTTCAGTTACTCCATGTGTTCACTCAGATGTTTGATTCAGTTAAAACTGAATCAATTTAACTAGCCTTTCTCCCGCCCGAGTGTGGTTGAATTCACATTCATTTTAATTCCGCTGTTCTTATCAAGGGTTTGGACACTATTGCACTGTGAACACAGAGATAATTCAAGCTGAATTGAAGATTAAGAGAACAGGCCTGTGATTTCTCAAGAATGTTGCTGATTTCAGGATTTTTTTTTTTTTACAAATCTTCCCTTGGTACAAAATTTTCTTGAAAGAAGAGAAGTAGCAATCAAGGAAAGAAAGAAGTAGCCTGTATTGTGTCCAAACTTCTAGTTTCTTGTTTGTGGGGATGTGGAGAGTCTGTAAATCCTCCAAAATAAAACATCCAGGAGGTTCAGGGGGCTTTGTCCTCTAGACCAAAGGAAACCCAGGCCCACAACTTTTTTACTTTAGTCAAATCACACCCCTATTAAAAAGAATCCAGTCCATTACAGTATTAATTTTTGGTTAAAAAATTGGAACCTTTGAACCAAATCATTTCATAGAATATTAAAAAATAATTAGGGCATCATATTTTTTTGGGGAAACATAACCGTATTAATTGTGGAAAAGCTGATTATAAAGTTAGTACGATCAAAGTTATGCTATTGAAAATGTGAACATATTCAGTTCCACAGGATTGCCCATGATCAATGTACCAGAAACATGATGTCCATATCATTTGTCCATCTTTCCAGAGAAGTGTTCATTAGATGTGGTTTAATGGTTTTGAAAACATATTAAATTTGTAACCCAAGTGGTGCTGTTTTATTACATTTTCTCAGTAATATTATTACAATGTACATGTATGCATACTTCCAAATAAGACATAAAAAAAAAACAAACCCAAAACAGGAAGACACAAAATTGTCTGTTGTTGATTATTAGTGGTGTTATGACATGTTAATCAGATGTGGTTGAATGGTACTGAAAACATTTGTATGACATTTATAACCCTAATTTATTGCACATTCTCAGTAATATTATTGCTATTTATCTTGTAGAAAGGAATTAAATTACATGTACAATGTATGTACAGTACTTCCAAATTAAAAAAAAAAAAAAAAAAAAAAAAATTGTCAAGACCGTTATTATTGATGGGTCACTATAAATTTGTTATGACATGTCGATTCTCTTAAACCTTACTTTGGACAGTTTTCTTTATTGTAATACCACAAGGAATTGCCTGAATTAACTTAAACTGGTAAAATATCAAATATTGGCGAGAATCTTAATTTAATTTCATTGCATTCACATTTATTTCAGAGCTGCCCTTGCATTACAGTGTGTGTACATTATTTATGAAAAATTGCAGTCAAGTTTAGACTAAACTAGTGAGATCAATAATTAATTAGTAACACTGAATGCAATGAAGTAGATCTAAAACATTACAGGACAACATTAAAGGGACCGTATCGTCACGATCAACAGGGCATGGAATCGGAGAGCTAGTTTTTAGATTAACTCAGTGACTGGAAATAATACCCACATGATAAGGCCATATTACCATTGCTACTGAATAAATGAGTCAGTAATTTTCAGTCACTGTGTTCATTGTAAACTAGGACACCGATTCCATGCCCTGTTGAAAGTCTGCTCTGATCGTGAAGACACTCTACCCTTTAACTCAGTGACTGAAAAAAATACCCCACATGATAAGGTCATATTACCGTTGCTGCTTCATAAATGAGCCAGTAATTTTCAGGCACTGTGTTAATATTAAACTCAGACATCGATTCCATGCCCTGTCAAAAGTCTACTCTGATCGTGATGATACTGACCCTTTAAGTCTCAGGTGAAGCAAAAGCTGTTATGCCCAGACCTATTGACAGACAAACATGTACGAGACAAATGACTATAGTTACAAACATACAGGATTATACATTTTAAATCTTTAATTTAATTTTACAAATTTATGGACAGTTACTGCTACAAGAAGCTGTTTCTTCGTGAAATCATTTAACATGATGATACATAATGAGGACGATCGGAGCATACTGATCGAAACGTCGAGTTGTAACCTCCAGTTCTTTTCAGAACTACGTGTAATTACTGCTTAATAGAGAATTTCACATGGTGTCACCGCAATTAGTCTTACATGTACTTATCCTCTTCACCATGCAAAGCTACCAGTTTTACCTATGATACATAACTGAAACATAGAAGAAAAAAAAAGGAAAGACTACATGTAGGAAAGACTAGCTGGGAAACTTGTTTTTAATTTTTTTTTTAAATTTACTGTCAGTCACCCCAAACAAGGCCAAAAAGCCACTAGAGTGTAAGGGGTTACATTTGTGATAACATCCACCATTTAAGCAAAATTATATTTGTTGATATTTTTCTTCAACTTAATTAGATCGTAAGTTGGTGGAAAACAATCAGCAGGAAGGGCGTTCCATTGTAATGCTGTTCTTGGGAAGAAGCTATCCAAATGGAACTTACTCTTGATTTTGGGGAGTCGAAGATAGTGAGGGTGTTCACCTGCTTGTTTAGCAAAATGAGTAACACGAGAGAAATCCCTGCGCTTAGGTACCAACTCATGTTAAACATGCATACTTTTAAAGTGGCGGTTTTGTCACATTTAGTTGTCTCAAGTCATGACTCTTGCTTATTCCTACTGGATGAAGGCCATTACTGACTAACGAAGCCAGCATAACTCTTTAATTAGTAATGTATTGCCATGGCAACATTGTATGGCTCCATGGGCTCACTTATAAATAGAAACGTTCGCTTCAACAGAACGACAGATTAATACTTGTACACATTCATTGAGTTGTGGGTACTGGAATATACATGTACAATGTAATACAAAATTTGCTCAGAGGCTAAGTCTTGAGTAATTACTGACCAATGAAGAATAATTAAGTCTTAAATTAGTAATGTATTGCCATGGCAACCATGTAAGGATTCATGGGCTTGTTTATAAATAGAAATGTTTGCTTCAACAGAAGGACACACTGACTAATACACGTACATGTACATTGTTTTGTGGAGACTGGAATTTAATATAGGCTACATGTTAATCTTAATGACTACTCAAAACAATTTAGGGAACACCGGATTTTTAACATCAAATAGGTTTGGGCCATGTTGAAATGTTCCATGAACCGGGATTTTCATTTGCAACCCCCTCTCTCTTTCAGTAGTCATGTCATGAAATGTGTAATCACTACATGCATCCTTTATCATCTGTTTCATTGTGCAGTTGTTTCTCATCAATTCTGTGAAACATTGTGTTTATCTGAAATAAATGATCTTGCTTTAACTGAGATTATTCCGGTGTTCCCTAAATTCTTTTGAGTAGTATATAAATATATGTTAATTTATGATGTATCTAAGCTTGGGCAATAACATGATAATATCGAATATCGCGATAACTTTTTTATTCGATTACGATATTGAGAACTTTTCAAGTTATCGTGATATCGGCAAATTGTGATGAAAAAAAAATATATCGAGATGAAAAAAAATATATCGGGATTAAAAAACAAAAATTGCTATTGTGATTCAAGTAAAAAATTCAATGGAAAATTAGGCCATTCTTTTCAGCTTTCAGAAGTGGGAAACAAAAGCGAACTACTTCAGTGAGATGTTGGATCACAAAGGATCCACCCCACGAATTTGCTAATGTCTATGGTGCACGCGCGAATGGCACAATTTCATGTGTGTCTCTCAGCTAAAGCGCTGGTGATTTATTATGCATACACATGGTTATCAGCCCTAAAGCAATCATGCTTGAACAAAAAAATAATAATCGAGATACTACATGTATCAAAAATCGCGATATATGTTTGACGATACAGTAAGCTAAGCATACACGTACTGTACATTGACAAAATAGAGCATCCGTAAAGAGCATTGTAAAAATTTTGTCTTTTCTTAGTTGCCATGGTATTGTGTCACAATCTAGGCCATTTGCCTGATGTTTACAGTGGTGGCCTCAGTATTAAGGGTTTTGCATGAATGACTGTTTGACAAAAGAGCTATCTACGTGTATCAATATCTTTGAAATCAAACCATCTTTTTGTTTGCCCCATTTGATAGTGCTCAGTAAGTGGGGATTATTTTCTTTATTGAGTCATTCATTTGTCGGTCAAGTTTAAATGCCTGCACAAAATAGACTTAATAACGAATAATGTCCACTGATAGTGTGTGTAAAATACATTTGAAATCGAATGCAATTTCAAAGCATCTTAAATAAATTTATTGAAAACTGAGTAACATTCACAATCATATACATGTAGTATTAATAAAAACATTTAATTAACTACCCAGGTCTGTTTATCATTTCAACAAAACTATGAAACTTTATGTGTTTTATTTGGAATAAATTAATTCATTTAGCACTAAATTCATGTTTGCTTTGATAAAATCCTGCTAGTTCCAAACATGAGTTCCAATTGCATTACAAATACCAAGCCTATTACATGTAGGTAATTATAAAACATTGCGGGCATAATTCATTATGTTAACCCTAACCCCCAAGGCACATTTGCTTACACATAACCTGAATCCTTCCTACATTGTAACTCCCTAGGCCCATTTGCTTACACATAACCTGAATCCTCCAAAATCCTTCAGTAGTAAAGCAAGCACATGACATGTATGCACACATGTGTTTCTAATCTGTGATACATGTACATGGCCAGGGACCCTCCCTGCATGCATGGAGCAATAAACAGTGTCCACTGACCTACATGTACATGTAAGCACTGACCTTGCAATCACTACAACAAACATGGATGTACATGTACCATGGAAAGTCAAGTATGCCTAATAACCTCAATCCTCCAAAATTCTTCACTTTTAGCAAAGAGGATTTTAGAGGATTTTGGAGGATTTGGGAAGGTTAGGGTTAAGAAGTATTTTGGGTGTCCATCAAAATTAAATGAATCATTCAATCAAAGGTAATTTTAATCAGCATATGAGTATAGGATAAGTGCAGGTATTGCATTTTGATGGCACTGGACAACTATTTGAATAACAATGTTCAACAAATTAAAATTGCTTATATAACTATGCTTACTCTCTTTGAACCAAGATATAAATGCTTGCTTTACTACTGAAGGATTTTGGAGGATTCAGGTTATGTGTAAGCAAATGGGCCTAGGGAGTTAGGAAGGATTCAGGTTATGTGTAAGCAAATGGGCCTAGGGAGTTAGGGAGGATTCAGGTTATGTGTAAGCAAATGGGCCTAGGGAGTTAGGAAGGATTCAGGTTATGTGTAAGCAAATGGGACAAGGGAGTTAGGAAGGATTCAGGTTATGTGTAAGCAAATGGGACAAGGGAGTTAGGAAGGATTCAGGTTATGTGTAAGCAAATGGGACTAGGGAGTTGGGGTTAAGCAACCAACCTGTGACAGCTCAATATGGAGTATAAATCATGAGGAAGGTGTAAAAAAAAACATTCAAAATTTGTATACAAAACATTTGGAGCAAAAAGTTGCTGTTTTTTTTTTTTTTTTTTTTTTGTTTTTTTTGGGGGGGGGGGTAAATTTGCATATTTCTTTGTATTTTCTCAGAAAATGAGAGAACTTCAGATTAATTTTTCAGCAGGATAATTTTTAAGCATGATTGGTTCTTTAACCAACTTCTTATCAAGTTAGTGTTAAGATAATTATTGGGTAATTTTGTAATAAGGTTATTGCCAATAGTGTACCCTTTAATGCATATAGTGCTATAATCCAACAGTAAATACTTTCTAGGAAGTACACAGATTACTACTATTTAAGATCCTCATCCCAGAATAAGTACTTTCTATTCCCTCCATCTATTTCCCATCTGACTAGCTGCATTCTGAACTGCAGCCTGTACAAACATCAATACTTTCAACGATTTACACAACTGGCAACCCCCCAACCCCCCAACCCCCACAGTAATACTTTCCATAATACCATGAGTGTGTTGACTATTTTGGATGGCCCCTAAAGACATTCATGATTAATGGAATGTTTTTCAGTTATTATTATTATTATTATTATTATTAAAGGGAAGGTACAGCTATTCCTTTGAATGCTGCATGTGTATATGAATATATACAAACTGTATACAAACAACCCTCCTACTACTACAACTACAAGTGTCAAAATCAGTCAAAATTGTTGATATACTTGCCAAGGTATATCTAGTGCACGTAAAAGTCAAACACTGCCAAACCTTAATAGGTGTGGTACATGTAAGTACATTTACAGGTCAAAATGAGTTCACCGTTTTTGACTGGTAAAAGCATTCTCTTGTGTTGTTCAGGGTGGTAAAAATGACAGTCAAAAACCAGTCAAAAATGCCCCTGTGTGCACATTTGGGTCAACAGTCAAAACAGGCAGTTGACTGATATTGGCCTCTATGTAGTTGGCATTAAAGTGCAGCTATAGTAAGAGAGTTAAACGACCAAGCTGTGATTTGGGTACATAACTACTGTTAAACCATCTCATTTTTTGTTTTCATTTTTGAAAGGATATATTCAGTGTTTCGATGAGACCAAAATCATTTAGAAATTGCCCATAGAATAGCAAAATAGCATGGGCAATACGTACATGTACATGTACATCTTCACCTTTAACAGGTACATGTACATGTGCATACAGGTACAATGATTTATCTTAACTGTGAATTTTTGACATACGTGTATCTCACTGAATTCCCTTCCATGTAGACACAGTTTTGTTGAGTGAATCCATCATTGGCCCTAATCATTGGCCCTAATCATTGGCCCTAATCATTGGCCCTAATCATTGGCCCTAATCATTGGCCCTAATCATTGACTGGATTGATTGATTCCAAGAATTTGAGGTAAATGTATGTATATGTAGGGCAAAGGTCAGCATAAGGAATCATGGTTTTTGTTAATTGTGACTCTTTCCAAGGCGCACCTGACATTAAATCTCTTTTTTTCCTTCCTTCCTCTCTCCCTCTCTCCAAACAGATAACAACGTACCTGGGGAAACGTGACTTCATTGATCACATGACGCATATTGACAGTATTGGTAAGTCGCCTTCCGTATATTCAAATATCAGTTTACTATTCAGAGTCAATTAGCATCGTAATAAACTCAAAGTGCATGCCACTAATTAAATTTGCATAGAAGGGACCTACATTTTGCCAGTTGGAACCCATTTAGTGTTTTGATGGAGCCGACCATCAGTGGAACCGTGCTTGATTTAATTCAGGTTTGTCAATAGCATATCGTGGTTCAGTTTGTGGTGAATTTTTTAGCACAATGACCCTAAAGGTTTTGCATTAATTTATCCTGATGTATGAAAACAAATAATTCTGGTCGCTGAAACATGTAGATAATTGTACACATGTACACGAGAATTGTGTAAATTGGGGAAAGAGAATTGGGTAAATTCGGGGAAAAAAAACCTGTCGGTGTCAGCAGTGGGATCGGACAGCTTCATGTTACACTGTACATCTGCAACATTTTTACAATAATCTAGAATTGTTTTTCTCTGTCTTTTAAGGGCCCTTCCAGTCAAAATGTTTTTTTATTAGATAATTTCTTAAAGGTACACACACTTTTATTCTTTTTTGCCATCATTAAATATTGGGGGGGGGGGGGGGAGTTGAATGTCCTGAACAAAGAATATTGTGAAATATTCAGCGAATAATAAGCAATAATTGGTAACTCCTTCTAAACCTTTGCAGTAAGTCAATGTATCGATGCAGAGCATTAACGTCCTTGTGGCAAGATTTTGATGCTACATGATACATTGTACCTGTATGAACCGTAAGAGTATCGGAAACAACCAAACCTTGTTTATATGTGATACCGGTCCATCTGCCATGTGTAAAAGCTCTCTATTGATTTTTTTTTTATTCAAATGCAATTTGTTGGGTTAAATTTCATATCCAGATTTAGGGTTAAACATACAGTGTACATAACACTGAACGTTGTTGATACTACATGTACATGTAATTCTCTTGATAGTATCATGTGTACATGTACATATTCAGGCATCCTGATACTGTTGGTTAGATACACTAAATAGTACATTGGTATTCTTTAAAAAAAAAACATGATCACAGATTCACAACCCTAACCACCCCATATCCTGCAAAATCCTCCAAGGAGCACTTTTTGGGAAAAATTCAGCACTGTTGGAAACCGATACTTTCACCTCTTCAAATGGGACAAAATTACCACCTGGCAAGAAGTACTGGCCATAAGTGCTGAATATGAAAGATCAATGAAAATGCATAGTGCGTTTTGAAGATAAGGGCATGTTTCCAAAAGTGCACTGATGGATTTTTGGAGGATTGCAGAAGGTTCCTGGCCAGAATACCTAGGGGGTTAAGGTTAAAGGGACAATATCGTTGTGATCAGAGCAGACTTTCAATAGGGCATGGAATCGGTGTCCTAGTTTAAGATGAACACACTAGATATATACTGACTGAAAATTACTGGCTCATTTATGCAACAGCAACGGTAATATGACCTTGTCATGTAGGGTATTATTTTCAGTCACAGAGTTAATCTACGTAAAACTCGGATTCCATGCCCTTTTGATCATGACAATATTGTCTCTTTTAACTTAGTCGGTGTTATGATGGTATCAGATCCCTTGAAATATTTCTATCTCAGATGCTATCATTTATATAAAATTGGTGAAAATATTTCCAAAATTAATTTCTGTCATCCGGAGACATACATGTACGCAAATTCCACGTTTGAATGAGTACTAAGAATCTGAATGAGCTCTCACTATTTATCATAAATGACTCAATGAAATAAGCTCAAATTTTTATAGGTTGGTTTGTATACTCTTGGCTATTAAAAAGTATCAATAAAAAGATCCAAATTCCGTGTTTCATTATTTCACTGACAGTTTTGTTCTTGATCTGCACTTTTCTTGGTAAATGTGAAGAAAATCATCTTCGAATGAGTTATTTCACTAATTAATTGATTGAAGCATATTTCAAGCAGCCTGTGGGTGCCATTATTTGACTTGCAATGAATTTTTTATGCGGCATCATTGGAAATTCATTTCTGCATTTTATAGTTGCGAATATTTGAGGAATTATCAAGCGCCTTCATTTCAAATTCATCAATGAACTTTATAGTTACCATTATTAATTGTTTATGAAATGACTTTTTGAGAGTACAATGTAATCTACTTCACGGGGGGTGGGGGGGGGGGCGGGCGGCATCTTGTACATGTACATAGTTCATGTTTGCATTTATGCACTTTGTGACAGTTCCATGTACAGGAAGCAGTTTGCAATCTGAGATAATTCTTTGTTTTTTAAACCATTAACCCTAACCACCTACATGTACATGTAGTTATTCTGGCTAGATGGAGTGTCGTGGCCGAGCGGTCTAGCTTACCGGACTCAAGTTCTGGTGTTAGCAGCAGAATGTGGGTTCGAATCCTGGCCGTGACACTTGTGTCCTTGAGCAAGACACTTTACCATAATTGCTTCTCTCCACCCAGGGGTTAAATGGGTACCTGTGAGGGCAGAGTTGGTTGATTAGCCCTATATGCGCTGTAATGGCAGCAATTGA
This sequence comes from Zoroaster sp. YZ-2022, assembly GCA_029582265.1. Taxonomy (NCBI): domain Eukaryota; kingdom Metazoa; phylum Echinodermata; class Asteroidea; order Forcipulatida; family Zoroasteridae; genus Zoroaster; species Zoroaster sp. YZ-2022. Next base: position 36,100,947 of record CM055829.1, on the reverse strand, counting down.
GCTGTATACTCCCCAGGGAGCTGAGATGGTTTCAGGAATGATTTATGAGCCTTATGAGCCTTATGAGCCTTATGAGCAGGGGTAATAATATAATGCGCCTTGAGCACCACTCAGTTGGTGGATACGTGCGCTAGATATAAGTCCACACATTATTATTATTATTATTATTATTAGGAAACTTCCTGAATCCTACAAAATCCATCTTTTTGAAACATGCCCCTATCTTGAAAATGCACCGTGCTTTTTCGTTGATCTTTCATATTCAGCACTTATGGCCTGTACTTCTTGCCAGGTAGTAATTTTGCCCCATTTGAAGAGGTGTAAGTACCAGTTTCCAACAGCGCTGAATTTTTCCACAAAAGTGCCCCTTGGAGGATTCTGATGGATTTTGGGGTGGTTAGTGTTAATATTAGAAAAATGTGACCTAATCTTACACAATGAGTCACAAGTAGTCAAAGCAGCTTTTGTGTAGCACGCCCTGCAACATACCAGAGATGCCAACATACACGATTTGGGCGTAGCAAATACGATTTTGAGCCGTGAATACGACTCTACGATAATACTTCATTGAAATACGCTAAACAAGCCGCCCCAGTATAATTGTATATAGTTACAATACAAGCAAACAATGAATGAACTATTAAGTGGAAATAAAAATGATGAAAATAATTTAAAAATGAAAAACAAAACAACCTTTTAAATATAGACCACAGTGGTGGTAAAAAGCGGCGATTTATAGCGGGATTAGCGGTAATTCACACGATTATGTACGTATCACACACAAGCGGCGCTGGATTCGACTGCCTACATACCTGCCACATGTACCCTGCCTGTACATCTGTACATTATTTGCAAGATCGTACCCATTGATCTCTATTACATAATGGGGAATAATGAGCATACCCGTGGGGAATGAGGTTGTCGGTGAGGTAGCATATTACCTTTTAATTTCTCGAAGCTTCTTTGCAAGTGCGACTTCAGTGCATGCAGGCACTGCTTACTGCGGAATTCAGCGCTTACGGCGCATAGAATCACATGCTTTTCATGGCGCCGTAAGCGCAGAATTCTGTGGTAAGCAGCGCCATGAAATTGGGCCCAGGTGAGCTAGGGCTAGGCCTAGGCCTAGCTAAGGCTATCAATTTGTTATTTGCTTTCGAGACCCCAAGAAAGAGAACAGTTAGTATTATAATCAAAATTTCTAACGTGACTGATGCATGGATTACTAATTCGGAAGATCATTATTGTGAGCTTTTTAAGATAAAATACGTCTAGCATTGTTATAATTTCATAATTTTTTCATTGAGTATTTTCCTCCAATTTACTCTGCCCCCGGTCCCACTACCGCCAGCGGGGTTCACACCGAGTGCGGCGCTGACGTTGCCCAAAATCCGGACATGCATTTTTTTGCGTTAGATTTTTGCGATTTTATTTTTCAATAAATGCTACTCTTTTTTGGAATTCAATGTTGGCATCTCTGACATACCCTTTTAAGAAAATATCAATGAATTTCACCCTATAAAAGTCTTTATTCACAAGATATTGACATGTGTTTGATAGTAGATTCAAGATGACAGTGTACTTGTTTTACATACTGTGGTCAAAACAAATCTCATTTTGTTGGATCCATTCACAAAATAAAAATGTATGTATCTTTAAAATCATATACTGTACATATTCAACACAGTCAAGTACAGGTAATACACTGTACATGTATAATCCAGAATTTTTTATTTTTATTTAAATTTTTTTTTTATGCAAGTCGCTCCACACAAGGCCAATGGCCACTCCAAGGTTGGGGCTACTAAGTCATTGAGTTGTTACAACGACTCCACACTGAAGAAACCAACCCCCTCGCACTGAAACAAGACAAGTTTATAACCAGCCTCTTCACGGTGCGAATATGACTGGGAGGGGTAACTAGTCCAAAACAAGGCTGTTGTTAAACTGCCTCTGCCCCTATAAGCAATTATGGTTAAGTGACTTGCTCAAGGACACAAGTGTCACGGCCGGGATTCGAACCCACATTCTGCTGCTAACACCAGAACTTGAGTCCGGTAAACTAGACCGCTCGGCCACGACACTCCACTGTACATGTACATGTATGTTGTCTTAATAAAACAATGATGTAATAAAGTAATAACAGCAGTTACCTCAGTAACAGACTGCTGCATGTACATCTATGGTGCATAGTGCCGTCAAACACTGAATTCTGAATTTTCTCAAGTAAATGAATTGTATCCCGTGTCTGCTTGATTGCACTTCAGGCACTAGATAGATTTGATTTGTTAAATCCAAAATTGAAGGATCACCGTCTGTGATTTTTTTTTTTTTTGTTTCAATATTTAATTGTCCATATTGGGTTTTCAATTAACGGCTGTGGACACGATGTCTGGAAACAAGAATTTAATCATGTACATATGTACCGTACGTGTATATGTATTTCTTTTATTGGTTTTCCTAAATAAAGAGATATTTGATTTTAATTTAATTTAACAGGAAAGTTAGAGGTAGCATTAGGTAATATAAAATGGTCCTACCACAAACGGCCCTCTCAAATTAATTATTGGGAAAGTTGAGCGTAAGTATTAAGACAAATTGATACATTGTTGATTTGAAAAGTAATTCTTAATATTTATTTATGTTTTCACAAGTTTCAGTGGGGAAAAAAGAAAGAAATATATTTTGAGCAGGAATTAAATCCCTCTTTACAATTACAATGTTGGTATGTACCTAAAATTTCAGCAATCCAAGATTTCTAGCTTAAGGCTCAGGTAATCGTTTTCTTTTGCCAACCAGTGATATACATGATACATGTATACACAGTTATTGGAACCAGACCAAATTTCCCATACACAAAGTATGGTGACTAAGAGAGGCCTCGTAAATCAGGCAAATGTTCATACCCCTATGTGGAAAAGTCATTTAAAATACAGCACGGCAGAATTCCAATTGATCCAGCAGTTTTTGCCGCGATTGGACATCGTTTCATAGCACAAAAAAAAAAAAAAAACTAAAAATGCAGATACGCGAGTCTGAGGTGACGAGCGCAGATACCAGAAACCAGAGAATTCTTTTTAAACATAGTCACCTGTGGATTTGTTTCCGCAGACACTCGGAAACCAGCGAGTAAAAAAAAAAATATCATCAATTAATAACTTGTTTTTGTTTTTGTTTTTGTTTTATCTTGATTTGGTCAGATGGCGTTGTTTTAGTGGACACTGAGTACGTGAAGAATCGTAAGGTGTTTGTTCATGTTCTGGCAGCATTTCGCTATGGACGGGAGGATTTGGACGTACTGGGGCTTACGTTCCGTAAGGATCTCTATCTGGCATCCATGCAGGTAAGCAGAACAACATAAGTCATAGATGTGTCGCCCCATGTTTTTTCTTGTATTTTACTGAAAATTTCCAGAAATCTGTTTTCATTGGAACACTGGTAATTTCCTTTTAGCCCTCCTACTGTTTGACCATTTGAAACCATTCAAAATTTCCACTTACCAAAATGCCCATTGGTTTTGTACACACATGGTGATACCATTTGAACAGTGTTGGTAGCAAGCTTTACTACCATTCAAATCCATTCAAATGCATAGAGGGTCCATTGATTCACCACTTCGAAGTATCCAAACAAGGTTTTGTATTAGCTGTACTACCATTTGGAAAGATCCAAACAAGCTTTTGTATTAGCTGACCTACCATTCAAAACCATTTGGGGGAATCAATACTGTACAGTTATTTCACCATTCAAAACCACAAAAGCGAATGGTTTCAAATGGTGCATCAACTTGTATGAAAAAGGTACCAGAAGTAGGAGGGTTAAAAAGGGGGGGGGGGAAATATTTTGAAGTGAGATATTTCACAAAATAATTGTCATAACAGTAATTTTGGGCCCAAATGACACGACCCACCATAAATTCATTGTGATGTATAATTACAATCAAACAATCCTTTTTATGACTTTTGTTTTTCTCTCCACAAGTAAAAAAAGCAATGTTTGCATGAGAAGGAAATTGCTGTTAAAATAAAAATAAAAAACACGGTGATACATGAGTAACCCCTTAAGGCATTTTTAGCTCAGAACCTTCATGAATCAGTCAAATTCAAGTGACATGCAGTAAGACAGTCACCCAGGGTTATTGGACTTTGATGGAATTGCAAATGCAAAGAATCCGCGGCTAGCATTTCTGGATCCAAGAAAAATAGCAGAAGAATATGTTTGGTATACATGGTATACATGCTGGGCTATACGTGTACAGTACTGAATCCACCAAAATCAAGGAAAACCAGGGGTAAGTTTGTAGACAGGGTTAAAAAATCACTATACTTTGTGCTTGTAATTTTACCATATTTTGTGTGCGTGCCCTCTTTTTTGGCTATGTACCCTTTTTTGGTTATGTGGCCCCCCCCCCTCTTTCACTGGGGGTGTAACGATTCACCGATGCATCGATTATCGCGATACCAAAATGCCGCGATACGCATCACAATACAAAACTGCATATTACGATACTGATGACTTTCATCAGATTTCGTCAGATTTCAACAGAATAAAAAAAAAAAAAATACTGACTTTTCCCAAACCAAAGTTTGTTTGGAAATATAAGCACTTCATATCTGACATTTAGACCACAAAAGTCAGTAAAGTTTTCTCTGACAAAAAAATGCCTGAACGCCGGCTAAAAAATGCCGACGATGAAATCCGTTTTGCATGTGACACATCACCACTTGTCGGAACGTATCATGATGTGTATCGTATCGTGACCAAGTATTGTGATACGTATCATATCGTGAAAAAGTGGTAGGGCTGTGCTGAATAACTGAATATTCGATTGATGGTTGGAATATCCGGTTGTTTTTTCGGTTCGAATATTCAAAGAAAAAAAAAGAAGTTTTTGTTGAATTTTTAATTTTTTTTTATATTGCCGCTTCCATCATTATTCCCCCCCCCCCCCCCCAAATCATCCTCTCGTCTACATTTTGTCGCCACCTACATGTAGTACATGTAAGTCCATCCTAGTCTGGGTGACATGTTCAGTACATTTTTGACCCCACCATATCGTGCGTGCTCGTTTTATCACGTGGCGCAATTTACAATCGGCAGCCTGTGAATATCGAATATTCGATCAAAATCCAAATTCAAATATCCGGTTACCAAATTATTCGTAAATGCACAGCCCTAAAAAGTGGTATTGTTACACCCCTACCTTTCACCATGGATTTGCCCCTTGCATAGTAATTAATTTAGTTAGCGTTCTTGTCTATTTTATTTCATGTTTTGTTATATAGGTGTATCCACCTGTACCCGAGGAACAGAAACCTTTAACTCGTTTGCAGGAGCGACTGATTAAGAAGCTTGGAGGCAATGCGTACCCATTCCTCTTTCAGGTGACAACAACCGTTTCATTCTCATTAAGATAACCATTCAAGAGATTTTTCCCCATCTCTATCAATTTTCCACATTTGTGGCTGGCAGCTTCCTTGAAAAAGCCTCGTTTCTGGTGGTCTTAATACATGTATCTAGAGACTTTTATGAATGACCCTGCAATAATAGAGACATCAATTGATGTCGATGAAATCGAATTACCTGTTCATTTCCACTGTTTTACAGCAGAAAAGAGAAATTATATCCTTTGGTGAGTAATTATGTTTGATTGAAATGGTAGGAATATTTCATTTAAAGGGGCAGTATCATCATCAGGCGCGGATCCAGGGGGGTCCGCGGGGGCACGTGCCCCCCGGGTAAATTGAGTAAAAAAAAAAATTTTTAAAGGGGAAAAAAAAAAAATTAGTTAGTCTACATTTCGTTTGCAATCGGTAGTCTGTGATCGGGTGCAAAGCAAGCTAGTCTGGTTTCTTGACCCGATTCCTCCACGTCTATAAATTGTTCAGTTTCGTCTGAAGAAGGGTCGATCGCCGATGTCAATTTACTGTCGGATTCTACGCCAGTACGCATAGGCCTGCGAAGTACGGTGAGTCTTGCAGCTGATCTGCCGATGGTTTTAACACAGGTCAAGGAACAGTATGAAATCAAGCCCTTTTCTTGAAAATTTCAACTGGACTGAATTAAAACCAAGAAAAATTCCGGATAAATTAAAACTGAAGTCAAAAACTGCAAATTAAATGCCACAAATCGGGGAGGGAGAAACTTATATTGTTGTAGTCATGACATCGCTAAAATAATGGCTAAAAAAATGATATATATATATATATATATATATATATATATATATATATATATATATATATATATATATATATATATATATATATATATATATATATATATATATATATATATATATATATATATATATATATATATATATATATATATATATATACACATACATACACTGTATATATATATATATATATATACACACTACTCAAAACAATTTAGGGAACACCTGAATAATCTCAGTTGAAGCAAGATCATTTATTTCAGATAAACACAATGTTTCACAGAATTGATGAGAAACAACTGCACAATGAAACAGATGGTAAAGGATGCATGTAGTGATTACACATTTCATGACATGACTACTGAAAGAGAGAGGGAGTTGCAAATGAATATCCCGGTTCATGGAACATTCAAACCTATTTGATGTTAAAAATCCGGTATTCCCTAAATTGTTTTGAGTAGTATATATATATATATATATTCTCCATATAATCTTGAAAACTTTTGCAAAAAAAGTCAGGTGAAACTGGCCAGGAATCGCCTCAGATTGCACCACATAGCATCCAGAATCCAAAATTTTCCGGGGCCCTTAAGTGGGCCCCGGACCCAATGCCGTAAGTGCTTCGTGCTCGCATTTAATAATAATAATAATAATAATAATAATAATAATAATAATAATAAAGATTTGTAGCGCGCACTTATCAACCCTGCTGGGCGCTTAAGGCGCGAAAACAGAAAACAAAACATGATTACAAACAATATACAATGTTAGCATAGGACAAAATTTTTCGTGTTGGGTGTGCCCCCCCGTCTAAAAAATTCCTGGATCCGCGCCTGATCATGATCAACAGGGCATGGAATCGGAGTGCTAGTTTTAGGTTAACTCAGTGACTGAAAATATTACCTCGCATGATAAGGTCATATTACCGTTGCTGCTGCATAAATGAACCAGTAATTTTCAGTCGCTGTGTTCATCTTCAACTGGGACACAGATACATGTACCATGCCCCGTTGAAAGTCTGCATGGAATATATGACTAATCAGATATATTTTGGCTTCTGCCACCAAATTGGTTGCAGTGATCAACACGAAAGCTGAGAATGTTAAATGCAACCTTTTGGCTGCAGCAATTTAGTCTTCCTATATATAGAACAACATTTCCCATTCAACTAATTTGGTCAGTCTTCCATACTATCGTAGTGTGTACAATTGATTGAGCAGAAATAAAAACCTAATCGTACACATGTATCTCTGACCTTCAGCCATTCCTTTCTCAGCTTTGTACATTTGTGAAAATGATGAAAACAGACGACCCTTACATCTTGTCCCTTGTCTACATTTGAATACAGACGTATTCGATAGGCAACACAAACAGAAGGATATGAACATTTCACATGTTTAAAATGTGGCATAGAAATATTACTTTTTTTTTCAATTATCCGGTCCATGCACACTGTTTGCCCCCATGGCAGTGTACGCCAGTGTAAGATGATTGGAGATTGTGTATAGGAAACTCACATTTTAAGGAAACACCTCCAACGCATGTCAACCTTTACAAGTAACGGCCAATTATCTCTTCAGAAACTTTTATAAGCACATCATGAACATGTGGGCCGTTACATTCCCCCTGGGGTCATGATGAAAGGGAACAAATTGCACACTGTCACTCTCAACATGTTACGCAGGAAATAGGGCTCATTCTCCGGCCGAGATTTCGATTTTATGCTAAAATTGGGCAAATGTGAAGTCGCATCATGCATCATTGCATGTCCTCAAAAGCTTGATGATGCTGTAAACTCACTCGGTAACACTGGTTTCAGCACGCTCATCATGCACTCAACAGAGCTTATTTCTTCTAAAAGAAATTTTAGGCACCAAGAATATACCTCATTCACGCACAAAAATTAAAAAAATAAATTCTGCAGAACATGATTCTTAGTTGCATTCGAACTCGGATAAAAGCACTTCCCATGAGAAATTTGCTAATGTTTCCATCTCAAATTTGGATTTTAGTTGCCTGAGAATTCACCGGCGTCCGTCACACTACAGCCGTCACCGGAGGATAGAGAGGGAAAACCTTGTGGGGTTGACTACGAACTGAGGACCTATGTCGCTGGTAAGTCAACTTAGGAACTGAAATCCATGAGTCATGTGGATATCAAATTGGACTTTAATTTGCAGTATTTTGTCGTTAGCTACTTGTAGACCACCAGCATGGTCATTTTTGCTGAGCAGAAATTTTGCCAAGTAGATGTATACTACTCAAAACAATTTAGGGAACACCGGAATAATCTCAGTTAAAACTAGATCATTTATTTCAGATAAACACAATGTTTCACAGAATTAATGAGAAACAACTGCACAATGAAACAGATGATAAAGGATGCATGTAGTGATTACACATTTCATGACATGACTACTGAAAGAGAGAGGGGGTTGCAAATGAAAATCCCGGTTCATGGAACATTTCAAACCTATTTGATGTTAAAAAAAAATCCGGTGTTCCCTAAATTGTTTTGAGTAGTATATTTGTTAAGCAAAATAAAACGGATGACCAGCCAAATTCTATACATTTTATATTGAAGCTTAATTGGTAACCATCAAAAACTGCTTAGCTAGTTTTTCCTGCTTATAATTAAGTGCAAGTTCTAGTGGTTGACAAGTGGTCGATTCCTATTTGACAATGCACATGCTCAAAGCAACCATGGTTGAAAAAATAAATAAAAATAAATTGTCAGTGGTTCCCTGCTAGGCTCTGGTAAAGTGTGTGACAAAACATGAGACCAACGATGCAAACATATCCTGCAGGCTGGTTCCGTATTTAACCAAGGCTAGTTGACCTGTCAATGTTCGGTTAAATTTAGTTCACCCAAAAATATATGTACATGCAGAACACAGTCGCTCCTGCCCTAAGCAACCCTTTAATTTAATTTATCATTCTCATAACACTGTTAATAAGCAGAGATGTTCACTCAATACATTTTCTTGGTCAGTTACCAACCTGTGTCCATATCCGTTATATTGGATTTGGCTAATTGCCAGGTATTCCAGTCGAACAAAAATATTTGCCCTTTTTAACAGCTGTAGATCCACCGAACGCCCCCCGGGTTTTTAAATGGCGGTCGACTTGCGCCGTATGCGCTCTTGACGAAACTCGATCTGCCGTTGTCCATAGAGGCTGGAGAGCATTGTCCTGTGTAAACCCATCGGCACATCATTAATTGGTCATAGTGCTGTTGATTGCATTGAACCAAGTCTTATATGACCGCTTCTCCCCCCAGAGACACATGTCTGCTGATGCCTACCTTTTAAATGCAATCAGGAAAATACTCTGAAAAAAATACTCATTAAGGGAAGCTATGCAACATTGGTTTTGTACCTGATTACAAACATTTCCAACTTATTCTCCTTGATGTTCAACTTGCTGTTGAATTCCAAATAGCAGTTACATGTACATGGAGAGCTGCCAAGCTGAGCACAGAAAACTTACGCTTAATAAAAATCGGTTACCAGCCAAATATTGCTTCCGGCATGTTCTCTGCAAAATATATAAATATTTTATTGTTGGTCGTGCCCACCTACTTGATAAGGCCAGACACTGATTGTGATATATTTTTTATTTTGTAAAAGAATTTATTAATTTTGGTAATAATCCAAACATAAATTGAGGGAATTATTATCTACGTATGTAGGAGCTTTCTTGGTTTTGAGATGGCAATGTACCAAATATCATTTTTTGAGACTCAAAATGTGATTTTTTTATGTGTGTTTATATAAACATTTCATGATAGTATAAGAAGGAAGTGTACCTGCTTTTGTCTCCTTCATGTATAAAGCAGTACTACAACATGGGATTATTTTAAAAAAATAGCCAGAAGAAAAGAAGGGGAAAAAAATAAGCTAGGTGAAGATAATCCTTCTGTGAAACCGAGTGTTCAAACAGCAGGAGTGTTTACAGAGCTGGAATTGATTTCTACAGCATCCCCAATAGAATATTGAGGCTCTGCAAAAATACTTGCGTTTAGAAATAAATAACAAATATGGGGACTTTAAATCGATCTGGAGAATCTCAAATTTATTGGGGTTTTCAGACTGAGGTCAAGTTGGCGTAGAAGTGGGTTCCCCAGTGGCCTTTCATTCTTGGTGACCTCTGGTCAAATTCTAACTGGCATGGTTATCGGTAGACTGGTTCCCTGTCTTTATCCTCAAGGATATAGACAGGCTCCAGGCGTACCATTCAATGGATTTCATTGGATACGTTGTGCTGAAGATCTGATGTCACGCGCGTTAGCTACCAACCCAAGGTTGCTTGTTGGTCTTCCTCAGAATACACTGCATCATTTACAATCAGTACAAAATGCTGCAGCGCGTCTCTTGGCAGGTACCAAGATATCAAATCATATAACTCCCATCCTGTACAAACTTCACTGGCTACCAATTAATCAGCGTATTCGTTTCAAAATAATCCTTGTAACATTCAAGGCACTACATGGTTTTGCTCCACTCTATATTCAGAACATGCTGAGGCCCCGCACTGTCAGACCAGGTTTAAGGTCGACCAACAACATGCTCTTTGTACCCCGGACTCGCTTAGCCAGTTACGGGGACAGGGCATTTTCCTGTATCGCACCTAGGCTGTGGAGCTCCCTACCAGAAGACCTCAGGGAAATACAAAATATCTCTCTCTTTCAGCAGCGACTCAAAACATATCTGGTTTACACTTGCTTTTACATCTATTTGAGAATATTCTTTTCCGTTTAGACCGGCGCCTTTGAATGTTTTACAGAGTAAATGCGCCTTACATATGCTGTGATATTATTATTATTATTATTATTATTAAGGTCAAAGTTGAATCTCGGGGAAAACATGGCAGCCGCAGCCAGAATCTGGCATAATTCATGAGCCTCAAAGTGTGATGTCAGATCTTCTGGCTAGGTTATTTATTAGTCCCTTATTTCATAGAGCTACTTAGCAGAATAAAATTGCTTAGCATGCTTTGTTGGTTAACAACCACGTTCTTCATACAAAGATAAGATTTTGGCTGCTCGTCTGTTACATTTTGCTTATCAAATTACGGGTCAAATTCTGACTACAGGTAGCTTGATCATTGGTCCCTATCAGGGCTCAATTTCATAGCGCTGCTTACCGGTAAGCAAATTTTCGTGCTAACAACAGCAGAAAAGTTTGCTAAAGCATTAAGCGTATTTCACAGGTTAGCAAGAAAAATTCAGAGTGGCGTGTGCGTGTTCACCATAGATTTGTATTGTTGCATCACGCATTTGCTAGCAATAACGGCTGGTAAGTTAGCGTGTCTTTCTCTATGCTTAACGGTTAGCAGCGCCATGAAATGAAAAATGTACAGTAAGCAGAAAATCAGTTGCTTAGCGGCTCAATGCAATTGGGCCCTGGGTCTTATTTCATAGGGATACTTTAGATGACGATCAGAGCATACTGATCGAAATGTCGAGTTGTAACCTCCAGCTCTTTTCAGAACTAATTACCACACAATAGAGAATGTCACATGTTGTCACTGCAATTACATGTAGTCTTAATTATCCTCTTCACCATGCAAAGCTACAAGTTTTACTTTAGATAACAGAACAAAATTGCCGAGTATGCTTTTTTTTTTTTTTGCCAACCAATTTCTTTATAAATACAAACAATTTATATATAAATACGAAGATATTGGCTGGTTGTCAGTTAAAGTTTGCTTCACACATATTCTTGCTCAGCGCTACATGTATTTCTTATTAGCATTTTTAGTTGCAACTGGTCCCTGATTTGTTTGTTTGTTTTGGGTAGTGAACAAAATAAGTGAATGAAAGATTTGAGGCTTTGCATGGTCATCATCATTGTTCGGCTGCTGTGCAGGTGACCACAGCTTGTTTCCATGTTGCTCTATCTTGAGCTGTTTCTGAGAGAGTGGCTGGGGTCGGCATCCCTTTCGAATCCCCATCAGGAACGTTGTGGTTTGATATCGTTTCGGTTTGAGATAACACCATGTGTTTATCTCAGCTATCGCGAAGCTGAGGTACAGGTTCTGAAAAGAACCTTATCGCACAACTCGTATCTCAACCTTCGCTAAGTGAGAATGGTTCAAAGGGGAGAACCAATGTCGGGCAACTCATTTTTCTCTACTGTCACTAAGTGAGAAATATGGTTCAGGGAGAACCATGGGGACTTCACGGGTTAATATGGTTCAGGGAGAATCATGGGGACTTCATGGGTTATTCTCTACGTTTCGATTAGCCTGCTCCAATCTTCGTCAGGTTTGGGTGATCTCGATGTTTTTTTTGCCATGAGATGGTGTGAATAGGCAGTATGCTCTGGCCAGTGGAGTATCATTGTATTATTGGTTTGGTTTGCGGTAACACCATGTGAGTTATCTCAACTATGGTTAACCGAGATTGTATTTCTGATAATAATCCTATTAGTCTTGTCAACATTTCCGCTAGCCTGCACATTCTCTATTCGTCATCAGGAGACTCGACAAAAAAATACTCGTGGACAGGGTCGGAGTCTTGTGATAAATGACAGAAAAGGTCACTCTTCATAAATAACAAATAGCTGTAATATGGAATAATCAATAATTAATCTTAATTGATATTCTTATCATTATTCAAATAATAGATAAGAAAAAAAACTTTTATACTGCACTTGTAAACCTTTTTCTTAACAAACACCTGCTTTAAATCCAACACCACAGACTACACTCTCCGAGCTCATGAGTTCAATCAAAGGGATGGTATAGCATGGGAAAGAACCCAATTACCAAAGAACCAAATTATTACCAGAAGGATAACTTGATGCAAAAGTACCGATAAAAAAAAATTGTTCTGTCAGAAGTGCTCTCATTTCAGAGAAAACAAAAAAATAGAAATACACACTTACAAAAAGGTTACTGCCGACAACAGTTTTGCTTCAATTTTTTTTTTTCCTTGAATAATTCTGAATTTGTTTTCTCATTGTTCTCCACATTGAGCTGAAATTTCCACGGGTTGGTGGTTTGATATTAATTCAAAGAGAGTAAACATACTCATAGAAGCAGTGGGTTATGTCCACTTTTGCCTACAATGTGTTATGGGGAGTTTCTGATTTTTCGGAAAAATTCAAACATTTTAAACTCATTTTTTTTTCTTTTCAAAATGCCGATTTTGGACATAACCAGTTCTGGTTTTATGCCCTCGATGTATTACAAGAAAATGTCAGCAATATTGTGCATTTTAAAATTAATGCTATTTATTCTTTTTCTAACTGTTCTTGTCATGATAAGGGTTCAACTGACATTTGAGGCACATTCCTCAATCGGTAGTTTTGTCTGATTGCTAATTCCATGATTATGAATATATATATATATTATTTTTGTCTCTCATGATTCTGTTTGGCATCTAGTATGCAAGATTAAGGGTTGCCTGGGGCAACGTACTGAATTGATGATGGTTGTCTGCAAGGCAAACCTCAATTTATTTGGGATCAAATAACAGTTTTAAATACTATATGGAACAGATCTTTTGTAGTTGCCACCTTGAGAGACCTTTTTTTTGGCCTTGTGACAGATATAATAATAATATAATAACTTAATATAAACCTTGTTGATTTCAAAAATTTAGGTTAAAAAAAATGAAACTTTTAATCATGTGTAGACCATATACATGTACATGTACCATTCATGGATGTTGCCAGTTTGAGGAACGAAAATTTGCTGTTCCAGGGAAAAACAGTTGCATCAAGTTTCACATGTCTTGTGGCCGACCAAAGTTGCTGGGGGAGGGGGGGTGAATCTGAGATTCAGATGGCAGTTGCCATGGGGAAATTATGTGTAGTTAATTTTCTGCACCCTGTCCTCACTCCGATGACAGAGTACACATACTTCTGTGTTTATATATATGCTCTATTCATGGATTCTGGCAAGATTTTGACATGGATTCTTGTAAGATTTGGACAGATGTGACACACCTTACTGGACTAAGCCAAATGATAACAAAAATACAGCCGACATTACTTGGAGGCAGAACATGAGTCATGATAACACAAACTCTGTCCAAGCAACCCTAATCCAGAAACTGTCAATACAATTTTCTTATCAAAATATGGCCCTTGAGATTCTCTCATACTGTACTGAATTGTCCTTGCTGACTTACCCAAAACTGTGCCTCTGTTGAAACAGGGATGACAAATTCCCAGGTCTCGTCTTGTCTTGTCTTTCATTGATCAAGAATGTAATTACATTGAGAGGTAGGCTAGATGAAGCCTTTTGCTTGCTCTGCAGAGACAGGGACAGGGAGAGAGAAGAGCCCATGAATTCTATTAAATCCAACCTTAAAAGAAACAAAGAAGTACACTGTTCTGCTTTTGCTTTTAGGGGGAGGAATGAGTTTATTTAGAATAAGGCAAACCGAGAGAAGACATGTACCATTAAAAACTTTATTTTGCAGGCCTGATTTCAGTTTTTTTTTTTTTTTTTAAATTTTTTATATATATTTTTTTAATTAATTAATTTTTTATTTTTTTTTTACTACAAATCTCCCTTTGCCTCACAATTTTCATGAAAGAAGAGAAGTAGCCACCAATGAAATAAAGAAATAGACTGTATTGTGTCCAAACCTCTTGTTTCTTGTTTGTGTGGATGTGGCGAGTCTGTAAATCCTCCAAAACTAAACATCTAGGAGGTTCATGGGGCTTTGTCCTCTAGACCAAAGATAGACCCAGGCCCGCTACCCATTTTTCAGGATTTTTTACTTTTGCCAAATCACACCCCTGATTTTGGCTAGTTTCTTATTTTGTGGTGATGTGGAGAGTCTGTAAATCCTCCAAATCCTCCTTTGTCCTCTGGACCAAAGGGAGACCCAGGCCAGCTACCTATTTTACAGGATTTTTTTACATTTGCCAAATCACACCCCTAATTTTGGCTACAGCTAAAAAGATTGTTCATCAATAAACAAATAAGTGTTCTTGGTAATCATATGAATTAATTCATGTTTCAACATTCTAGTAAACTATTCGTTATTTAAAAAGTTCTCTTTTCAGGATTGCAATATTTGTGTTTTTCATGCATTTATTCCTGGTTTTTTTTGTCTTCTCTTTAGCAAGTTCTAAATACTAAAAAAAAAAAAAAAAAAAAATCACCCTAAAAAACAGGTTTGAGAACTACATGTACTAACAATTTTATTCCAGGGTATTTCTGCATAATTTCTAAACTATAAGTGACCAGAAATGTTTATTGTGCAACCCTTGCAGATGCAATTGACGAGAAGCCGCATAAGAGGAATTCGGTCAATCTGGCCATCCGTAAGGTCACCTATGCCAACCCTGAAATGCCCATCGCTCAGCCCAGTGAAGAGATCTCCAAAACGTTCCTCTTAAACACCAACTCACCCTTGCATCTGGAGGCATCGTTGGACAAAGGGGTATGGCAGGCCTGTGATTTTGCAGGATTTTTCCTGATTTCAGGATTTTTTTTTTACAAATCTCCCTTTCCCTCGGAATTTTCATGAAAGAAGAGAAGTAGCCACCAAGGAAAGAAATAAGTAGCCTATACTGTGTCCAAACATCTAGTTTGTTGTTTGTGGATGGTCTGTAAATCCTCCAATACTAAACATCCATTTCGTCCTCTAGACCAAAGGGAGACCCAGGCCTGCTACCTATTTTTCATGATTTTTTTTACTTTTGCCAAATCACATCCCTGGTTAGGCCAAAAAAAATAAATAAAAAAAATTAAAAAAAATAAATAAACAAATAAAAAAATTAAAAAACCACCAACTATCCAGTTTTTTGTGCTATGAAATGATGCCCAATTGCTGGATCGATTGGTATACTGTCTCGCTGTGTTTTAAATGATTTTATGCCCGATTTGTGCGGCCTCTCAGCCACCGTAATTTTTGTATAGGAAATTTGGTCTGATTCCACTAACCCTGTATAAATGTTAACATGTATCACTTAAAAAAAATATTACCAAACCCCCCCCCCCCAAAAAAAAAAAAAAAAAAAAAAAGTCACCGCACAGATTTTGAAGCCGACATCTGACCAAAAACCAGAGACTTTTTTCTGCGTTATGTACATTTATTCATTCTTTCCCTCTTGCACTGCCTTACCATGGGTATTCTCAAATGTGACCCGCTCTGGCAAAACCAAAAACTTCTCGGCATTTACCATAATGCGTGACAGCCATGAAAAGGTCAAAAACTGACCTGAGGGACCAGTTTTCATGTCACCATATAGAGCATTTTCTCTAGATTTTGATGGAAAAGGAAAAATCCTGAAACGTTGTTGGGAACATTGTTAATTTTCACGATAAATTTGGGAGGTCACTTTTGAAAATTGGGTTCAAGTTTAGGGTTGCTGTACATATCTCTTGATTCTTATAAAGTATGGATGCATTTACAGACATCGGTTGGTTTCTGTACATATCTCTTGATTCTTATAAAGTACGGATGCATTTACAGACATCGGTTGGTTTCTGTACATATCTCTTGATTCTTATAAAGTACGGATGCATTTACAGACATCGGTTGGTTGCTGTACATGTCTCTTGATTCTTATAAAGTACGGATGCATTTACAGACATCGGTTGGTTGCTGTACATGTCTCTTGATTCTTATAAAGTACGAATGCATTTACAGACATCGGTTGGTTTCTGTACATGTCTCTTGATTCTTATAAAGTACGAATGCATTTACAGACATCGGTTGGTTTCTGTACATGTCTCTTGATTCTTATAAAGTACGGATGCATTTACAGACATCGGTTGGTTTCTGTACATGTCTCTTGATTCTTATAAAGTACGGATGCATTTACAGACATCGGTTGGTTTCTGTACATCTCTCTTGATTCTTATAAAGTATGGATGCATTTACAGACATTGGTTGGTTTCTGTACATATCTCTTGATTCTTATAAAGTATGGATGCATTTACAGACATTGCTTGGTTTCTCTACATATCTCTTGATTCTTATAAAGCATGGATGCATTTACAGACATTGCTTGGTTTCTATACATATCTCTTGATTCTTATAAAGCATGGATGCATTTAAAGACATTGGTTGGTTTCTGTACATATCTCTTGATTCTTATAAAGTATGGATGCATTTACAGACATTGCTTGGTTTCTCTACATATCTCTTGATTCTTATAAAGTATGGATGCATTTACAGACATTGGTTGGTTTCTATACATATCTCTTGATTCTTATCAAGTATGGATGCATTTACAGACATTGGTTGGTTTCTGTACATATCTCTTGATTCTTATAAAGCATGGATGCATTTAAAGACATTGGTTGGTTTCTGTACATATCTCTTGATTCTTATAAAGTATGGATGCATTTACAGACATTGGTTGGTTTCTGTACGTATCTCTTGATTCTTGTAAAGCATGGATGCATTTACAGACATTGGTTGGTTTCTGTACGTATCTCTTGATTCTTGTAAAGTATGGATGCATTTACAGACATTGCTTGGTTTCTCTACATATCTCTTGATTCTTATAAAGTATGGATGCATTTACAGACATTTTACCAATAAGACCCGGCTTTAACGTTTGAGGTTTTATTCAAGTGGGGGACATTGATTTTCAACCTCTATCCCACAGATGTATTATCATGGTGAGAGCATAGACGTCAATATTCAAATCACAAACAACTCAAAGAAGGAGGTTAAAAAGATTAAGATTATTGTCAAGCAATATGCAGACATTTGCCTCTTCAATAAAGCCAATTACAAGTGCAGTGTGGTCTACTTTGAAACAGACAAGTAAGTCACGTTTCTTTGTTCATGTACCTGTAGTCAGTTTCTCTTGTGGTTTATTTGATTAAAAAAAAAAGGCCTCTTCTGGTGATCCCTCAAGACTGCCGCTTCCCAGGTTGTATCGCAACATGAGGCATGATCCCTGGTTATACGGCATGCTTTGGTTCTAGGGATCCCCACACTGCCGCTTCCCAGGTTGTGTCGTAACATGAGGCATGATCCCTGGTTATACGGCATGCTTTGGTTCTAGGGATCCCCAGACTGCTGCTTCCCAGGTTGTATCGTAACATGAGGCGTGATCCCTGGTTATACGGCATGCTTTGGTTCTAGTGATCCCCAGACTGCCGCTTCCCAGGTTGTGTCGTAACATGAG
The DNA here is from genome assembly GCA_029582265.1 of Zoroaster sp. YZ-2022. NCBI lineage: Eukaryota > Metazoa > Echinodermata > Asteroidea > Forcipulatida > Zoroasteridae > Zoroaster > Zoroaster sp. YZ-2022. The sequence goes on along the minus strand of CM055829.1, from coordinate 36,082,656 downwards.
GCATGATCCCTGGTTATACGGCATGCTTTGGTTCTAGTGATCCCCAGACTGCCGCTTCCCAGGTTGTGTCGTAACATGAGGCATGATCCCTGGTTATACGGCATGCTTTGGTTCTAGGGATCCCCAGACTGCCGCTTCCCAGGTTGTGTCGTAACATGAGGCATGATCCCTGGTTATACGGCATGCTTTGGTTCTAGGGATCCCCACACTGAAGCTTCCCAGGTTGTGTCGTAACATGAGGCGTGATCCCTGGCTGTATGGCTTGTTTTAATTCAGTGACTTCTGGCAAAGGCATTGACAAAATAGGCAGATCGCCAACATAGGGACAGATGGCTTAAATGGGCGGGAATGAGGGCGGGAATGGTAATGTGGTCGCATGTTCCTGTAAACAAAATATTTCTTGATTTAAAAAAAATAAATAAAAAAATCTTTAAAGATACATACATTATAACATTAATAATTTTTTATTTTTGTTTGTAGAAAATGAGTAGTCATATCTGCTACTGTTGATAACCTAGATAAAGATGCCACCTGTTACACAAATTGCCGCAATATATTTAAAAAAAAACATACACATTGTGGCCACCTCATTTCATCAGTCATAAATTTATCGTAAATTCATTGCCTGTCAAATAATTGTTTAAAGATGTACCTATCGCTTGTGTATTTTTGCTATTCTGATTTCATTGGAACTTTGATTCTATCCTTATATCGGGACAATATCGTCACAATCAACAGGGCATGGAATCGGAGTGCTAGTTTTAGATTAACTCAGTGACTGAAAATAATAACCCAAATGATAAGGTCATATTACCATTTATAAGTTGGTGAAATTCTTGCGTCGGGTGATAAACAATTGATTTAATTTTGCCCTACACCGATGTGTGTATAGCACTGTATACTCAGTGCTTTCCGAGTGTCTGTGAAAAAACTACACAGGCGACTCGGGCGGGATTCGAACCCACGACCTCCTGCTTACTAGTGCAGACGTCTTAACCTCTCGACCACCGAGCTTGCCCGATGACAATTGGCCGGCTAGAATCCCATATAGCAGCGGGTTCCGCGATATATATAGGTTGGTGAAATTCTTGCGTTGGGAGATAAACAATTGATTTAATTTTGCCCTACAAAATTTTGCCTGGGTGGTCGAGAGGTTAAGATGTCTGCACTAGTAAGCAGGAGGTCGTGGGTTCGAATCCCGCCTGAGTCGCCTGTGTAGTTTTTTTCACAGACACTCGGAAAGCACCGAGTATACAGTGCTATACACATCGGTGTAGGGCAAAATTAAATCAATCATATTACCATTGCATGCTGCATACATTGTAAATGAGCCAGTAATTTTCAGTCACTGTGTTCATCTTAAACTAGGACACCAATTCCATGCCCTGCTGAAAGTCCTCTCTTTTCGTGATGTCCTTTTATTTGGAAAACAAAACCTTTGATGTTAGATATTTCACTAGGTGGTTATTGGAAGCTCAGTTTACCAGTTGCTGTGTGCCGAAATGAATTTAAGACAGGGCCCACACTCGTGATTGTTTTGAGGAATGTAAAATTCTGAAAGCATTTATTTTGCTTTTCTAAAATAAAATACCAGTGTTCCAACAAATTTAAGGAAAACATCACAAAATTACAGGTAAAAGAGATGGAAAAAAAACACCAGGTGATGCATCTTTTAGGAGAGTTTTATCATCAATGCTTCATTTCATTATCTTATTAAATCTTTTCTGAATGTAATTTACAACCATTCTATTCCCTTAAAGATATATGGCCATATCCCCTCATTTTGTTTGTTTGTTTGTTATTATTTATTTTAATTTAATTTATTTTTTTATTAAGCCTGCTGACAATTTCCCTCATTTATATTATATGAAATATCATATTTTGATGTCGGTCTACTGCTTTTGTACACAAGGGAAATAAAAAAATTATAAATTGTTCAAAGGAAATTGCCAATAAATTAACCAAGCTCGTAGGTGATGTATTTGAAAGAATGAACATGGTTAGTTTGACATCATAGATGGTATCATCCACTTCATGTGCAAGATTATTGATACAAATTATACATGTGTATTCCTGATTTTACTGTGGCATTTTGTCTGTTTGCATTGATCAGGACTTGTTTTTTTTTTCTTCTAAATTATCTTTTAGACTTCTCAGATCAATGATTAAATCCCACACAGTAGATGTTCATTTGTCAGTTCACAGATGTTTTATGTTTTTCACAAATGAAACACTGTACTTTATTCATGCGTATATATTTGTTGAGTAAGATGCTAATGTATCACTAATATTTTCCTTTAACCCCCCCCAAAAAAACAATGAATTAATAAAAAATAATAATAAAGAATAAAAAAATAATAAAATACCAAAAATTAAATAAAAATTTATAAAGGATAAAGTAAACTCAATAAATATATAAACAAATACAAAATTATGACATGAAAAACTACAATTACTAAAGTTTTAACATCTCATCTACTGACTATTCCTAATGTTGGTTTATAGCCAGATTGATTCCTTTTTATATAGCAGTGTGTACTTATCAATAAATATATCGATGGCTTAAAACCAGAACTGGTTATGTCCAAAATCTGTATCTTGAAAAAGAAAATGAGTTTAAAAGTTTGAATCTTTCTGAAAAATCAGAAACTCGTCATAACACATTTTAGGCAAAAGTGGACATACCCAGTTCTGGTTTTAAGCCCTTGATATACTCTCAAGTTTGATTTTTTTTTCATTTTTTGCCCACCTTGATAAGACTTTGTGTCCACCTGCTCAAACGATACCTCACCAGTTAACAGATGTGTGCTTTACTTATTAAGAATTTCTTATTTTCCCCTGGCCATTTTACACCAGGGAAGGATGAGAATGATTAAAAACAAAAAATTGTAAGAGGGAAAATGTCTTTATCAAACATTTTTATGCAACCCCGGCCCTTTTTCTGTCACTTTTTTCCACCCTAAAGCTGCCCTCCGTAATTTCTGCAGCATGGTATGGTCTATTCAATCCTCTAAGGGTCTTCTACCTGCAGTTAATCACCGCTACAGGGCACCAGGGAAAGCCAGTTCCCTGGCCCTCATGTCATCTTTAAATCCAATTTAGTACTGTCACTGTCTGGATGTGCTATTATTAAGATAGATGTGGAAAGATCAACATACAACATGTAATGCCTCCAAACACATACCTCATAAAACGAAGATGGATCGACATAATCCTATTGTGTGTGTCAATATTCATTTTGCCGTCAACGAGCAAGTCCGTGTGAAACTATAGTTGAACTATATTGTCCTGAACCCTGTCTAGATGATGATGGTTTGACTAGTCTAGGCAATTACTTGGAACCAGCCTCCTGGGCACGGTTGCTTCACTGGTGTCATGTTTGTCGCAATCTTTAGCAAAGCACAACAGGAAGCCATGGACAAGTTTTTTTTTTTTTTTAACATGGCCATTCAAACTTAGTGAGCGCATTGTCAACTAGTGAACAAACCATTGGTGGATCACTAGCCTTAACTCCCTAGGCCCATTTGCTTACACATAACCTGAATCCTTCCTAACTCCCTAGGCCCATTTGCTTACACATAACCTGAATCCTTCCTAACTCCCTAGGCCCATTTGCTTACACATAACCCGAATCCTCCAAAATCCTTCAGTAGTAAAGCAAGCACATGACATGTATGCACACATGTGTTTCTAATCTGTGATACATGTACATGGCCAGGGATCCTCCCTGCATGCATGGAGCAATAAACAGTGTCCACTGACCCAAGCACTGACCTTGCAATCACTACAACAAACATGGATGTACATGTGTACATGTACCATGGAAAGGCAAGTATGCCTAATAACCTCAATCCTCCAAAATCCTTCACTTTAGCAAAGAGTGTGTAGCATGTAACCTTCAAAATCCTTCAAAATCCTTAACTTTGGCAAAGAGGATTTTGGAGGATTTGGGAAGGTTAGCGCTAGTCGGCACTCGATTTGCTCAATTGTTAATTCAAACTTTGCTGTTTTTATTGAACCCCTTTTCCTCTTCTTTTTCTTTCAGAGCATCGGATGGCTTGCCGGTCTTGCCCAGTCACACTTTGTCCAAAGTTTTTAGTGTCACTCCACTGCTCAGCAACAACAAACATAAACGAGGATTGGCCCTCGACGGTAAACTCAAGCATGAGGACACAAACCTGGCCACATCAACAATGTGAGTGCCTACACCTTCTTTTAAATCATGTATTGCCCGTGTTTTTGTAAATTTTACCAGCAATTTTTCTGAATTTCATCTGAAAATGAATGAATTCCTCTTCGAAAGGAAAACAAGAAAATGAGACTCCAGAAAAGTGTGGTCAAAAGTTTATTTTAAAAGTAATTAAGTACGAAAGCTTCAGTACACACAGAATAAAATCAATTTTTAAAAACAACCACACCACATTTAAATTATTAACTATGGAACCCGCGTTCTAAATACATGTACATGCTGTCGGCACACGTGCTACGAACCACATTTCAGGAACTCTTGGATTTAGTTACTTCTGAACAAAGCATGAGTCCAATTGGGTGTTGAGAATATGCTCTCACTGTTCAGTTGCCATGGAAACTGTTGATTTGTGTGTTTTTGTTTTTGTTTTTTGGCCTTTGCCTCAGGTTCAAACCCAGCGAGAAGGAGAGAGAAGAGGCTGAGAACATTCATGGCATCGTGGTCCAGTATAAGGTCAAATGTGTCTTGGAGGTACCCTTCTCGAGGTAAGATGATTGAGGAGTAACAAAGATGATTGAGGAGTCACGCTGTGCCCGTCTTTGTTATATTCCCTGTATGCATGTACAATTACAGAGATGAAGACTAGATGGCAGACCATTTTCCCTGGAGCCAGCCTCAGTTTGGTCTGGGTTTATGTGGATAAAAAAACAAGATGGTTGCACCAATAATTAAGGTGTATTTTATCCTGTTCGTAAGTTGATACGTAATATGCACACGCATTGGCAGTACACGCATTCATTTCCCTACTTCTGGTTTCAAAGCTGTCATACCGTTGTGTGTCATTTCCTTGATTTTAATGTTCAAAAGCGATTCTTGAGGCAGAAATACTTACACTGTACATAAGATTTTGATTCTTTGCAACACATACGATAAAGGCAAGTCCTGAGCTTTCTAATTTCTTGTGTACATCCTTAACGAAAAGCGTGGTCTGTGTATTTCCAATGGGCTTCTTCTGATGATCGTTGGAGCCAGCACGTGTGAAGTGGGCGTGGTTTCTATTGAAATTATGTCACACTTACTACCAACAGGATATCCGGTGTCAATCGGGAGCTTTGTCATCCAACATGAGTTCAAGATTGAGATTTTTCCATTGTTGTTTGCAGGCCACTTTCAGTCCTTCTGCCGTTCGTCCTTACGCATCCCAAACCAGAGCAAACTGCCGAAACGTACCCTCCTACCCCAGTGCCCGAGCAGAAACAACAGAAACAAGAACCAAGTAAGAACTTTAAAAAATTGCTTACCAGAAAAATGAGCTTAGCAGGTTTCCTTGGTTACCAGCCAAATTTTCATAGCCAAAATTTCAAAATTTCAAAATTTCACAGGGCTGTTAATAAGCACACAAAGATGCTGAGCAGGGAAAAGTTAGGCTTAGTGAAAATCGGTTACTAGCCAAATTGTCAAGAAATATACACTGCTTCTGGCTGGCCCTCAGCCTAATTTTGCTTAGCAAAATTTTCTGGGTCCAGTTCCACAGTAGTAGCTTCCTAGCAGCTGAATATATGCTTCCTCGGCATTTTTCATTTCATAGCGCTGCTGACTGTTAAGCATAGCAAAAAGACACACACCTGCTGCCTGTTATTTAGAACAAATGAGTGACGCAGCAACACATGCATGGTGAACTACGCACAATGTTTGCTGGCGGTCGACATACGCTGGCGGTCGATATAGGCTGGCGGTCAACATATGCTGGCGGTCGACATACGCTGGCGGTTGACATATGCTGGCGGTCGACATACCCTGGCGGTCGACATACGCTGGCGGTTGACATACGCTGGCGGTCGACATACGCTGGTGGTCGACATACCCTGGCGGTCGATATACGCTGGCGGTCGACATACGCTGGCGGTCGACATACGCTGACGGTCGACATACGCTGGCGGTCGATATACGCTGGCGGTCGACATACGCTGGCGGTCGACATACGCTGGCGGTCGACATACGCTGGTGGTCGACATACCCTGGCGGTCGATATACGCTGGCGGTCGACATACGCTGACGGTCGACATACGCTGGCGGTCGACATACGCTGGCGGTCGACATACCCTGGCGGTCGACATATGCAGGCGGTCGACATACGCTGGTGGTCGACATCCGCTGGCGGTCGACATACGCAGGCGGTCGACATACGCAGGCGGTCGACATACCCTGGCGGTCGACATACGCAGGCGGTCGACATACGCTGGTGGTCGACATACGCAGGCGGTCGACATACGCAGGCGGTCGACATACGCAGGCGGTCGACATACGCTGGCGGTCGACATACGCTGGCGGTCGACATACGCTGGCGGTCGACATACGCTGGCGGTCGACATACGCTGGCGGTCGACATACGCTGGCGGTCGACATACATTTACATCTAACAGCTTTGATACATCCATTGGCTGAACATAAAGTACTTTTCATATTACAGTTAGTTTTTTTTTGAAATCTCCTGTCCAATACTTACCCTTTAAAAAAAACTTTATCCCTGATTTATGACAACTTTCGTTTTAATAAGAGTTTTGATGGCATTTAATATTCGAGGAATGAGACAGTTTTCTCTGATGGATCATTTATTATTTATGGAATTAAATTGTTATTCAGAGGACTGTGAACTATTTTTACTTAAAATATCATAGTGTGATATCTTGGCATCAGGGGAAATTTAAGTTAGTTTTGAAATCCCATAACTAATCTCTTGAAAGATGTGTTTGCGTTAGAAAAGAGCCAGAGGCTTTATAAGAGAATTAAGATAATATTTCAATTGCAGCAGTCGGCTCAGTTATCTAATACAAATAAATGTAATAACAAAACAGATGCTAAACCTGGGAAAGTATCAAATATAAGAAAAATGTAAAATATTTATACATATATGTAAATCAGATCTTTGGATTACTGTATTGATTCTCAAACCTTCAAACTTAAACATGAGAAATCATCAAATATACCACAAGGGAAAATGTCAATGCTCATAAATCTAATCTTGGATTACCGTACTGATTCTTAAACAGTTGGGTGGTAGAGTTCGTGCATGGTGTTGGATTTAGGCGGATTCAGGAAGGTTCTCAGCCAAAATAGCTAAAGGGGGGGGGGGTAGGGTTAAGAGAATGATAGTATCAATCTTCCCTAGAAATGCTTTTTTCTGATGATATATTTATATTTTAAATAAAATTTAAATAATTTCCAGATCAAATTTAGGAAAGTATACACTTCCCTAAATTCCATGTTAGAATAAATAAAATACAATTTTCACTATTTTCTTGTGACTCAATGAAATAATCTGAAACATTTACAGGATTTGCTTTAAATGAATATCTTGATTCAATCGATATTAAGCATACTCTCCGAAGCAGTTTTGGACATAGACAAATTAATAGAACCCGTCTCTTGCAATAGAAAACCACAGATGCGTGAGCAGTTATCATTCTGTTGACGTTTGCAAGTATTGTTTGCATTCCGAAAAGGTTTTCAAATTTATAATGGATTTGACCACACTTTGTGATGCGGCGTGATGGATCATCCCCAATGGTTGCTATGGAAACGCTTTGTCAAGACACATAGGCAGTAAGCTCAATGTCAGACCGTCATGCTAAAACTCAACTTGGTAGAAAATTGTTGTCACTAACGTGAAAAGAAGAGTCGTCCAACGTGAAATATAAATATGCCAGATACTAATTATTTAGAAAAATATCTCCAAACTCGTCGGAAAGCACAACACTTAAAGCATTTATCCGCGTCGGTACGACTAGAAGATCTGTTAACGAAGATCAGGTGTTAGAAATCAGAGCTCTGACAAAATGCCAAGAGGAGAGCAGGTGCTCACACGAGCTGCAATCATGATAAAAAAAAAGAATCCACTTTGAAGATGATTTATGACAATAGCATTAGTGTTTTCCCTTGTGGGCGAGTGGTCCAGCACAAATATTGTGAATAAAACAGTACAAGTGAATTCGTGTACCTGATGCAATTATGCATCCTGGATCATAAATACACTGTCAGCTGATGGAAAATAACTGGCATTGTATTATAAATAGCTGGTATTGATTATTATTTTTCCATGAGAGTGTGAGCGGAAGTAAATGTAGACATGTTATAGCTGACCAAGTATCAAAAGATATGAATGGTTAGCTGTATGCCACTTAACATTTTTTCTGTGTTTTTTTTTAGCAGCAATTTCAAGCAATTTTTGTTTTTCATCCGAACAAATCTTTGTTTTTTATCAGAACAAATTTCCCTTAAAGTAAGACTAATTGCGGTGACACCATGTGAAAATCTCAATTGAGTAGTAATTAGTTATGAAAAGAACTGGATGTTACAACTCAAATATTTTTTTTTGATCAGTATGCTCTGATCATCTTTTTAGAAAGGAAAATAAATACTTTGAAATAAGATATTTCCCAAAATTATTGAAATTTTTTGTTCAGTATTTACGTTCCCAAATGAAAGTTTGGTTGGTGGGATCCACCATAAATTCTGAATGAATTGTTTAACTATAAAACCATGCTTCTGACCAAAAATTATACATCCTTTTCTCAAGTAAATAGCAATGTTCTAACCCTAACCTTCCCAAATCCTCCAAAGTCCTCTTTGCTAAAGTGAAGGATTTTGAAGGATTGAGGTAATTACATGCTACATGCTCTTTGCTAAAGTGAAGGATTTTTGAGGATTGAGGTTATTAGGCATACTTGCCTTTCTATGGTACATGTACATCCATGTTTGTTGTAGTGATTGCAAGGTCAGTGCTTGGGTCAGTGCTTGGGTCAGGGTCCCTGGCCCAGGGTCCCTGGCCATGTACATGTATCACAGATTAGAAACACATGTGTGCATACATGTCATGTGCTTGCTTTACTAATGAAGGATTTTGGAGGATTCAGGTTATGTGTAAGCAAATGGGCCTAGGGAGTTAGGAAGGATTCATGTTATGTGTAAGCAAATGGGCCTAGGGAGTTAGGAAGGATTCAGGTTATGTGTAAGCAAATGGGCCTAGGAAGTTAGGAAGGATTCAGGTTATGTGTAAGCAAATGGGCCTAGGGAGTTAGGGAGGATTCAGGTTATGTGTAAGCAAATGGGCCTAGGGAGTTAGGAAGGATTCATGTTATGTGTAAGCAAATGGGCCTAGGGAGTTAGGAAGGATTCAGGTTATGTGTAAGCAAATGGGCCTAGGGAGTTAGGGAGGATTCAGGTTATGTGTAAGCAAATGGGCCTAGGGAGTTAGGGAGGATTCAGGTTATGTGTAAGCAAATGGGCCTAGGGAGTTAGGAAGGATTCAGGTTATGTGTAAGCAAATGGGCCTAGGGAGTTAGGGAGGATTCAGGTTATGTGTAAGCAAATGGGCCTAGGGAGTTAGGGAGGATTCAGGTTATGTGTAAGCAAATGGGCCTAGTGAAAAAGAAAATTGCCAGAAAAAAATATAGTGAAGAACACGGACAATACATCTTAAATTGTCAGTTTTCTCCAAGTGGATCAATCATGTAAATGTAGCTTGAATATATATGGAAACAAATTTAAGAAGAAAACTATTTAGTTATTTGGTGCAGAGATTTATATAATGTTCCTGATGTATTTTACATTTTATTTTCAGCACAAGAAATTCCTGATGCTCTTGATACTAACCTGATCAATTTCGATACCAAGTAAGTGTCTTTCACCAATTATCCTTATTTTATTTTCATGTTATTTAAAAAATAAAATTATATTTATGTTTTTATGTTAAGTTATTTTCAATATTTGCTAATTTACTATTTTCTTTTGGATGTGGTTGGAAGTCATACAGTTTGACTCTGATAAGAGTATAAGGATTATTGTTTTGATGGGATTGTGAGAGGAGGTTTGGAACGAATATGATTGATGTCATATTATTGCATCATTCCACCCAATCTATGTCATTGATCTTTTATCTGTAATCAAATTATGGACCAAAAATGAGCATATAATCAGGGAAGTAGATCTGCAGTTTTCCGTTTTCAAACTTAAAGGGGCAGTATCGTCATGATCAGAGCAGACTCAACAGGGCATGGAATCGGTGTGCTAGTTTAAGATGAACACAGTAACTGAAAATTACTGGCTCATTTATGCAGCAGCAACTGTAATATGAACTTATCATGTGGGTATTATTTTCAGCCACTAAGTTAATCTAAAACTAGCACTCCCGATTCCATGCCCTGTTGATCGTGACGATGGTGCCCCTTTAATTCAAGATCATTTCATGAGTGATTTGCGCCATTGCCATCCATCAGCTCGTCGGATCAGTCTAATCAGTCAAATCAGCTTAAAGTCATGCTTTTGAATTGCTTCTCCATCCCTCCAAATCACGATCTACAAATTAAAGATTGAACATGCATTTTGTGCTTGTCATTCGCATGCTCTCAATAAATAGTGGATAACTTTGCTCTTATTTTTGTTATGCATGTTTTTCTGAAGGTTTTCTAGTTTCTGACTATTGTAAAACGTATGATACCTCATTTGCATAAATGTACTTTGTAGTAGTTTGTAGTGATAGCCTGTGAAAGTAATCTACCTTGAGTTATCGGTGGTTCTGACAAGAACTGCGGCCAAGTTCATAGACCTGCTAAGCAGATAAAATTGCTTACCAGAAAAATTTGCTTAGCGGATTTCTTTGGTTACCAGCCAAACTTTCATACAAAATGTATGCATTTCGGCTGGTAGTGTGTTTTTTTTGCTTAGCAAAAATATTTGCTAAGCAAAATTCTCTGCTTAGCAGCTCGATGAAATTGACCCCTTACGATCATTATGCTCTGATGGAAATGTCAAGTCATATTAAAGAGTATTTTGAGATCCACCCATAAACCAAAAGAGATTACTTTCACATGATGTCATTACATACGTACTACTTATTTGTTCTTTCCATACTGCTAAGCCTCGGGTTAATACTTATCCGTACTTGAAGCATTTTTGTTTTAATATTCTCCCAATGATTGAGACGTTGAGGTGAAGTCTTGTCAAAATCTTTGATTTCTAGGTCTTAAAAAGTGTTTTTGCAGCAAACATGCCTCTTAATTATTTTAGTTTATCTGCTAAATTCCCCAGCCTAGCAACGTTCCACATCTTTCAAAGTTCTTTGATGTGTTTTTGATGTTTTGAGCCAGTGTATTGAACCGTTTAGCTATGTTATCCTGGATTCTAAAGATGATTAACTTGACTAAATAAGCCCAAAATTTAGGGTGAAAAACTTACCAGACAGTGAATACAAGTATACAGGTTTGATTTCCCAAATGACGACTTGAACCTTTAATCATTGATTCCTTTAATCCATACCAAGGAACTGTCTCTGCTTTTACACTTAAAAATACCTTCATTGTAATGCAAACATCTTGAATTTGTTTTAAGAATAATATATTCAACCTGGTTTATAATGCTGGCCGTGTGTATGCAATTAGTTTAACCAAAGTACAATCTAATAGTTTTGCATTCAGAGCATGCTGTTGAAGTTAGAGCTACCCTTACCGTTTTACTTTACTTTTAACCTGGATTAACAATCCGAATTATAATGCTGGCTTTGTGTATGCAATTATTGTTACCAAAGTATTTTGCATTCAGAGCATGCTGTTGCAGTTTAACTAACCAGAGCTACCCTAACCATTTGATGTTACTTTTTAATCCTGTTTTTTTTTTCTGTTTAACTAACCCGGATTAACATTTTGGCTTTGCCTGCTGGGGCATGTGGTTTTAATTTTGCAACCTCGCCAGGAATGACCCCAATCGTCGTGCTGGAAAATATTGTGTGGGCACGACTTATTCGCCCAGCATGCATAATCCCAGGTACTAACTCACCGTTCATGCTACACATGATTATAAAGCACACACATTACTTGCACAAAACACTCGTTAAATCAAGTATCAGGGTGTAGTGAATTTTGGAGTTTGAACTTCTGAATACCCTTAAATGATCTTCTGGCAATATCTAAGACATTCCACCAAAAAAGAAAAATTTCATCCATTAAACTTTGCCCAACCAAAAAATGGATTATTTATTCCACCAAAAAGTGTGAGTCATCGTTTTTTGTGAAAAATATGTGTGTTTGATTTTATGTATGGAAATACATATTAATTTTATTTATTTTTTGTTCAAATAGATTCTCCAGGCTATAGAGACCTCACAAATAGGCATTTCTAAGATTTTTAATTTAATTCCAATACAGTAAGAGGTCTCTGGATTGTGTCTAAATACGGTCATTTGGGGTTAGTGTCATACTATGGTTTATGTCAGGGATGCAAATGGGAAATGTGCACTTTTTGAAATGTGTTTTCTGTTGCATTTTATCTGTACAAAATATTTGGAGAATATTTTTCTTGTGTAGTTAGATACAAATAAGCTCCAGAGATGTCCCACGCATAATTTTGTGAGCCCAAACTTGAATTTACATGGTAAAAGAAACGTATGCATATAACACATAAGGTGTGCTTTAGCCATTGTTGAGTCTGCAAGTTACAGTAGGCTATATGTAGGAACTGAAGTCTTTCTGAATGCTATTCTTTGCCTGATGAAGCCGTCTCTTTGGTCTCATGAACTGCCCGGCTGGCCTCTGATACGAGTTTCACTCCACGATCCACCAATTATGTGTGACAAGGATAATTTGGCACGAGGAGGGGAGCTGTCTACATACCCACAATTTCTTGATCTGTTTTGTTTGAAATTAACGGTGGGGTTGTGAGGATCCTTCTCCAGTCAATCATGTCAGTATATGTCTTTACCTGAAAATTTATGGTGGGCACCTTGAAGAGCCAAACTGATTTATCCTTGGGATATTCTTCATCCTCCGTCTCGTCACCGCTTGCTTCATCATCACTGTACCCTTCAATCTCCACATCTTCAAGGTTTTCCTCGCGTTATGTTTATACTGCTTCTTGATTGTCCAGATGTAACTGTTTGGCGCGCTTTTGATACATGGGTGACATCACAATTGTGGAGTGCCATGTATCACAGATTAGAAACACATGTGTGCATACATGTCATGTGCTTGCTTTACTCCTGAAGGATTTTGGAGGATTCAGGTTATTAGGCATACTTGCCTTTCCATGGTACATGTACATCCATGTTTGTTGTAGTGATTGCAAGGTCAGTGCTTGGGTCAGTGGACACTGTTTATTGCTCCATGCATGCAAGGAGGGTCCCTGGCCATGTACATGTATCACAGATTAGAAACACATGTGTGCGTACATGTCATGTGCTTGCTTTACTACTGAAGGATTTTGGAGGATTCGGGTTATGTGTAAGCAAATGGGCTTAGGGAGTTAGGAAGGATTCAGGTTACATGTATGTGTAAGCAAATGGGCCCAGGGAGTTAGGAAGGATTCAGGTTATGTGTAAGCAAATGGGCCTAGGGAGTTAGGAAGGATTCAGGTTATGTGTAAGCAAATGGGCCCAGGGAGTTAGGAAGGATTCAGGTTATGTGTAAGCAAATGGGCCTAGGGAGTTAGGAAGGATTCAGGTTATGTGTAAGCAAATGGGCCTAGGGAGTTAGGAAGGATTCAGGTTATGTGTAAGCAAATGGGCCTAGGCCGTTAGGAAGGATTCAGGTTATGTGTAAGCAAATGGGCCTAGGGAGTTAGGAAGGATTCAGGTTATGTGTAAGCAAATGGGCCTAGGGAGTTAGGGTTAAAGTAAACAAACCAAGCCTAGCACCCATTGAGTCCCTTTTGTTTTTAATTGCTGCTAGTCATTAAGCCCTGATGAATGGAAATGTTCTATGCTGGGGTACACATTACCATTTGCAACCCATGACGTACATATATTAAGCCATTATAGTAGTATGACACTAAATGACTGTATTTAGACACAATCCATAGACATCTTAGGGTATTGGAATTAAATTAAAATTCTTAGAAATTTCTATTTGTGAGGTCTCTGGAACCTGGAGAATCTATTTGAACAAAAAAGAAATAAAAATGATATGTATTTCCATACAATCAAACAGAAAATGAATGTTTTTCACAAAAAATGATGACTCGGCACTTTTTGGTGGAATATATAATCCATTGGATCAAATTTTCTTTTGGGTGGAATGTCTTAGATATTGCCAGAACATCATTTAACCAGTTAGCACCGGGAATAAACAAGTTTTTCCGAACCCCGTGGCGGGTTTATTTTTACCGCACAAACACGACCAATGGTGCTTACCAGAGCGTGACTGGGGAGACCGTGTCTTCCACCGTATGCTTATGGCTCGTTGCCACATCGACCGGGAATCTATACAAATATTCCCGAGAATCCTGTGGCGTGTTTAGACGCTCTCCGATCCGCTGTCCCAAAAAAAATTGCGTGTATACACGGCCTCCGACGCGAACTGGTTAAGGGTATTCAGAACTTCAAATTCCAACTTTTCCAAAATTCACTACACCCTATATATATATATATACACCCACAATGCACAGCTGACATAAATAAAAACTTTGGTATGCCAATTGCACTGATCGAGGCATTTTGGCTTGGAAATTACCGTTGCAACTGTATGCGAGGGGGCAGTTAATTTTGAGCTTGGATCGGTTAATTATGAGCTTGGATCGGTTAGTTTTGAGCTTGGATCGGTTAATTTTGAGCTTGGATCGGTTAATTTTGAGCTTGGATCGTTCCATTTTGAGCTTGGATCGTTCCATTTTTGTTTTGCCAAGAAAGACAAAAAAAAAAAAAGAAAGTTAATTCAGTGTCTTGACTGTGGCAAAATAAGCTTTTTATGACCTTACATTTTGATTGAAGAATGTCGAATTTCCTATCAAGCTTGAATATTATCTGCTTAAAGGGAAGGTATATGTTACATTTGTATTTGAAAATGTATGATCATTTCAACCCTCTAGTTTTCAAGAAATATATCTCTACTAGGTGGAGGGGGGGGGGTCCACATGTTGTTTGTCTCTCTCTGTTTTTACATGAGATGTAAAAAGTAGAGTAAACTAGGGTTTACTTTATCTCCCGATGCAAGAACTTCACCAACCTATATATCGCGGAACCCGCTGCTATATGGGATTCTAGCCGGCCAATTGTCATCGGGCAAGCTCGGTGGTCGAGAGGTTAAGACGTCTGCACTAGTAAGCAGGAGGTCGTGGGTTTGAATCCTGCCCGAGTCGCCTGTGTTGTATTTTCACAGACACTCGGAAAGCACTGAGTATACAGTGCTATACACACGTCGGTGTAGGGCAAAATTAAATCAACACAAGGTTGCATATCAGTGTTGTAGGTCTCGAGACCTTTTTTGCCGGTCTTGGTCTCGGTCTCGGTCTCGGTCTCAGTCTCGCCCTATAAAAGTCTCGGTCTCGGAAGGGCTGGTCTCGGTCTCGAATGGGCAGGTCTCGGTCTCGGTTTCGGTCTCGGATGCCAAGGTCTCGGATTTTTCCCCCGAGACCCGTCGAGACCACAACAACTCACGTTAATTTTTTGCAGAAAAAATAGCCAAATAGTTCGCGGCGAACTCGGCTCGCTCACAATAAAACACCATGTTAAAATTGCAAAATGCGCCCTCTATAAATTAGATTTGCTCATTTGCACTAACCTAGTCTTTATTCAGTAGTCCTTTACCTGTGTCAAATGACTTCCAATGTGCAAGTTATCAGGCTGTTGCGTCGACGAAAGATATTGAAGCTTGAATGGAGACCTGACCCGCTGCAGCATGCCAATTCGGAATGGTACCCGCGCTGAGCACAGTTGCCCGTGTATGTCACTGGTATACATCGGGCATGCTACACACGTACACATATATTGCGTTGCAGGTAAAGTTTGGCATTGGCACGCTTCATAAAACTTGAAGTTTACGATAAACTTGAGACAACAGTCATTGCCCTGCCAGTGTGGTGCCATGTCAAATAAATCGGCAGTGGTGGTGTTCGGCTTCAAAAACCACAAGGATTTGTCAGGTGGTGGAAAGGGAACAAAAAAGCACTGTGCAGAGCAGTGTTGTAGGTCTCGAGACCGTCTCGAGACCTTTTTTGCCGGTCTTGGTCTCGGTTTCGGTCTCGGTCTCGACCTGCAAAAGTCTCGGTCTCGGAAAGCTTGGTCTCGGTCTCGAAATGCATGGTCTCGGTCTTGGTCTCGGTCTCGGATGCCTTGGTCTCGGTCTCGGTCTTGGTCTCGGACAAGCTGGTCTCGACTACAACACTGGTGCATATTCATTATTCATCAACCTAGAAATATAGCAAAACCTGCTGCTGTATAGGATTATGGCCGGCCAATTCTCATTGGGCAAGCTCGGTGGTCGAGAGGTATAATTGGTACATTTACTAACTTCACATCAAGCTTGCGGATGATAATTTGATCATTTTATAATCGGTTCATGACTAATTAAGATTTGTAGATTTAATTTGCATGGTGAAAAGGATAAGTAAAGACTGTTGGCGGTGACACCATGTAAAAAAAATTCTCTTTTGAGTTGTAATTAGTTCTGAAAAGAACTGGTGGTTACAACTCAACGTTTCGATCAGTATGCTCTGATCGTCTTCAGAAGAAACATGGTGTAAATTTAATTACAGATTCATTGAATTATATATTCATTGAATTTATAATACAATGATTAACCCTAACCCCCTATTTTGGCTAAGAACCTTCTTGAATCTGCCAAAATACAACACCATGCAGTAACACTACCACCCAACTGTTGGACTTAGCTGGAATTAGGACACCCGGCCCCATGCAAAGTACATGTATCCCTGTCTGGGCTATACAGTACCGAATCCATCAAAATCCTACACCATGCACAAACACTACCACCCAACTGTTGGACTTAGCTGGAATTGGGACACACGGCCCCATGCAAAGTATCCCTGTCTGGGCTATACAGTACCGAGTCCATCAAAATCCAACAAACCCTGCTGTTGGAGTTTGAATGGTTTAGGGTGGTTAGGGTTAAAGCTTTAAATTGCTACATACAGATCATACTATCTTGGTCATTGACCAATCAAATTGTCAAATTGATGAAAAGCTTGATAAGCATAATTTATTGTGTACAAGGAGGCATGGCAACATCAGCTCAATTTGTAATGAGCAGTACAAGTCAACAACAGAATGTAGAAATGCATGTACAATATAATATAGCCAATATTGACAATACACACAGACAATACACACACAGACAATACACACAGACAACACACACAGACAACACACACAGACAACACACACAGACAACACACACAGACAACACACACAGACAACACACACAGACAACACACACAGACAACACACACAGACAACACACACAGGCAACACACACAGGCAACACACACAGGCAACACACACAGACAACACACACAAACACACACAGACAACACACACAGACAACACACACAGACAACACACACAGACAACACACACAGACAACACACACAGATAGACAACACACACAGACAACACACACAGACAACACACACAGACAACACACACAGACAACACACACAGACAACACACACAGACAACACACACAGACAACACACACAGACAACACACACAGACTACAGCCAATATGTATGCAATAGAGCCATATGCAATATGCATCTATATGCAGTACAGCGCAACACAACAGTACAATGTCATGTAGGATTTGAGGCTTTTCATGGTGAAGATAGATATTTGAGTTCTTTTGGGTGACACCATGTAATGATCTCTTCTTGGAAGATGTGATGGCTCTGAGAAGAGCATAGTACAATGTCAGTTATTCTGCCAACCACTTCAGCCAACCAAGCTATGTCACCAATATGTAAATAAGGCTAA
Source organism: Zoroaster sp. YZ-2022 (assembly GCA_029582265.1). Lineage (NCBI taxonomy): Eukaryota > Metazoa > Echinodermata > Asteroidea > Forcipulatida > Zoroasteridae > Zoroaster > Zoroaster sp. YZ-2022. The sequence continues at coordinate 36,064,714 of CM055829.1, read as the reverse complement.
CAATGTTAACCAAATTGTTGAACACATACGCTGATCGTTTGTTGATAAAAACTGATCTATATCCACTGTTAATACACCCAAAATGATCATGTCTCGGCTAATCAGATTATCTAAACTCTTCTTAGCATTTATTAATGAGAGGTAGGATGTGTGTGTGTATGTCATTTTTGTGTGTGCGCTTGAAGAGAACAAAAACATGAACGGCTCTGTAATTCCCAAGCCCATTTCTCCATTTTATTTAGTTCATTGCATCATCCTACAATGACCTTTTGCATCATCCTACAATGACCTTTTGCATCATCCTACCATGACCTTTTGCATCATCCTACAATGACCTTTTGCATCATCCTACCATGACCTTTTGCATCATCCTACAATGACCTTTTGCATCATCCTACAATGACCTTTTGCATCATCCTACCATGACCTTTTGCATCATCCTACAATGACCTTTTGCATCATCCTACAATGACCTTTTGCATCATCCTACCATGACCTTTTGCATATTCATCACATAATACTGCATATCATCCATAAATTAACGTGCACAATTCATCTATAATGATAATATTTGCGACTGCCTTGACTAATTAATATTTAAGTTAGTATAAATCCGTTTATCCCTCTGTATTTTATCAGATCTATGCTGTCAATCCCCTTTCTTGTCTCTGCTCTCCACCTCCCAACATATTTGTCTTCATCCTTTCTACAAATGTTTTTCTTCTCCTTGCCTTTCTAATACATTGACCCAGCATGTCAATCAAACAGCATAGATAAACCAATAGTGTTAATCCTTTCGATGACAATATTTCAGTCAAGCACTTGGCGTTTTGCAGGTGGCTTGACCTAGTTTTCAATATTGCTGAGGGGGATATGGCCATAACTGGACCGGTGTATTGACGTTTCCTCTTCAGTCCAAATTATGTTCACCTCATGTCTCCTTCCCACCTTTCTCAATATTCTCAATAAAATTTGTTTACTTCCCATCCTGATCTCTATCACTTTCCCCCTTCTTCTTATTGATGATATGTCGGTCGCATTCCTGTCTGCTTCTCTTACAGTTTTTTCCCCTCTCACTTCCTTTTTTCTCCGTTTCCACCTGTCATAATTGTCTTCTTCACCCTTTTGTATTCGTCTTTATCCTTTGTTGCTTTAATAAAAAATGTTGTCACTGCCGTCACATTTTGCCATCACATTTTTCCTTCCCTTTCTTGTTAATGTTGAATATCTATAGCCCATATCCTTAAAGGGACAGTATCGTCACGATCAGAGCAGACTTTCGACAGGGCATGGAATCGATGTCCTAGTATAAGATTAACACAGTGACTGAAAATTACTGGCTCATTTATGCAGCAGCAACGGTAATATGACCTTATCATGTGGGGTATTATTTTCAGTCACTGAGTTAATCTAGAACTAACACTCCAATTCCATGCCCTGTTGATCGTGACGATACTGTCCCTTTAACCACACAAGGGTGCCACAGTGGTGTCCTTTTTGGGGATTTAAAAAAAATATACAAAATTGAAATGATTAGTTTGTAAAATGTTCTATGAAATTTCAATTTATGAAGTTACTAAGGGACAAGGGCCAAAGTCATGGTACAGCCAAGCCTTTGAGAAGCCCCGCCAGGCCTATAGGATTTTCCCCTGCCTACTGGCCTATATAATGAGCTATGCTTGCCTGGGCTAGGCCCTCCAGAAGCCCAGGTTATGTTGATTGGCAGGTACTGTATTGTTACAGGATTAGGACTCACAAAAGACAATTAGGAGGCCAGGTAGCCTAGGCCTGGCCAGGCTTCTCAAAGGCTTGGCTGTACCATGATTTTGGCCCTCCTCCCTAAATATGTAAATTTGTATGAAATAAAAGTCTTTTTACTTCAGTTTATACCCTCAAAAGGCCTCAATTTGGTGCCCTCTATTTGGCCAGTACAAGAGTTATTCTAATCCTTTCCTGCTCTTTCTCTTTCTGTCTGGCTCTATCACTCTTAACATCTCTTGTATCTTAACATCTCTTGTCTGTTTTCTTTGTATTTCTTTCATCATTTAAATCTCTGCGTGTTTATCCCTCATCAAATCTCTTCCTTCCTTCCCCGTATCCCCACTGTCCTCTATCCCTCAACACATCTCTTGCATCTTGTCTTCATTTCTTGTGCTCCTGTAGATCTTCTCTTCTTTGTCTACATGTCATCTCGCTTATCTCTTGCTGTTTATTCCTCATCATATCTCTTTCTTCCTCCTACGCCTTCTCTCTGTCCTCAACACATCTCTCACATCTTGTCTTATTTCTCCAATTCTGCATCTTCTCTCCTGTCTTCCCTCTTTTACCTCATGGCATCAACTCTTCATCCATATAAATGACCTTGCATCACAAAGTGAGCCGAAAGAAGTCAACACAATAATTGACAGAGCTAGCGGCAAAGTGCTTCCCAAGTGTATATAAATATCACTCAGGGCACTGCTTTCCAAGAGTATTAGAGTGCAAAGATAACTTGGGCAAATTACCAAGTAACTGAATTTCACCTTTTTCTTTACTGGCAAATTCCATCTCAGCTCATTTAGTGATGAAGGGTCACCCACCTCAATGCTTGTTTTTCCCCCCCCCCCCTTTTTTTTTTTTTGTTTAAACAATTAATTTCCTCTTTTGGGGGGTTTATTCCATTTCTGCATTTCTATTTTTCCAACCTTGCAGTGGAGTGGAACCGGCGACTCCCCAAGACGACGACTTCATCTTTGAGGACTTTGCCCGGCTGCGTCTCGCCGGAGCAGAGGGTGAAGGCACCGAGGCCTGATTAGTTAACACCGTTGCCTGATTGGTTAACACCGTTGCCATGACAACATAGCACTAATGGCTCTAGACGCTGGGGGAACAAGCGGATGTAGGATAGTTTATATTGAGCTAAAAGGCAAGGAACCTTGGAGAGTTTGCTAAGACCGATTAGACGGTGTTAGTGCAGGAAGCCCAAGGTCTTGTTGTTAATATTTGCAAAATCAGTGGTTCATCGTGGGAATTATTGCATTCACAATCATGTTTTTTTTATCATTTGCAAGTTTTATTCTAGGTAAAGAAAACAAAAATACACTGAATATAGTTGGAAGGTCCCACTCAATGCATAGATATCAGTAGTTGATATGATGATGAAAACTTTAGAGTTGACACTTTATTGAGATTGCAGACAATGTGTTTGGTCAACAAGGATGAATTAATTCAATCTTCACCTTATAAAATACCCAAGGTAAGAGCTGCCAAGCAGAGAATGGCGCTTAGCAATATTATTGTTCAGCAATAAGGCACGGGGCAACCAGCCAAATTATATACTCTTGGTATGGAATTTCCCTGGTAGCCAACAAAATCAGTTCCCTTAGCAATATTTTCAGCTTAGCAGCTTTGTAAAACTGGTTCCAGTGATCAGTCTTGGGAGTCAACCAGAAGTCAAAGACATTTTCTGAGGTGATTGCAAGACCTGAGAAAGTCATGAAGAAACCGATAGAAATTCATAGAGTGGTCTTTTGATGATTGATGATTGATGATTGATAGCATTTCCATGACCAAATAAGATTTTTTTATGCTGTAAGTGTTCCTTTTTTGTGGTTTATTTTTGTTTTTTTGTTTTTTGCGGAAAGGTTTTGGAAGGAGATTTTGTTCAAGAAAGTGTTAACACACATGTAGACCAAAATCAAATAAAATCCCTTAAACCATTATGTCATACACAGGAGTATAAATGAAGTCATCAATACAGAAATATGGAGGGAAAAGTTATTCTTAAAAAAAATGGCTATTGTCTCATACAAGGGGCTCAATACTGGTATATTATGTTTTTGTTATAAATTTGTTTAAATTTTATTTTATTTAAAATTAAGTTGACCTCCAAGAGGTCATTATTTAATATTAAGTTGACCTCTTGGTTTAAATCTAAGTTGAAATTTTGTAAGAATTTACACTCTCAAGATTGGGCTTTCAATGTTATTCTCTCAGACCATCCAAGTTTCTTTTTGTTTGTTTGAATGAGTGCCTATTGGCTAAAAGGAGTGGTGCTGCTTGTTTTTTGACCCAGCTAGGGGGCTCTATTTTGTGTAATATAAATCTATAAATATGTCACCTAGATTTAGTTCATTGGTCATTTAAGGATATATTATATATATATTCATATATGTACTGTTTCCATACATTTGGCTTATTTGCACTGAAATGTGGCACAGATAAATATTGGCATATAGCCAGTTTGTTGTTTTGTTTTTTAATAGACAGTCATAGATTTAAAAATGGATTTGGTGTTTATATGTGAAATTTAATATAAATGAGCAGACCACACTATGTAAGTTACTAAAAACGTGATGACCTGTGTGACCCTTAAGGTCACAGGTCGACCTTTAAGGTCACAGGTTGACCTTTAAGGTCACAGGTCGACCTGTAAGGTCACAGGTCATACTTGGGAGCTCTATATAAATTGACAGCTGTAAATGGGTCATTTGTTAAAAAGTGATACATATTTTTGAAGTATTTGACATGTGAACAGAAAAAGAAATATTGGAAAATATTGGGAGGGATGAATGAAGCATTTTGGGGGAGAATTGAAATACGGTAAGGTCATGAAATACAGTAGGGTCATCTTGCCAGAGTTTATCCAAACAGAAATTCACCTTGAAGAAAACTTAAACCTTGTGTGCAAGAATACAGAAATAAGAGTTTTGAGGAAAGGATAATGTAAGTATACCAGTCTGCATTAGTTTTTAAAACATGTACAATAATTACTCAAAAGCAGGGTTTGTGACTAAGGTAGTCAGATGAAAGCATATTATATCGTAGCTTTACACAAATGTCATGTTAAAAATTAATTGTTGGCAGAAAATGTGGAAAATAATATTGCCTTGTACTAAAAATCACGATTCAGAAGACAGTTTAGGTATAAATGATATACCTAGAACATACTTTGGATTGATATATAGTTGATTACTTGTAGACCTTGTGTATTAGAATAGCACATGCTACTTTTAATGATAAGGCTAATGTAAAGTGATATATACTTTGGGGTGTTTGAGTGGGCATTTTAAAATGCTGATGTAAACAACGAAACATTAACTAAAGGTTAGAGGTGGGTAAGGACTTTTCATTCTCCCACTGTGACCAGTTTTGATTTAAAACAAAATTTCAAAATCTGTAGATTACCACTATTCTGAACCATATTAATAATAATAATGTGGACTTATATAGCGCACGTATCCACCAAACTGGTGCTCAAGGCGCATTATATATTATTACCCCTGCTCATCAGGCTCATAAATCATTCCTGAAACCATCTCAGCTCCCTGGGGAGTATACAGCTCAATTGCTGCCATTACAGCGCATATGGGCTAATCAAACACAATAACCAACTCTGCCCTGACAAGTACCAATTTACCCCTGGGTGGAGAGAAGCAATTATGGTAAAGTGTCTTGCTCAGGACACAAGCACCATGGTCGCGGTGGGGATTCGAACCCACATTCCGATGACTCAGCTATCAGAACACAAATCCGATGTACTAAACCGCTCGACCATTGAAATACACCCATGATGGCTAAATATCTTCTAGTAACAAATGCCAATGTAAACAAAAGAATATACTGTCCCTCAAATTTAAAATACCTGAAATGTAAGATATACTGGAGAGACTTATTAACACCTTGCTTTTAAAGCCTTGAAATTCTCCATCACAAAAAGAACCAATTTCTTAAAGCCTCTTTTAACATTAAGAGGAATGTAACGTTAAGAGGAATGTAGCTATATTTAGATTGATGTAATTTTTAAAAATATTTATTTGAGTTTCATTTGATTGCCAAAAGCTTTTATTAGAAGGTCGCTATTGTATTTTTGAATGAGTAATCTTAACAGCAATGCAGGTTATGGATATATTAACTGCCGTTTATCCAACCTTGTAAAATTTTCCTGTAAAACTTGGCAACGGGTTTGCCCTTCACGATTAATTAAAAAATTATGATAAATCTTATATTTCTGTATTTCTTTAAGTAATGTAGTATGACTTTGAATGTTTTATAGAATCGTTCGTAAGGTGACATCTCATGATAATTCTCTTATGGCACTGCACTGTCCAGGTTTAATGCCTGGTTCACTACTGCAAAAACTTGTAATACTTGAAGCATAGTTGTAGGGTGTAAGCACGATACTTAAAAATGCACCTCGTCATGCTTCTTGGTAGCTTTTAAGCAATATTTCACCTCGATATAAACATTACTGATTCCCATGCATGTGATCATTACAGGCGTGCCTAACCTAACAGATTCACTGAATTGACTGTCGGAGAATCTTGTGGTGTGGTCAGACGAGCCAATGATGATTCCACAGTGTTTCTCATTGGATCAAATACTGGTTGAGTTGTACATAGTACACTATCAGTGGATGGAATGCTTGGCGAGTGTGAATTTTTAAACTATGTGCATTGTACAGTGATAAATATATATATATATCTATTATAAAAGAGTAATGTGGCAGCATCTTACTGTTAAAAATTGTAATTCAAGAAAAAATGCAGATGAACGCAGTACACTCTACGCATGAGTTCACTCTACTCAGTCATGTTACTAAAAGCCTCTACACTATTGGTGTTTTCAACGAACAAATTATCACAAATTTACTTACTGTCAAGTTGATGATGCTACCAAACGTGTCTTGAAATCTGTCTGTCTGAGGTACCTATTTTATACTACTCAAAACAATTTAGGGAACACCGGATTTTTAACATCAAATAAGTTTGAAATGTTCCATGAACCGGGATTTTCATTTGCAACCCCCTCTCTCTTTCAGTAGTCATGTCATGAAATGTGTAATCACTACATGCATCCTTTATCATCTGTTTCATTGTGCAGTTGTTTCTCATCAATTATGTGAAACATTGTGTTTATCTGAAATAAATGATCTTGCTTTAACTGAGATTATTCCGGTGTTCCTTAAACTGTTTTGAGTAGTATAGTAGGATTAGTCAATTTTTTTTGCAAATGAATTTTTGACTTCTGGAGACGAAAATGCCACATTGGAATACACAAAATCTGAATGCATTTTCACTTTTTTCTTGTAAACACACAATGAAATAAGCTGAAACATTTATTTTGGTTTTATCTATTGATCCTATAATTTAAGTATGGATGCATTTACAGATATTACCATAAGTGTATGCTGGCTTTGACCAACTGTACACATTGTTACATTTGTAACTAGTCAACTTTAGTGGACTTCATTGCTGAGGTTTAGAGATTTTATTAACAAAATAGGTTAATTTTGACATGAGATTGACAACTTGAGATATAGTTATTTCATGTGCATGGTACATGCACTACTGACCTCTGACCTTGCTGGCTTGCCAATAAGTAATCATTGTAAAACATTGTATGTAGCCAAGAAACTGCTCAACTGCAACATTTATATTAATATATGTTTATTGTTGTGGATGTGTGTCCATTAAGATAAATATATATCTGTTGATGTTGAATCTGTGTTCATTTCTGTTGTCACTTCACAGTGATGTTTTTATACTCAATAGTATATCAACTATGGGTGTTCCTCACTCCTGATAACCCTCAGTTCCAACAGACCAAACCACACGAATCGTTAAATCTTTCTGTCAAATGACACTGTAACTAACCTTACAATCTACTAAACTAAAAAAAAAAAAAAACACACACCTGGTGTCTTAACTCTAACCACCACAAATCCTGCACAATCCTCCAAGGGGCACTTCTGGGGAAAAATTCAACACTATTGTAAACTTGTACTTTCACCTCTTCAAATGGGACAAAATTATTACCTGGCAAGAAGTACATCCCATAAGTGCTGAATATGAAAGATCAATGTTTCCAAAAGTGCACTGATTGATTTAGGAGGATTCAGGAAAGTTCCTCGCCAGAACTCCTAGGGGGTTAGGGTTAATGGTAAGGCAATTTGTTATCAAGTGCTCATTGTGCAAAGTACACACATCCTTCAGTCAGCCAATGATCTTTGGAATAATTCTTCCATATCCACTGCTAAATACTTATTGTTGCCCAGCGGTGACCTAAAAAACACAGGCCCTCAACAGCTCTTTCATGTATTGGATCCCCCAAGCAAAACTTCAAAATAAATCCGACAAAAACACCATAAATCTCTATACATGTTTTTATTAAGTATTCAGTAATAAAATTACACTTCTCACATAATAGATACATGCACATATAGGCATTCAGTATATATATAACACTATCGAAAAACCTTTACTTCAAATCTGTGTAGAAAATACACTTGGATCCGGAAAAGTCACTTAAATATTCGAATCTCTGAATTTGTATAATGAATGCATCTGTCTTGAAAAATAAAAATGCACTACAAGTAAATTTTGTTTGGGTTCCACTTTGTTTCATCATGGTGCATTGTGGGAACGCTTGGGGACAGCATACATATCACATAATGCACCAGAATTGGGTATTGTTTTGTTGGACGACACTTTCAGAAATAGAAATCGGCCAAAAAAATAAATAAATAAAAATTCATCCATTCTGTATGAATTGCAGAATGTCAAATTAAAAACGGAAATAAACAATGCATTTTAATTTTTGCAAGCCAAGTGCACTTGTCCAAACCCATCAGCAGGAAATCCCAAGCAGACTATAAGTGACCTTTCAAGGACTAAACACCTCAAATCTCTGAATTCAGGCATGCCCAAATCAAATGCCTTTCTTGCCTTCTTGTGGATCGAAAACATTTCAGAATTCTGATATTTCAGTCTGAAAACATTATGGTGGACACAGGATGATAACACGTGGCATGATCTACTTTCAAAAAATATTTCTGAAGAGATTTAAGTTAATCTGAAAATAAAACAAAAGTAGAGCTTCTCCAATGAGTGTACCAAAATCCAAAGTTGTTAAATATACATCAGCAAAAGAAACCTCACCCCTAAAAATATTTATTATTTTCATTTTATAATTAATATAATTTGTTTAATGAAGAATATTATGAGTATGGAGTGTAACACAAACACAATGTGGCAAATTTGGTTGACCTCAAAATTCGTCATGCATGACGTCCGAGGACACATAAGCTAAACACGTTCTCAGACTTATCAAAATTTAGGGGGTGACGTTTCTTTTGCTGTTATGTATATATTGAATAATTAACTGTTTTTCAGCACAATTTAATAAATACCATCTGAGGCAAATTCCAAAATGCTAAGAAGACAGAATTATTGAAGTTGCACTTTGATATTGACTGATGTGACAATCGAACCTGCAACCTTCGGATAACTGTACGAGTACTCTATGTCAAGGGAGGTTCGACGCTTAACACCAATAAGGTGTCATCTTAATCTATGATTATTATTATTTTTTTTAAATTACCAATAGTGTTATTGGGGCTTCTAAACATAACCAATTGACATTTGTACCTTACAATGTTGAACCAATACAACTGGACATATCTCATAACAAGTTTATTTTCAAATTTGGCCCAAAGTAAGCTTCTTAGATAAAGGGGTTTGAGAAACGAACAAAAAAAATACCATACACTTTTATTTATACATACCGTGTATACTTTGGGACCCAAAATTTTAAATCCTGAGTTTTTTTGGCTTGAATTTTGAGAATTTACATTTGGTATATACAGTATATACATTATTTATTTATGTCCATGCAATGGCTAAAACAAAACATAAATAACAAGAAGGTACTTCTTGTGTTTTCTTGCGTTTATGGTCACTGGCCATTTTCACCGATTAACAGATCTGGACCCACACTTCAGGAAGGATGTATTCCATATTTTAATAACTATCTTAATCTCTGGATTTGTAGGAAAAGACAAAAATTAATGGCGACGGTACCAAGTAAACACAGTTATTTCTATGACAACCAGAAAATACAAATAAAATATCTCTCTATCTGTACTCAATCCTGTGGGTCAGATTCAGCCGTGGAAGGCTACAACAAAATAACACCCCCCACCCCTCTAAGTGCACATCATGTAACCTACCAGTCAGCCATGACCAAATAGCCCTTATGCAAATGATGTCACAAAATGAAGGGCGCCCTCGTTCAGAATCAAAAGAATGCCACTCATTGTTCACGTATGCACGCTGTACGTACATGTGCCTTTTTGTGGGTGTACGCTCAGTGGGCATACATGAACCATATGAATGATCTTTTGCCTATGAATGAGGGTTCACTTTAGTTTGCGACGTCAATGCATAATGTTTATGGCTGTGCAAATACAGCTCTAGTGTGCGCAGTGTTTCGCGGCCGTCGAACATAACCTAACAGGGGGCCAACTTCATAGAGCGGCTTAGCTGATAAAATTGCTTACCAGAAAAATTTGCTTAGTGGATTTTATTTTGTTACCAGCCAACCTTTTTTTTGGCTGTTTTTTTTTTATTAGCAAAAATATTTGCTTAGCCAAATTCTCTGCTTAGCAGCTCTATGACATTGACCCCTGATGTGTTGGGACAAAACCAAACATTCAGCAGTGCTATGAAATGCAAAATAAGTAAGCATGGAATCACCTGCTTAGCGGATCTACGAAATGGGACGAAGCACATATCTGAATACTTGACACAGTAAGTATTGAACCATCAATTAGGGTCGATCGTACCTTTACAACAACAGGGTGTATTTAGGATACTCAAATCTTGCCGATCCCATTCCTTGGTCCAGCCCTGCCAGCGAGGCTACTCTTAAGGACTATGCTTCTTCTTAGCGTGACGTTTGTTAGCATGAGTCTTGATGATTGCCATCACCTTGGGTTTATGCTCCAAGACTTTCAGCATGGTCGTCTTTGCCTCTTCAAGATGCTCCATGACATACTGACTCCTCTGAATGTTACCCTAAGGAAAAGAAATAAGATGACACTGTTAGTAGAATGTCTATAAATGGAGCCATACAAGAAGATCAGGCCTGTGATTATTCAGGATTTTTTTAAAATCTCCCTTTGCCTCAAAAATTTCTTGAAAGAAGAGAAGTAGCCACCAAGGAAAGAGAGCAGTAGCATGTATTGTGTCCAAACTTCTAGTTTCTTATTTGTGGAGAGTCTGTAAATCCTTCAAAATTAAACATCCGGGAGGTTCAGGAAGTTTTGTCCTCTAGACCAAAGGGAGACCCAGGCCCGTACTCATTTTTCACTTTTTGTCAAATCACATCCCTGAGACATGTATACAAAGCAACCTGTGTAACTTTCAGCTTATGTCATTGTGTCATTAAGGAGACAATTTTGTTTGTTTTTTATTATTTTTTTTAATGCAAGTTCGCCCCAAACAAGGCTAAAAGCCAATCTAGGTAAGGGGCTACAAGAAGAAAACATAGAAGATGAAAATAACTCCGGAGGACTGAAGGTAGGAATTGATATTCCTCTTAAAACTGTCTAGATTGTAGGATGGAGGGAAACATGCACCAGGCAAGGAGTTCCAAAGAGATGCAGTACGTGGAAAAAAGCTGCTGCAATAGTGAAAACGGACTGAGATTGGTTGTATTCAAACCATACATGTAATGTTGTTTCTCCGTTTCTTCGGAAATATCAAATGTCCCTTGAAATCTTTTTGTTTTAGGCACTTTGGTTTTTTGGTAAAATGTCAAAACTGAATTTAAGTCCAAAGGCAGATCAAAATTCCATGAATAATTAAAATCCATGAATAAGAATTTGTTGTTGACCAATTTATTAAGGTTGTGTGCATCAATTGTACTGAACATTGCTTTATAATAATCTTACTTGATATCATCATAATCTTCTGAAGTATAAGTGACCTTTTAACAATGTTGTAACAGGGATTCAGCATTTTGCTCAAACAGGTATGCTCTTTTTCTTTTGAGAGAGCCTTTATTTTAAAGAATGTATGGAATTTGAAACTGGTCATCACTGGAGAAAGTGGTACCAAGTAAACAGTTATTTCTATGGCAACTGGAGAAAGTTGCAATGGCAATATCCTTTATACTCTCTCAGAAAAAGAATTATTGTTATCTTTTTGGTTATGGACTGCAGAAAATTTACGAAATTTACTAAATTTACCATACTTTTAAAAAGGTTGTTAAACCAATTTTATAATTTTAGATTTAAAAATGTTGAGAAAAAATAATCCATATTTAAATTCATTTTGCTTTGAGAAAGAACCTGCTAGCTTCAAAACGTAAGGCCAATAACTCCTATTTTGTAAATTTATGTAAGTTTATTTTCTTCTATTTATTCCCAAAAAGATTTTTTTATTACAAAACACTCTTGTTAAGAATACAAGCTTTTACAATTTGGCTCTTTTCAAAAATATTAGTTTACCGTTTTTCACATATCTTTTACATAGCTTTAAACTATTTTTTTTCACAAATCTTTCCTTTTGACTGGCAAGGTGTTTACTTTGGGATAGAGGTTACCTGAATTAGTTCATATATCTTTGATGTGTCACTCTCTTTTCCAGGGGTTTGCCACGTTGAAATTCCATCTTTAATATCTTTCATCTGATTAAAGACATCCAGTTCTAATCCATTCTGTCAGAGAACAAACACACATATACAAGAACATATTAAAAGAAGAATACTTCAAAAAGTCCCCCCAAAAAAGTCCCCGGTTCCTGGTGTCCGCCTGGGTCACCTCAGACCTGCACATCGGCATTTTTAATTTACTTTTTTTTGTGCTATGAAACGATGTCCAATTGCAGCCAAAATTGCTGGATTGATTGGAATTCTGCCATGTTGTGTTTTAAATGACTTTTCACATAGGGGTATGAACGTTTGCCCGATTTGTGAGGCCTCTCTTAGCCACCAAACTTTGTATATGGGAAATTTGGTCCCTGCGTATACATGTAACACGTATTTCCCTGTTGGCTAAAAAAAAAGAAGAAAAAAAAAAGTGCGTCACCGCAGCGATTACAAAGGCGATCGATGACCACTTGGATAGCAGAATGTTAGCGTTAGTCTTAGTGAAGGATTTCACACATGTTCCATAGCAAAAATGTCACATAAAATTCACAATTTGTTTATCCAAATTCAAGATTTTCTACTCAAAATCAGCAATTCATGAAAAAAATTAAAAATTTCTAATAAGCAAATTTTGTGCACAATACTGTCAAATTTGTATATAGTTAACACTGCTTGTGTGGGCAGCCTCTGATTATTGACAAAAATCATACATTCAAAACGTCCTACAGTAAGAAAAGGTTCCCATCGGCACTGATAGTCTATCAAGAGGGTTTTGTTCAGACTATGTCCAAATTATGGTTGATGAAGTCAAATGTTACTTACCAAGTCTTCAAACTGGTACGTGATGTGCCTGACCTTCCACCCATCGGTTTTCTTGACGATCCCTCGTTGGTTTGCAATCTCATGAATATTGGATTTCTTCTCTTCTATTTTACAAAATACAGAATTAGTCTTGCGTTAAATACGAATAAATCAAGCTGATCTTCAGATGATTATCTAATAAACAGTTTTTATTTAAATTGTATAATAAAAACAAACAAGGTAGCAAAAAAAAAAAAAAAATACAACTAGAGATTCGAGTTTGTTTACACAAACTCTAGGTGTTCAGGAGGGAGTAAAGGTCAAAGTGGGGTCACCTTTTTGTAAAATTGTTTTGACAAATAACGATCTGTAGAATGGTGCAAAGATTGTGAATTTACATCTTGTGGAAGATTTTGTTTTAAATATTAAACTTTGACTTCCGGTTTAGACAGGAAGTAAATGTCAAATTGGGGTCACCTTTGTGTAAAATTGTTTTGACCATTAACAATCTGTACAATGGTACAAAAATTGTGAATTTACCTCTTGTGGTTGTTGAGATATGATTTTTTAAATATTAAACTTTGACTTCCGGTTTGGACAGGAAGTAAGGTCAAATTGGGGTCACATTTGTGTAAATATTTTTCGACAATTAACAATCTATACAATGGTGCACAAAATGTCAATTTACCTCTTGTGGTTGTTGAGGTATGATTTTTTATATTAAACTTTGGCTTCCGGTTTGGACAGGAAGTAAGGTCAAATTGGGGTCACCTTTTTATAAATATTTTTTGACAATTAACGATCTGTACAATGGTAAAAAAATTGTGAATTTACCTCTCGTGGCTGTTGACATATGATTTTTTTAAATATTAAACTTTGACTTCCGGTTTGGACAGTAAGTAAGGTCAAATTGGGTCATCTTTTGTAAATATTTTTGACAATTAACGGTCTGTACAATGGTACAAAAATTGTGAATTTACCTCTTGTGGTTGTTGAGATACAAAATTTTAAATATTAAACTTTGACTTCCGGTTTAGACAGGAAATGGTCACGATAGGGTCACCTTTGTGTAAATATTTTTTGACAATTAACAATCTAGACATTGGTGCAAAAAATGTCAATTTACCTCTTGTGGTTGTTGAGATATGATTTTTAAAAATATTAAACTTTGACTTCCGGTTTGGACAGTAAGTAAGGTCAAATTGGGGTCATCTTTTTGTAAATATTTTTTGACAATTAATGGTCTGTACAATGGTACAAAAATTGTGAATTTACCTCTTGTGGTTGTTGAGATACAAAATTTTAAATATTAAACTTTGACTTCCGGTTTAGACAGGAAGTAAGGTCACATTGGGGTCACCTTTGTGTAAATATTTTTTGACAATTAACAATCTAGACATTGGTGCAAAAAATGTCAATTTACCTCTTGTGGTTGTTGAGATATGATTTTTAAAAATATTAAACTTTGACTTCCGGTTTGGACAGGAAGTAAGGTCAAATTGGGGTCACCTTTTTGTAAATATTTTTTGACAATTAACGATCTGTACAATGGTGCAAAAAATGTCAATTTACCTGTTGTGGTTGTTGATATGATTTTTTTTTAAATATTAAACTTTGACTTCCGGTTTGAACAGGAAGTAAGGTCAAATTGGGGTCACCTTTTTGTAAAATTGTTTTGACAAATAACGATCTGTACAATGGTGCAAAGATTGTGAATTTACCTCTTGTGGAAGATTTTGTTTTAAATATTAAACTTTGACTTCCGGTTTAGACAGGAAGTAAAGGTCAAATTGGGGTCACCTTTGTGTAAAATTGTTTTGACAATTAACGATCTGTACAATTGTACAAAAAATGTGAATTTACCTCTTGTGGTTGTTGAGATATGATTTTTTTAAATATTAAATTTTGACTTCCGGTTTGGACAGGAAGTAAGGTCAAATTGGGGTCACATTTGTGTAAATATTTTTCGACAATTAACAATCTATACAATGGTGCACAAAATGTCAATTTACCTCTTGTGGTTGTTGAGGTATGATTTTTTATATTAAACTTTGGCTTCCGGTTTGGACAGGAAGTAAGGTCAAATTGGGGTCACCTTTTTATAAATATTTTTTGACAATTAACGATCTGTACAATGGTAAAAAAATTGTGAATTTACCTCTCGTGGCTGTTGAGATATGATTTTTTAAAATATTAAACTTTGACTTCCGGTTTGGACAGTAAGTAAGGTCAAATTGGGGTCATCTTTTTGTAAATATTTTTTGACAATTAACGGTCTGTACAATGGTACAAAAATTGTGAATTTACCTCTTGTGGTTGTTGAGATAAATTTTTTTAAATATTAAACTTTGACTTCCGGTTTAGACAGGAAGTAAGGTCACATTGGGGTCACCTTTGTGTAAATATTTTTTGACAATTAACAATCTAGACATTGGTGCAAAAAATGTCAATTTACCTCTTGTGGTTGTTGAGATATGATTTTTAAAAATATTAAACTTTGACTTCCGGTTTGGACAGGAAGTAAGGTCAAATTGGGGTCACCTTTTTGTAAATATTTTTTGACAATTAACGATCTGTACAATGGTGCAAAAAATGCCAATTTACCTGTTGTGGTTGAGATATGATTTTTTTTAAATATTAAACTTTGACTTCCGGTTTGGACAGGAAGTAAGGTCAAATTGGGGTCACCTTTTTGTAAAATTGTTTTGACAAATAACGATCTGTACAATGGTGCAAAGATTGTGAATTTACCTCTTGTGGAAGATTTTGTTTTAAATATTAAACTTTGACTTCCGGTTTGGACAGGAAGTAAGGTCAAATTGGGGTCATCGTTTTGTAAATATTCTTTGACAATTAACGGTCTGTACAATGGTACAAAAATTGTGAATTTACCTGTTGTGGTTGTTGAGATATGATTTTTTAAATATTAAACTTTGACTTCCGGTTTGGACAGGAAGTAAGGTCAAATTGGGGTCATCTTTTTGTAAATATTCTTTGACAATTAACGGTCTGTACAATGGTACAAAAATTGTGAATTTACCTGTTGTGGTTGTTGAGATATTATTTTTTTTAAATATTAAACTTTGACTTCCGGTTTGGACAGGAAGTAAGGTCAAATTGGGGTCACCTTTTTGTAAATATTTTTTGACAATTAACGATCTGTACAATGGTACAAAAATTGTGAATTTACCTCTTGTGGTTGTTGAGATATGATTTTTTTAAATGTTAAACTTTGACTTCCGGTTTGGACAGGAAGTAAGGTCAAATTGGGGTCATGTTTTTGTAAATATTTTTCGACAATTAACAATCTATACAATAGTGCAAAAAATGTCCATTTACCTGTTGTGGTTGTTGAGATATGATTTTTTTAAATATTAAACTTTGACTTCCGGTTTGGACAGGAAGTAAGGTCAAATCGGGGTCACTCACAACTCGAGTTTCATCTACTTGTTAAGTTCTAAGTACATGCCAAGTTTCAAGTTCATGTGAAGTTTGCAAGTATGTGTTTGTTACCGGACAGTTATTGGGGAGAAGTAGAAGTAAAAAAAAAAAAAAACATACAAAAACAATAGGTGTTTCGGGCACATACCCGAACACCTAAAAATAACAAAACACCGCCACAATTTATGCAACAAATCTACAGAATTGTTGGACACAACTATTAAAAAAGTCGTAATGAATAATCTTGCGTTAAATAATAATAAATCAAACTGATCTATTGATTACCTAAGAGATTGTTTTTATTGAATTTTTATAATAAAAACAAACAAGGATGCAAAAAAAAAAACAAGCTACCATCCAAAATGATTAAATAAATTAAAAACACTATAATTTGGTCCGACACATGAAGCAAATCTTTCTGAAGTATTGCACCTAATCCTATATAATACTACATATCAGTGCCCAATTTTATACAGCTGCTAAGCAAAATAAAACAGACTACCAGCCAAAATGCATACATTTTGTATAAAAGTTTGGCTGGTAACCAAAGAAATCTGCTAAGCAATTTTTTTTTACTGCTTGGAAGATATATGAAATTGCCCCCTGGGCCCAATGTCATCGAGCTGCTAAGAAGAAAATTCTGCTAAGCAAATATCTTTGCTAAGCAATATTTAACAGAGTACCAGCCAAAGTACACTCACTTTGTGTGAAGTTTTGCCTGGTAACCAACAAAACCTGCTAAGCAAATATTTCTGGTAAGCAAATTTTTTTTTTGCTAAGCAGCTCTATGAAATCAGCGCCTGGAGATTTGTTGTGTCTCTTACCCTTTTGTCTGACGTCTGAGTACCTCTCAAAGTGGTTATGTGTTGGTTTCCAAGTTTGCCTGTAGGTATCAATGAGTCTGAGACAAGGCCTTCTGAAGTAATGAACTATGTTCAGATGATCAACATCAGCAACTGCAATTCAGAGGAAAAGAGTGAAAGGGTAAATTAAATCAGGGTTTATAAGCAGTAAAATGTCTGTAAATGCATCTATACGAATCATCTATAAGGTAAGGTAAGGTAAGGGTTTAACGACACACCAACACTATTGTGTCATATTCGTGTCATAAAGATTAACTATTTACAATTTAAAAAATATATTCAGTGATGGTTAGATCAATGTCAAATTCAATAACACTCACAATAGTACAAACTTCAAACTTTAAAATTTCTTAAAAAGACCGATTTCCTTTAGGAATTCAAAGATTCTGGTTGGGTTTACTTCTTCAAATAGAGTACTTAAGTCTCTAACATTAAAGTACTTGTGTCGTACAGGCATGTAGTCAATACATTCTATAAGGATATGTTTGACAGTAAATAAGCAATTACAAGGGATACATTGTGGAATCTCTTCAGATTTTAGCAAATATTTGTGTGTGATATATGTGTGCCCAATACGGGCCGAATCGTCTATAAGAATCAAGAGATATGTATCAAGAATCAAGAGATACGTATAAACACTGACCTGTGAAAGTATTGGCTTATTATGTAGTACAGAGGTGTGATTTGACAAAAGTAAAAATCTTGTAAAATAGGTAGCTGGCCTGGGTCTCCCTTTGGTCTGGAGGACAAAGTCTCCTGAACCTCCTGGATGTTTAATTTTGAGGATTTACAGACTCTCCACATCCCCACAAACAAGAAACCAGAGGTTTGGACACAATACAGTCTACTTCTTTCTTTCCTTGGTGGCTACTTCTCTTCTTTCAAGTAAAATGTTAGGCAAAGGGAGATTTGTTAAAAAAAATCCTGAAATCGGGAAAAATCCTGAGAAATCACAGGGCTAGTATAAGTAAAGGGCTGGTGTTTGTGGTGACATTTCATTAACATGAAGAAAGTGAAAATGCCTTCAGATTGTTTGTATTTTTTCTTAAGTGGAATTCTTGTAACCCACAAACCTGTTGGCTTTCTGTCTTTCCTCTCCTTCTTGACACGGAAGTGTTTGTGTTTCGTCTCGGTCTCCTCGTCCGTTGACTGATCATCTAAGATGTCATGATGCTCCGTAGCAACCCTGTATCGTCATGGGGATGAGA
Source organism: Zoroaster sp. YZ-2022 (assembly GCA_029582265.1). NCBI lineage: Eukaryota > Metazoa > Echinodermata > Asteroidea > Forcipulatida > Zoroasteridae > Zoroaster > Zoroaster sp. YZ-2022. Next base: position 36,045,990 of record CM055829.1, on the reverse strand, counting down.
GATAGATGAGCAGGTGGTTTTACTCAAAATTAACACAAGGAATTTAAAAAAAAAATTCCCTGTAATTGGAAGTGAATATTATAAATAATAAGCATTTAAAGAGATGGTACAACACTGGTAGTTACCAGATCATCAAACTCATAAATTATTATCTATTAAACAGACTTGATGTGAAGTTGTACACGTATCAATCATACTGAGACATTGTTTCAAATGAAGTACTTTCATCTAATAGAGACATTTAATTTACAAAAGAATAAAAAATCTTTTTGTAAAACATTAAAACAGTTTTCTGTAATTTTGAAGATTGAAACAATTTGGTTAACCCTCCTACTCTAAGCTACACTGAAGTGGGAAGTAGCTACAGAGGTCAAACTTAGTCAACTGTCCGTTTTGACTGTTGACCCAAATGTGCACACAGGGGCATTTTTGACTGGTTTTTACTGTCATTTTGACCACCCTGAACAATACCAGACAATGCTTTTACCAGTCGAAAATACTACTACTACTACTACTACTCAGTCGACCCAAGTAGTCGTGATGTCGCAGGCTTGAGTCGAAAATGGTCGACTCATTTTGACCTGTAAATGTACTTACTACACGTAAGGTTTGACAGTGTTTGACTTTTAAGTGCATTAGATATACCTTGGCAAATATATCAACATTTTGACTGATTTTGACCCTTGTAGTAGTAAGAGGGTTAATTGAATATTGGACACTCACACATGTTGCTGCTTGCGTGGTTTTTTCCTCGGCGATGGGCTACTTTCCCCGATCGACACAGAATTCGTCATGCTTAGATCTCTTCCCAGGTTAGCCTGGGAAATGGATTCTGAATGGATGACGTCATGCTCGAGCTTGACTTTGATTGAGGGAGCAGTATCCAGGCTAGCCTCAGACATGTTACTGTCCATGGAGTGTTGACTGCTGGCTAACGAATCGCTGGAGAACAATGACAAAATGGTTTACAAATCATTGGAAAACAAAGATATGGAGTGTTGACTGCTGGCTAACGAATCGCTGGAGAACAATGACAAAATGGTTTACAAATCATTGGAAGACAAAGACATGGAGTGTTGACTGCTGGCTAAGGAATCGCTGGAGAACAAAGACAAAATGGTTTACAAATCATTGGAAAACAAAGACATGGAGTGTTGACTGCTGGCTAACGAATCGCTGGAGAACAATGACAAAATGGTTTACAAATCATTGGAAGACAAAGACATGGAGTGTTGACTGCTGGCTAACGAATCGCTGGAGAACAATGACAAAATGGTTTACAAATCATTGGATAACAAAGACAAAATTGCTTCTTGCAAACAGAGGGGTGTTTATAACTCAAAGGTGGTGGCTAACGTCTTGTAATAAAACACAATTCTTATAAAGCGCACATATCCTAGCGACTAGATCAAGGCGCTGTACATTATTACCCCTGCTCATCAGGCTCATAAATCATTCCTGAAACTAGCTCAGCTCCCTGGGGAGTATACAGCTCAATTGCTGCCATTACAGCGCATATAGGGCTAATCAAACCAACTCTGCCCTCACAGGTACCCATTTAATCCTGGGTGGAGAGAAGCAATTATGGTAAAGTGTCTTGCTCAAGGACACAATCACCATGGTTGCGGTTGGGATTCGAACCCATATTTTGAAGACTCAACCATCAGAACACAAATCGAATGCACTAAACTGCTCGACCATAGCAATCCTTAATTCCTAAAAAGGAAGTGTACACATTTGGTGAAATCCCTTTAAATGCATTCATACTGAATAAGAATAAGGAGAAATGCACATAACCAAACCTGTTAAAGTTTCAGATTATTCCATTGTGTCATTAACCAGTTCGCACCGGGAATTAAAAAGTTTTTCCGAACCCCGTGGCGGGTTTATTTTTACCGCACAAACACGACCAATGGTGCTCACCAGAGCGTGACCGGGGAGACTGCGTCTTCCACCGTATGCTTATGGCTCGTTGCCACGTCGACCGGGAATCTATACAAATATTCCTGAGAATCCTGTGGCGTGTTTAGACCCTCTCCGATCCGCTGTCCCCAAAATAATTGTGTGTATACACGGCCTCCGACGCGAACTGGTTAAAGAAAAAATAGTGAAAATGCATTCAGATATCGTCCTGTCAGAACAAGGTCGTATCTAACAAAAAAATATGCAACAAGGTCGTATGTGCAATAGTACATAAATTTGCATACATTAAACAATTGAGTGCAACAACGTCGTATCTTCTTCCATAGGTTTTGTGTGTTCATCCTGGAACTCGGTAAAAAGATACGACCTTGTTGCACTGAGCAAAATCTATGTGTACAACAAGGTCGTAACTATGATATGACCTTGTTGCACTGATGCGATGATGTGTGTGTATTCATTCATGTGGAAATGGATCACAGCTGTAATCTTTTTCAAATTTGTAATACATTTCACATTTTTTCAAACATGACAGCATATCAGACAAAATAATTTTAACAGGATGTTTGGTACCATGACCAATTTCATATCAAGTTTGTAGATTATTACAGACCCTATAATAGTTACGACCTTGTTGCAGACATGGATTTTGCTCAGTGCAACAAGGTCGTGTCTTTTTACAGAGTTCCAGGATGAACACGCAAAACCTATGGAAGAAGATACGATGCTGTTACACTCAACCGTTTTAATGTATGCAAATTTGGATTTCTAATACACAAAGTCTATGGAAACCAAAACGAGGCTCATGTCCAAAACAGACTGGTGCCTTTCGAAATTGGAATTTTCTGAAGGTGATTTTAAGTCTGGCAGTCAGGGAACCGGACAAAAAAAGGATGCAATACGGTCAGTGATTATTACCTGTGTTTAGGTGAGCTAGATGTTGACCTTGTCAGTTCAGTCTTTGGGATTGGACTGCTTGGTTGACTACCAGACGGCGTGGTGGATACCGGCTTCCTTATCACAGCACTGAGGAATAAAAAAAAAACAATACTGTCACAACAGGACATGGAATCGGAGTACTAGTTTTAGATTAACTCAGTGACTGAAAATAATAGCCCACATGATAAGGTCATATTACCGTTGCTACTGCTTAAATGTGCCCCAGGAACTTTCAGTCACTGTGTTCATCTGGGATACCGATTCCATGCCCTGTTGAAAGTTTGCTCTGATCATGATGATATTGTCCCTTTAAAAGTCACAAACTTGACAAATTCAGATTAACCCTAACCCCTAGGTATTCTGGCTAGGAACCATCCTGAACCATATCTTCAAAATGCACCATGCATTTTTGTTGATCTTTCATATTCAGCACTTATGGCCTGTACTTCTTGCCAGGTAGTAATTTTGTCCCATTTGAAGAAGTGAAAATACCAGTTTCCAACAGTGCTGGATTTTTGCCAAAAAGTGCTCCTTGGGGGATCTTGGGTGGTTAGGGTTAACAAACGACTTATCATCATAACAACCTAACAATGGTGCAGGCTAGAGATGACTTTATCAACTCTAACTCACTCAATGCAGAAAGTCTCCAGACCAGACCAGTTTTAAGTAATATTTGTAGCTTTGCATGGTGAAAAGGATAAATAAAGACTGTTTGCGGTGACACCGTGTGAAATTCTCACTTGAGTAGTAATTAGTTCTGAAAAGAACTGGAGGTTTTTATCACAAATGTGCAAGTTAGCAACTTGCAGAGTGTGCAGAAAGCAGACACTGGCCTTACTGACAAGAAGCCTTCGTGTTAAAGAAGAAAAGTGTCCTGGAGTAAATCCCAAGGTTAAAGACTTGTCTCTGTCTCACCTGTCGTTGATTCTCCTCTTCAAGATGCTTGGCCTTGGTGAAGCGCTTGGGTTAGGAGAACCACTTGATGCCTGCGACATATTCATTGATGGAGCTGAGCCTGTGTGGACATTCCCTCCTGAAAATACCAAAAATCATCTCATTTATTAACTGTCCTACTATACTACAAGGGCAGAGATGCCAACATTCCAAATTGAAAAAGAGTAATTCGCCACGGTGCATCTGCCTCGGACACGAAAATACCCAAATTACCCCCTTTTCAAACCTCACACTCGAGGCTTTACATTTTTATAAATCGTAAAAATTGATACAAGGATCGTACAATCGTAATTGGAATCGTAAAAATTACGTCCAAATCGTAAATGTTGGCATCTCTGCAAGGGTCAAAATGTTCATATACTTGGCAATGTATATATAGTGCAGTTAAGTTTCCAACAGTGCTGAATTTTTCCCAAAAGTGCCCCTTGGAGGATTTTGCAAGATATGGGGTGGGGGGGGGGGGGGAAGTTAGGGTTAAAACAATCGAGTGCAACAACATCGCATCTTCTTCCATAGGTTTTGCGTATTCATCCTGGAACTGTGTAAAAAGATACGACCTTGTTGCACTGAGCAAAATCTATGTCTCCACCAAGGTCGTAACTGTGATACGACCTTGTTGCTCTGATGCGACAATGTAAAAGTATTCTAAGTTTAACATTAGGACACCCTGTTTTTGAAAGAGTAACAAATTTGGACGCACCATTTCCAAATCCTGGCTAATGTTCTGAATATTCCTTCAACTAGAACCGTCAGTTATCCTACCTTCTAATGATGGTGCCATACCCATGGTGTTATGCAGTGCGACTGGTCGCCTTGAATCAATCATCATACTGACTGGGTTGAGTCGGACAGGGCCCCCTGCGGTGGCGGCGTGTGCTGCTGCGACAACAGCTGCCGCTACCGAATTATTCTGAGGCGTTGTTGGGTGCAGCTGGTGCCTGATGTGCGAATCTGCTGAAAAAGGGGTAGTTTTGAAATTATGTTAATTGTGGAATGAATAAAACATGAGGTTGATGGCAGCATGGATATGATTGGTTGGTGGCTGACCATGTGTCGTACTAACATTTGTTAAACATTTTATGAATGAACACGTGACCACAACGGACAGGTATCCACAATGTTAAGGTTTGATGTGTGTAAATTGTATTTCTTCAAGTACTGCCGATGCTGGCCACTTCGGGCAGGTGGACTCTCTGCCAGGTGGCCATAAGAGCAGGTTTGACTGATATTTACCAACATAAATTGTGACAAATTACCTTGAATGTGGCTAATCATTTATTAAGACTTACCCAAGGTTGAGCGGACGCCGGCAGCTGACATTGAAGCAAAGTGTGGGGTGCCATAGTGCATTCTGTAATCTGAAAGGCAATAAAATATATAAACCGTGAATCAAGGTTTTAGCCAGGATTAGAAACAGGGTGTCCAAAAGACACCCAGACAAACCCTCTGGCTAATACTATGCCATGAATATAAAAGATTTCAGGAGGTGGAAATGTACACTTGGCATTTTTTAAAATATATATATTATGAGTCTATATATATATTATGCCCTTTGCGGGTGACATTTTACAAAAAATATACAAAGCTTCAACTAGGTTTGTGTAAGGCATCAATCAAGTTAGCTTGAGGGGAATAAGTTATACCACAGCATTTGTGTAATGAATGCTGGTCTAGTCAATGACCAAAATACTGCAAAACTCATCCTACCTCCACAGATATTGTTTACCGATGTTTCAACCACAATGAACAACAGTAAGACATTAGACCAAAACAAACAAAAAAATCTCCATTTTCTGGTCAAGGATCGGCTTCAAAATCGGTGTGGTGATGTGCTTTTTTTGTTAATCTTTTTTTTTTGCCAACCAGTGAAACACGTGAGACATGTATATTAATTAATCCTCCTACACTAAGACTGAGCGTTTTCTGTTATTTTAGGAACCGGATATACGAAATTGGAAATCTTCGGATACCCGGGTACCCGTAAACTATTTTGTAAAAACACATAAATACTCCCGAATGTATAAAATAACCAATATGAACACAAGTTTCTCTTGTTTTATTAGAGTCATAATAAATGTGGACTTACTGTAATAATTTCCCGCCTCTACATAAAACAACTCATAGCATTCCATTTGTGTGGCTTAAATGTTCAGTCAAAATTTTTCACAAAAATGGAACTGGGTTATGACAGTTTCGGTCGGGTATGCGGATATGTGGATACCTGGCACAGACTTGTTATTTGTGACGGGCTCTGCGAAAATGAGTCGCTTCTTGCACGGCCTATTTCCACGTACAGGGTTGATGAATGTTTGGAGGGTGAAAAAAAAAATTGGAAATTGATTTTCTGATTATCCATTATTTCGGTTCTTTAGTATCTGTATTTTCATATTTATAAATCAAAAAAGCTGATTTGTATGAAGAAAGTGGAATAAATGATGATTTTTGTGTGCCTTTTGTTTTCATTTCGTCCGTTGTTTCCATTACAATGCGCTATAAATTGCTGCGTTTACGTTGATTGTGCTTGGCAAAAATATAAACCCCGCTAGCATTAAATTTTAAGGAACATATTGGTAACTACGCACATTTTATTAGTAACTTTCTGAAGTCGTGGGTTTTTAGTTATTTTTAATAGGCAATTTCTGCTATACGGGTTTACTCGATTGTTGGCATAATACATATTTTCAAAAGGTGATAACTTTTGAACCGGACATGCCACAGTTGTTTAACAGGTATCAAAAATGAAGCTTATTGCATGCTCTTTTCAGCCACCTATATAACTAAACAATTATGTTCACCCCCCATGTGACTCATTTTCGCAGAGCCCGTCACATTTTCACTTGCTTCATTCAAAGGTACTTACTCAAAGATGGATCAAAGAAGTATCCAGGCATAGAGGTTGGGTAATGTCCGCCATGGGTCATGGCTCCTGGATGAGAGGGTCTCTCACCCCTTACGTCACTCATGGACACCGCCGGTGGTAACGTGTTGACCACCGGTGGTAACGTGTTGACCGTCGTAGTTACAGAAGCATTTGGTGAGTTTCTGTGAGTGGTCATGTAGGACTCCGAGGCGTAGGTAGCACTGGCTCGGACTGAATGGGTCATTTGCTGACGTGGGTAGACCTTGGCTGTGGTTGGAAGTGAGACAAAAGGTCAAAGGTCATCCTTAGATTATTAAAAGGTGTCAAACAACTGATGCAACAAACTAAGTTCGTTTCAAACTCCCCACAAAAAAAAATCTAAAATTAAATATCACACAATTAAAAACCACAAAAGTATTTTTTTTAGTGTTACCAACAACCTATGCAACCGAACTAAGTTCGTTTGAACTTCCCCACACAAAAAAAAATCAAAAATCAAAAATGAAACAATTACAAAAAACCCAAAATATTTTTTTGTTAGTGTTACCAACATTGCTTTACGATGAATTTATTTGTGGGATTTGAACCACCAAAGGGTGGGAGTGTGGATTGGAACCATCATCCTATGGATAGTATTCAAGTGCTCTACTAACTGAATTGGCCAATCGACAGTTGTCCACCAAAATCCACCTTGACCAATGAGATTTGTTGATGCTCATTGTTGACTTGCATTATCTCCAACAAAGTTTCTTTTCGTTCATGTTGGCTTTGTCAGAGATTTTTCCAGGGTAACGGGCGTCAAAAGCCTGATCAACTGTTTTACACAGATGGTTGATGTTTATTAATAAACTTCTTTTTCAAATTTGCCTCATCATTATTTTCACATATATATCACATTCATCAATTAATCAAGATTAACTCTCCTAAAAGCTGCACTTTAGTGGCAAGTAGCTATAGAGGCCAAAACCAGTCAACTGCCTGTTTTGACTGTTGACCCAAATGTGCACACAGGGGCATTTTTAACTGGTTTTTACTGTCATTTTGACCACCCTGAACAATACAAGACGATGCTTTTACCAGTCAAAAACAGTCGACTCATTTTGACCTGTAAATGTACTTACTACATGTAAGGTTTGACAGTGTTTGACTTTTAAGTACACTAGATATACTTTAGCATGTATATCAACATTTGGACCGATTTTGACCCTTGCAGTCATAGGAGGGTTAAAGACAATGTCATAGTTGTAACAACATCTTGTTTTTGAAGCCTGGTTTCTCTTACCAACTGGAATTGAAGTTGTAGTGACAGACTGTGACTGAGTGCTTAAAGTCGTCACTGTGATTGCCGATGTACGAATACTGCTATGAATAATACCTGCAACATGTCCAAAAATACACCTTTAAGCTCAACGTTTGGGGGTTTTATATTAAAAACTTGATTTGTGGAAATGTTTTTGCCAAGCTTTTTTTTAAAACAGACTACGAGCCAACTCATACATATTTCAGGGACGATATTGTGAGAAAATGAAAAGGTAGGAAAAATGTTTGCCGTTATCATTAAGCATATACTAGCCTAGAGCGGTTTACCTCTATAGCCACGTATAGCAAGGAAACTGTTTTTTATCTCAGTATTTACAATAAAATGATACACAAGGAAAGTTTCCATGGTCTGAAGTTAGTCGGAACCTGGTTTCATGGTAGGATTTTCAAAATCAAAAGGTAGGATTTCCTACAAAAGTAGGAAGAATGTCATGCCTGTATATTGTATAGAACTTATGATGGTAACCAATAAAACTAGCTAAGCACGTTTGTTTCTGGTAAGCATCTCTATCAAATTCGTCCTTGATGAAGACAATTATCTAAGTTGTATAGGTTGGTGAAATTCTTGCATTGGGTGATAAACAATTGATTTAATTTTACCCTACACCAACATGTGCATAGCACTGCATACTCGGTGCTTTCCAAGTGTCTGTGAAAACTTCACAGGTGACTTGGGCAGGATTCGAACCCACGACCTCCTGCTTACTAGTACACATGTCTTAACCTCTCGACCACTGAGCTTGCCTGATGAGGATTGGCTGGCTAGAATCCTATATAGCAGCGGGTTCCGCTGTTGGTGAAATTCTTGCGTTGGTGAAATTCTTGCGTCGGGTGATAAACAATTGATTTAATTTTGCCCTACACCGATGTATATAGCACTGCATATTCAGTTGTGTCTAAGGATGAAGCATTCAGTACAGACTGGCTCTTACTGACCGGAAGTAATTATGGGTACAAGACATACAGGTTGAGCTTGGGGTACCAGCCTTAGAATCAAGTTTGTGAAGCAAAGCACAAACTACTTTATTACACTTCCGTTTTATTTTTAAGCAGAGAGAGCAACATTCTTAAGAAGTTTACAGACATGCAACTTTGTAATTGCAAAAAAAAAGAGGAAATGGCCGAGCACACAAAACTTTGTAGTGTTCTTCAGTTTTCTATAGTACTATTATTAAAGAAAAAAAGAGGAAATCAGCTGATCAGCTGAAAAGTTGCATGCCTGTCAAACTTTGAAAAATCATAATTCTTACTCTGCGAGGGAACAGTGTGGTGTGACAACGTCGTGGCAGTAACCAGACTACTGGACACATTATGACCGCCGCTATGACACACCGGTACCTGGGGATGGGTCATTCTCTGCATCCCCACCCCTGGGGATAGATAGGTGTGTTTTGGACCACTCAGCTGCAACTTCTGGCTGCTGTGCTGTGTCACCGGCACCCAGTTGTAGTTTGACCTCGGGTCAATCATCTTGACCTCTGCCCTCGTGTCCATTTTGACCTCAGACCTCACTTCGATCTTGGTCTCCATACGTTTGATAGGCTCTGCCGAGTTTGGGTCGGCTTTTCCGTCAGATTTCTTGTCTGCTTTTGTCAGCTGCTTAATATCGGGGCGGAATGGATGGCCGGCGCTTTGGGCATGTGATTGGGGTAGGGAGGAATGAGGCATTAACCTGTAAAATAACAGAAACAATTTATTCTGAATAATTTATTCAAAAAATTTTAATTTGAAAATGAGATTTGTGACTTGATTCGAGACTTTTAGGTTTTATTTCAGACAAACTGAACATTGTCTCAACTGGCTAACCAAAAACAATAAATAATGTTTTTGTTTTTCTAGACTTTCTTTTTTGCCGCATTGGTTATTAGACAATCATTACGGGCAATTTATTGATGTATACACATTTTCTGACGATCTAGTTAATGTGGCCGTTAGGTGCCAACTTTTGGTAAACTGACCATGAATGTTTTGGTTAAATCGAACTAACCGGTAACTCCCAGTACTAATATATTGCACTACATGTATCCTAAACGATTGGTCACATATCGTCCCTAATTTGCCATAGTGACCAATCCAACTTTTTTCAATTTTAAGTTTTCCCGCCCATTGGTACATTTAGGAAGAGACCTACCATTGTATCTAATCCACATGCATGTATTCCTTATAGTTTTGGAGACAGAGCATGCATTCAAATGACGAATGCTCTAACTGGCTATTTTTGTAATTTGGCAAAGTGACCAATACTGTATTGGTCACTATGCCAACTTAATTCGGGATTGGTCACTATGGCAAATTAGGGACGATATTGTTGTTATGAACCCAAGAAAGAATAAAAAAGCACAAAAAACTTACCTATGAACCTCTGTACTACTAATGAGGTGCGCTGGGATACTTGCAGCAGCACCTGGAGAGCTTGCCCTTGTGATTCCCGCTGGGCCAGTAGGGGATGTCCCAACCACCGACAGACCCGCCGGGGAATGCACTCTACCTGGCATGTGGAGTTGGCCTGGTAGGTGCACCTGGGAAGGAGGGTGATGGTAGCGCTGCAACGTTACAAGAAATGAATGGTTTGCAATGCAGTAGTCAACTGACCAAGTCATATGTGTTTACAATTAGACAAGATTTGATATACATGTCTGGTGCCCTGACTTATGTCAGTGGTAAGTACATATTGAAATTTGGATTTCGCAGACTTTACACACTGTTGCTATATCATGTGATTTGGGGTAAGCTTTCACATAGTAACCTCCAGTTCAGGAAAGTCTGGTACCTTTACACCATACACATTCATTGTAAACAGAGTATAGGTACTGGACTTCTCTATAGATTACTCTGCAAAATCTTGCCCTGAGTCACGTGGTATGGCAACAGTGTGTCAAGTCTGTGCAATCCAAATTTTAAATACACTTATCACTGTCTTGAGTCAGTGTACCAGATTATGTCAAAGGTTACACCCAGAAGGCTTATTTGGGAGAGTCCTTGGGAGTAGCACTAATTTCATGGCAGGCAACACTTTGTATGTTTATATGTGCAGTTGGTACACTTTGAACATTGATCTCCACATAACATCAAATGTTGTAAAAATACATTTGAAATACGGTACTTTACTTAAAATTACTAAAATAAAGAATTTTTTCAAATAGAACATTTTAGAGTTCCTACTTTAGTATGACCTACGGAACTCTTTAAATGAACAAGCAATGTTGTTTTACATTACCTATAATGTATTGTTTTGTGTGTACAAGTCATGTACTGTACAGAAGCATGTGTTGCAACCCGTAGAACCTTAATAAGTTTGTTTAGAACCTATGCTGGTGACTTAATTACCAAAAGAGCTATACATTTATCATTCTCAAGTTCCAGTACACTGTAAATACTTTGCCTAAATAAAAAAAAATCCAAATATTACAATCTATTAATTCTAACCCCGAGGTATTCTGGGTAGGAACCTTCCTAAATCCTGAATCCTCCAAAATCCATCAGTGCACTTTTGGAAACATGCCCTTCCTTATCTTCAAAATGCACCATGCATTTTCGGTGATCTTTCATATTCAGCACTTATGGCCTGTACTTCTTGCCAGGTAGTAATTTTGTCCCATTTGAAGAGGTGAAAGCACCAGTTTCCAACAGTGCTGAATTTTTCCCAAAAAGTGCCCCTTGGAGGATTTTGCAGGATATGGGTAGTTAGGATTAATGTTTTATAGGTTTGTTTCAATTCACATTTGCCCGATCCCGCTGAAGTCTGAAAGCATCATAAACTGTTCTATGCTGTTTACCTGTAATTGTTGGCCAGGATGAATCGGTTGCTGAATGGCGGAAGAGGCCAACGAAGTCGTCGTGTTTGGAAACTGACTCTGGGTGACTGGGGTGGTGGTTCTTAAGATGGCCGTCGTCAGGCCACTCTTTGGGGCCGACATAGCGGCTGCTGCAACTGCTCCTGATATCAACAAAAGACAAGTCATGAATTGTTTAATTCAACAAGATCTATAAGATTGTTGCATTCTTCTGCGTTGAGCATGGTAAGGGTTTCAAAATATATTTCTGTTACCTTTTAATTGGCCCTGATGATATTACTTTATTCACTTTATTTCTTCATTGGAATAAACATTTTAACCCTCTTACTATAGCTGCATTTTAGTGGCAAGTAGCTATAGAGGTCAAAACCACTCAACTGCCTGTTTTGACTGTTGACCCAAATGTGCACACAGGGTCATTTTTGACTGGTTTTACTGTCATTTTGACCACCCTGAACAATACCAGACAATGCTTTTACCAGTCAAAAACGGTCGACTCATTTTGACCTGTAAATGTACTTACTACACGTAAGGTTTGAAAGTGTTTGACTTTTAAGTGCACTAGATATACCTTGGCAAGTATATCAACATTTTGACTGATTTTGACCCTTGTAGTAGTAGGAGGGTTAATAGACTGTGACTGTGCAGTCCCTTTAACCCATTAATCTTTAATTTATTTTGTATTTACAGGGAAACTGGTTTTATCAGAATTCTTACCTCGTGGTAAGTGAGATGGAAACGCATGCTGCTGAACCTGCCCCTGTGCCACATGAGTTACCGGGATCATTCCTGGGTGCATGGGTAACGCTCTCACATACTGTGGCATTGGGAGGCTGGTCTGTCCACCCATTGTGCCCGGTTGGGTACCACTGTTGGCTACCTGTGTGGGTGCACCACTACCCTTCAGCTTCTGGCTATCCCCAGTGGAGGTACTGATGGGTGCAGTGGTAGGCAGCCGCATCTGCGAACTAGGTACCAGTTGGGCACCGGGTACTGGGTATGTGGAAGGTAACAGGTGAGTACTAGATACCACTGCGGGGGTACTTTGCACAACATAGGTTCCGGGTGCTGGGTGTGTGCTGGCTACAGACTGGGTACCGGGTACCTGATACACAGCTGAGGTGGCTCGAGTGCTGGGGACTACGTGGGTAGTGGGAAGTGAGTAGGTGGTTGGAACCATCTTTGAGATGGCGGGCCTGGGGATAGTTTGAGATGGTTTTGATACAATCTGCAAGGGAAAGACAAAATATGTAATAATTATTATAAAGAGTTATACATTATTAATTTATGAAGATTAAAATCTGATGATTTCAGCTCAGTTGGTTTGCATTTTTCATGGAAAACATTTTTAATATTTATTTTCAACAGTAATCATACAAAACTTGCAATTTGAAATATGGCTGGGCCGAGTATCCGGATACCCGGCCGAAAATGTCATTACCCGGTTCCATTTTTCGGTTCCAATTACCCGTAAACGACTTTTTACAATTCGGACTTAACATTTGAGCGGAGTGAACAGAAATCTGTCACTCTTGAACAATGTAATGTTTGTGATAAATTGTATCGAATCGTTAATACTACAAAGGGCCTGTCAGCGGCTGCTTCAAACAACTTATCAAACCAGTAGCTCAGGAGGGATTGTTTTCCTAATTGTTTTGTTTGCCTAATTGTTTTAATAAAAACGATACAGTAAAAAAAAGATTGATTTAAGTATGGTATCCTCTGTATTATAAAAATCAAATTTGTTACCATTTACAGTACATGTATTTGTACACCACCGGAGGCATGTTTTCAACAAAAATGAAAACGGGTATCCGAAGTTTCCTGATTTCGGGTATCCGGTTCCAAAAATATCCGAAAACACACACCCCTAATTTGAAATTTTACATCGTCTTTTGAAATTCATTTGCAAATACAGTTGGTATCTTTAAAATGAGAAGCGTGATACTATGCATGTTTCAGATCAATTTAAGAACAGTTTAATTTATCAATATTGTTCAGACCCAACTACCCCAAATCCATCAACTTCCAGCAACTGTTTTTTGTTAAAGGGACAGTATTATCACGATCAACAGGGCATTGAATCGTAGTGCTAAATTTAGATTAACCCAGTGACTAAAATTAATACCCCACATGATAAGGCAATATTACCGTTGCTGCTGTATAAATGAGCCAGTAATTTTTAGTATCTGTGTTCATCTTAAACTAGGACATCAATTCCATGCCCTATAGAAAGTCTGCTCTGATCGTGATGATACTGTCCCTTTAAACTTTAATGGATTTCACACTGCATTGCCCAGCCAAAGGAACTCTGCATGAGGTCTGGTGTACCAATTCCATCAAAGTCTAACGGCCGAGTGGCTGTGTTACTATATGGGGTGGACTTTGATGGATCGGGTAAGGCACCTAGCACCAAGACGGCTTAGGGTTAAACTGAAGGGTTAAGATTAAACTGAAGAAAACTTACAATAGGTGCGACTGAGGCAGATGTTGGCATCCTTGTTTCCATGACATGTTTCTGCTGGGTGATGGTGAATATCGATTGCGGCGAATCAACAGGGAGCGAGATACTTATAGGAGGATTGACCGGCTGAACTACAACCTTTGGGTTACTCGGTTTCTCGACAGAACGGGCAGCTGCGCTTGTAGGGGTGCTGGCTTGGCCAGGATTGGAACTCCCACTACCAGGGAGAGGTGACGACTGACTACTCATATCAATAAACAAATTCTGACATGGGGGTGAGGAAAATAAATAAGCGTGTATTTAGTATAAGGTTTCTCTTCTAACTTACACATTTGTATATCAAATATAAAATTACGTGTACCAATTCTTTAACTCTAACCCCCTTCAATAACTGGCTAGACACCCTGCTCGATGCAACAACATCCATCAGTTGTCCAAGTGTGAAGCTGCCCTAACCCCCTTCAATAACTGGCTAGACACCCTGCTCGATGCAACAACCTCCATCAGTTGTCCAAGTGTGTAGCCTGCTGAGTGCAACAAGATCCATCAGCAAGAACAAAATATATTTGTTCTCTGCTCACTTCAACAAGATTTGACAGATTTTGTATATTTCAGGGGTGTGATTTGACAATAGTAAAAAAATCCTGAAAAATGGGTAGCAGGCCTGGGTCTCCCTTTGGTCTGGAGGACAAAGCCCCCTGAACCTCCTGTGGGTAGCAGGCCTGGGTCTCCCTTTGGTCTAGAGGATAAAGCCCCTGATCCTTCCTGGATGTTTAATTTTTAATTTTTGAGGATTTACAAAAATTATGAGGCAAAGGGAGATATGTATAAAAAAAAATTATAAAAAAATTAAAATAAAAAAATAAAAAAATTAAAAAAATCTGAAATCAGGAAAAATCACAGGCCTGATATGTGTGTGGCGGTCCAGGAAAACCCAACACATGGTCAAATTTTTACAATTCTTGTTGAGCATTTAATCAAGTAATACGCCCTTTACTGATCTCATAACAGTTTTAATGAGTTCAATATTCAAACCACAACTAAAGTTATGACCTTTCAAAGACGGTTTATTCTAAAACCCACAAACCGAGAAATTAGGCTTCAAAGTTGGCTATGCAGTAAACGTAAATCCCTTGAACTATTAATAGGACAGGATCAGGACTAGTGTAGAGCTTTCCATTGATGGGTTATTCATAGGGGGGCGTGCTTTGGGAGAATTCATGAGCGTCGGCCAAAAAGTGCATTGTTTTAGAGTGAATTTTTTAAATCTTCTAATTATTTTAAAATGCATTGGGTTAAAAAACATCCCAAAAATACATTTTATACTTTGATTTTCCTAAAAAAATTTTTTAAGAGGAAATTTAAAGACAACAACTTCCATTTGGAACCAAAATCTCAAAAATGACACTATGGTAAATTTTTACGTAAATCGGTCCATAATTACAAAATGTGCGTGGCAACTTCCGACGGGTTTTCCCCGACTGCCACACATTTGTTGCATTATTTTGCGTTCAGTGTGGTTAGGGTTGAATGGAAGGCACAACATTGGCAGTAACCTGATTAACAAATTATTTTCAAAAACTACTTGATTCAAAGTTGGTAACGATATCAATCATCCTGAACCATTATTTTGTCTGTAGTGCTCATATTTCAGAGAAAACAAATAAATATGCACATTTTTAAAAAGTGTTTTCTGTGAAATTCAATAATGTTTTATTTTAACTATTTTTCAAGGCTTCAAATTGAGCTGAAACTTTCACAGGTCGGTAGTTTAATGTACATGTATATCTTACTTCATACTCCTAGAAGCAGTTTTGCCAACATTACCAATGCTGTACCTTCCCTTTAATGTATATCTTGATTCAAAGAGAGTAAGCATACTCATAGAAGCAGTTTGGCCAACATTACCAATGTTGTACCTTCCCTTTAATGTATATCTTGATTCAAAGAGAGTAAGCATACTCATAGAAGCAGTTTGGCCAACATTACCAATGCTGTACCTTCCCTTTAATGTATATCTTGATTCAAAGAGAGTAAGCATACTCATAGAAGCAGTTTGTCAACATTACCAATGTTGTACCTTCCCTTCAATGTATATCTTGATTCAAAGAGAGTAAGCATACTCATAGAAGCAGTTTGTCAACATTACCAATGTTGTACCTTCCCTTCAATGTATATCTTGATTCAAAGAGAGTAAGCATACTCATAGAAGCAGTTTTGCCAACATACTGTACCAATGGAAATGACCTCCATTGTTTCACCTGACATTCCATCTCAAGAAAGGAAAAAAAAATCAGTTTCGATCTTAATGATCATAGTGTCACAAATAAAGTGTGTGGGAGAAGCACTGCAATATGGGGCAGGTGTCATACGGTTGAATGCTTCATGAAACCATACTAACATAATGTACCATGGTGTGTGTGTGCGCAGATCTTTTAAACTCTGTGCTTTTGAGACTGCAGGAATAAAAATTCAATAGCTAACTTGGGTGTGAATACATCGCTCTAGATATGGCCCTAGTCCCAACCCACACCTAGCATTGGTCACGGCACCTGCATAAAAGCAGTGCAGGTGTCATACGGTTGAATGCTTCCTGAAATATACATACATAATGTACCAGTGTATCAGTCTTTTAAAACCCTCCTACTACTACAAGGATCGAAATCAGTCAAAATGTTGATATACTTGCCAAGGTATATCTAGTGTACTTAAAAGTCAAACACTGTCAAGCCTTACGTGTAGTAAGTACATTTACAGGTCAAAATGAGTCGACCATTTTTGATTGGTAAAAGCATTGTCTGGCATTGTTCAGGGTGGTCAAAATGACAGTAAAAACCAGTCAAAAATTCCCCTGTGTGCACATTTGGGTCAACAGTCAAAACGGGCAGTTGACTGATTTTGACCTCTATAGCAACTTCCCACTAAATTGCAGCTATAGTAGGAGGGTTAATTTAAACAAAAATCACAGATTTTGGAAAACATTTGTTTTTTAATCACCACCACAAAGTCACAATTCCTGAAGGAAAATAAAAACAGGGCAGTAGCTATTTTTTTGACTTTCTGTACCTGCAATGCATGTCAGTACACACAAATACTGTAGCATTTATGTGGCTGGGTCACACAATTAACTCGCTTGCGAGGCCCCCTTACATGTATCTGCAAATTTTCAATCCTAGGAGTGCGTCCACCGATTGAGTGCGCACTCGTAGGTTACCCACCCAACTTTGGGGGGGGGGGGAAATCGGTAATTCAAGTAATTAAAAGAATGGCCTGATGAGACTGCAAAATACAAATCAGCCGACTTAAGTGGGAATATACCGATCCAGATAGGTAAATAGTCCCTACCCACCCTTAGTGATGCGAAAAACTCTGTCACGCCATCTGCATAAATGCCAAGTGCTTGACCTACATAGTAACAATTGTCATGGGAATGCTTAATCCTGTTGGTTAATCTGTATTGTTTGATTGACAGGCTGGATAGGTGTATTATATATATATAAAAAACACATGGCCTTCTGCTTACATGTAGAACGGGTTATCCTAAAGATGAATCGCCCAATATTTGTGTTATTTTACTGGCATTATTTGTTTTAATTTCTAACTGCAAATTTTTTTTAGTAGGGAAACAAATACCTTTGTAAAAGGACAGCTCATTTCCCACTAGAAGGACAAACAAATACAAAATTTTTTAATTTGTTTATTTGTTTAATTCCACAGCATCATAATTCAATTAGGTAGTATAAACACTGATTAGAATATTTAAAAAAATTGTAATACTGGCTATTAATAGAACTTTATCATGGTGCAGTCATCTTGTTTTTCTTCCATTCAAAGCAGTGTAACCAAACCGAGGCTGGAAGGGAAAATAGTCCGGTCTCTTTTTTATGTTATGAGACTGAGTACAATTGTCAATGGGTATACAGGGAATATGACAAATTAAAGCAGCAGTGTGATAAAGATCTGTAGTAGGGTGATGCACGGGGGTATACCCGCTAGAAACTTTAAAATGAGATATTTCTCAAATTGTTTGTTTGAAGCTTTGATTAAATCAAAATCAAACAGTTATTTAGTTCCTAAATAAATTAAAGACAGGTCCATCATATTAATAATCAAGTTTTTGGCATGTTTACTGCAAAATCAGACTTCTCTAAATTATATTGTGAAATGTATCATTTTTAAGAATTTGTTTTCCTCTTCAAGTAAAATACCCATGTTTCAATGAAAAAGAAAATTTCTGGAAATAAAACGTAAGCATCAAAATAGCATAAAAACGGCTATACATCTTTAACCCTCCTACTTCTGGTACCTTTTTCATACAAGTTGATCCACCATTTGAAACCATTCGCTTTTGTGGTTTTGAATGGTGAAATAACTGTGTACAGTATTGATTCCCCAAATGGTTTTGAATGGTAGGTCAACTAATACAAAACCTTGTTTGCATACTTCTAAGTGGTGAATCAATGGACCCTCTATGCATTTGAATGGATTTGAATGGTAGTAAAGCTTGCTACCAACACTGTTCAAATGGTATCACCATGTGTGTACAAAACCAATGGGCATTTTGGTAAATGGAAATTTTGAATGGTTTCAAATGGTCAAACAGTAGGAGGGTTAATGTCTTGACTATAAATGGTACAATATTGGTATTTGGTACAATAAGTTCATTTCAGACCACTAGTTTTCATGTAATATTTCATGATTCTTTGTTAGACCAAAAAACACAGTCTCGGTTTCTGGTCTCCATACGTCGCTTCAGACCCGCACATCAGCATTTTTAATTTTCTTTTTTTTTGCTATACGAAACGATGTCCAATTGCAGCCAAAATTGCTCAATCGATTGGAATTCTGCCATGCTGTGTTTTAAATGACTTTCACATAGGGATATGAACGTTTGCCTGATTTGTGAGGCCTCTCTTAGCCACCATACTTTGTGTATGGGAAATTTGGTCCCCGTGTATACATGTATCACGTATTTCCCTGTTGGCAAAAAAAAAAGGTGTGCCACTGCACTGATTTTGAAGCCGACCGATGACCAGAAACCGGAGACTTTTTTGGTGGGGCCTTACTGTTAAGTACTTTTTTTCTGCGGATTTTCATATAACCCCATTTTAGTATTTATAGTCAGAACCCTACAGAGTGCAATGGAGTTCTAAGGTTTTTAACCAGAGCATTGTTTCACCTAGCTCCATGTAACTGTGTAGTCTCGTCGTACCTCCTCATACACCACTACATCGTCTCCCATAAACTGTGTGATGCAAAATATTTTGGGTGCAATATAATTTGAAGACCATGTACCTATTTCTGTTAAATTATCGAACTACAGTATTACATAGCCAGAAGGATGTCTGAATGTCTTTTGCACACCCTGTTCCAATTTTGGACGTCCTTATTTCATCTGTCATGTGTCATGTGTAGTACATGTAAAAGTGATCAATTTGGACACTCCGTTTTGAAATTACCAGCAATTTTGGACACCCTATTTCTAAATCCTGACTAACACTTGTATCGAACCGATATACTAGTTAGTAAATTAGAATAACAAAATTTATCCGACAGATACAATGAATAAATTTCCCATTTACAATAATGCCTCTCCAAAATGCCACATCGTTTTTCTGGTGCACTAGTTCAAATACGGTCATCGTGGCAGTTAACCACGACGTCATCGCTGCGGACGGCTAAATGCATGGACATGCAATTTGAACTGTTTGAACTAGCGCACTGGAAAAACGAACCAAAATATTTTGCACCACACACAGTTTATGGGAGACAATGTAGCAGTGTATATGGAGACTACATCACTACATGGAGCTACATGTACATGTATGTTCCACCCAGCTTTCACACACCGTAATTTGATTATTTTTTAGAGGACAGCCTGATAAATTCTTAACCTTTAAAAAAATAGTATGACCATTTTAGGTCATGCGATGTATCATATTATTCTAACCATTATATTTAAATTTCATAACTTTATGATCCCCCTCGAAAAAAATAATTCAACATTTTTAAAGGTAAAATCAGTCATGACCACAGAACATCGAACAAGTTTTTAACCGGTTTGCAAATACTGAAATAGTTTGCAACTGAACTTTTTCATAATAACTAGCAAATCCCAGGCCAGCTGGCCATCCAGGCCATGATAAGCATTGCAAGCCAGAGTTTTTCTACACACAACTCACAATGCCACAGTCGATCAGTTTACATGAACAACGTGACAAGGGCAGAGACTGGCGTGCCGTGAACAGAAGCCGACGGACATGACGGAACCCACTTACTTAATTTTTTGTTAACATAATTATTTTCTCTACAACGACATCTTTAATCACAACACAAAAACAACAAGTACAGTCAAGAATAACAACACACATTTATTATTTATCACCGACAGTTTTGTGAGGTGTAAAAACCAAACGTATTTTATTTTAAGAAGTGGAAATTGAAAAAAATAACACATAAAAACACCGTGTTCATTCGCTCCACACTGTGTTCTACGTTGAGTTTTGTAAACGCTGGTAATTTACTGATTATTTGCACTTCTCTACTTAAAAAACCTCTCGAGGAATTTTTACCAAAATACCGGGATAAATAATTCTTATGTATAAACTTTTATACTACTTACTTATTTCAACGTTGCAATACTCGGTCGATGCTGAAATTTGGGGTTAATTTTCGGCATTCTTTCTCATGAAGGCGTACTACACTTCCGATTTTTTTGAACGATGTATCTCAATTCCACAGCTTTCAGATACAACAAGTATGATTGGTTTATTTTACATGCAAATTACCTCTACCGAGTGGCTGATAACACGATCTCAGCGATTGGTGAAGCTGTTCAATTTTTATGGTATGGTCTATAAAAATTAGGGTAAATAATGTATAAGGACATTAAATATTTCGTTATTATAGTTATTAATTTAACGTCAATGGACAAACAGTATAACAAAATATAATATAATGGTAATTGGAATAATTATCAGAGAAGATTAGGCGAAAAAATTGCTGAGTAGGGAACAAATTTCCAGGGATGATTTTAAACATTTAATATTTTCCCCTATACATAAAATAGTTTCATCCTCGTTGCGATCAATTTTCCCGCGGTTTCGACTATTTTATGGAGGGATAATATTGTTGAAAGGTCATTTCAATAAAGTATTAAAGTAATATTTTGGTAATATAAAGAAATATAAAGATCTTATTAATAATTATATATATATTTAATTACTTTGTGAGTTATTACTGTCCTTTGTATTAAAATAAAAGACAAATAATGGAAACGGAATATCACACACCCCTCTAAATATTAGTTTGACAGTCCACTATTGACGATGTCGACCCCGGCTGATTGTTTTCTGTGTGTGAACATGAAAGTAGCGTGCGTTGTGTGTGCTACTCCTATGCGTACGTCTTCTCAATGCCCGTATCGTGTGTACGACGTGTACGTGTACTGAATGCATATAGTTATCATATGCAGGCGCTATGCGGACGACATGTTCTCTGTTGTAATATGTTGAAGAATAATGACTTCCCCTACTGAAAACCGACTGAAACAACTAGAAATCATCGAAAATGACATCGCAAATGTGGTCTTAAATGCAGGTAAATTGCGCCTCTTTCTTTTTGTTGTCAAAGGGGTATAATTTGGCCACAGAAAGATAGTGATTTTTTGGATTGAATACTCTGGAAATTATGTGAATTTGGAAGAAATGTAAACGTGGTGATAACATTATTGGATGTGGTAGCAGAGCTTGCGCGCCATGATGGAACCCCGGATGACCTTGGGTGAAGTATTATTTTGATTTACTACAGATCGTCCGGACCACATTCGACTCGAGGGGAAGTGCTAAATTTGGGAGAACAAATAATGAAATTTACAGAAAGGGTTAATTTGACAAAAGAAAATTTTCCTCTGTATACTTGTTATAGATTGAATGATGGACATTTAATTTAGTAGAATCTTTTGTTGAAAAATAGTATGACAGAGGCCTTTGGCTTTAGGGCCTACCAAATTACTTTCAAGTTTCATGAAATAATACTAACAGTAAACTAAAACACAGTTAATGTTACTGTTGTGTTAGTGTCTCCGAGACTGATGTATCACACATATGTTTTTACTTGTCAACAATTTCCCCAGATTTGTGTATTCATTTGAACATTCATAATTTCCTTTTAGAAGGGAAAACAAATAATTTGAAATGAGATAGGCCTATTAGTATTACACAAAATAGTTATCAGATTCAGAAGCTTGGTTTAACGTTAGTTAACGTTGACAGTAAAAAATTGCCAGTAGGAGTGTTTTAACTCTCCTACTGTTTGACCATTTGAAACCATTCAAAATTTCCACTTACCAAAATGCCCATTGGTTTTGTACACACATGGTGATACCATTTGAACAGTGTTGGTAGCAAGCTTTACTACATGTACCATTCAAATCCATTCAAATGCATAGAGGGTCCATTGATTCACCACTTAGAAGTATCCAAACAAGGTTTTGTATTAGCTGTACTACCATTTGGAAAGATCTAAACAAGGTTTTGTATTAGCTGACCTACCATTCAAAACCATTTGGGGAATCGATACTGTACACAGTTATTTCACCATTCAAAACCACAAAAGCGAATGGTTTTAAATGGTGCATCAACTTGTATGAAAAAGGTACCAGAAGTAGGAGGGTTAATGAAACATAAATGCCACTTTGTGTTTTTCACTATTTCAATGGCCTTATATTTGTTTTTTGCCTTATAATTGCTTTTATCAATACGCATAGTTGGCCATTTTCGTTGTAATTACTGTCAAATGCTGGGATTTCAGGTAAGGCTGTGTGTGGGGAATGGGGATGCTAGTAGTTTTTAACAATTATAGAGACTGGAAATTATGACAGTAAGTCCACATTTATTATGACTCGAATAAAACAAGAGAAGCTTGTGTTCGTATTGGTAATTTTATACATTCGGGAGTATTTATGTGTTACAAAATTGTGTACAGGTACCCGGGTATCCGAAGATTTCCAATTTTGGTTATCTGGTTCCCGAAATAACCGAAAAGGCACAGTCTTAATTTGTGGCACTCGATTAACCCTAACTCCCTAGACAACAAAAGCAGTTGGAGGATTTTGAAGGATTTTTATTGTTCAGTAACAATGCTTAGGGAGTTAGGGTTAAGAAACAATACTGAAAAAATTAAAAGGAAA
Source organism: Zoroaster sp. YZ-2022 (assembly GCA_029582265.1). Classification (NCBI taxonomy): domain Eukaryota; kingdom Metazoa; phylum Echinodermata; class Asteroidea; order Forcipulatida; family Zoroasteridae; genus Zoroaster; species Zoroaster sp. YZ-2022. Next base: position 36,022,549 of record CM055829.1, on the reverse strand, counting down.
TATTTTACTTTATTACCTGCGCATGCCCACAAATAGTATGAAGAAAGCTGAAGCAGATGATGAAATGGTCATCACCCACAAATGAAATGCCAAAAATTCCTAAAAATTCAGGGTCCCTGCAGTAGGGTTTTCAGTTTGTACATGCTTGACCGAAGCCCGCCACACGTACAGCGCATCGCCCGCAACAAAAAACATCAAAATTTTGAATCAATTTTTTTTACTACTTTTACCAATCAAAATCTTACATGTAATACCTCATTGGAAAGCTTATAGTTTCAGCTATCCAACAATGTACATAAAATAGCAATCGGAAGTACGTGCGAAAGCCTATGTTTTTATGAATGAACCACTCTCGTCCCGCCCAGCCTTTCGCAAAGTGTTGCGAGATCGGGCGCATTCGGCGCGTAAAATTTGCCGCGCTCTGCTGAGGGCATCCACTTAGGAGCTGTCTCCGCGCCCGAGTACATTGTGATTGACATGAAAACGGGTTTCCCTATTGAGTCAAAGGGCTCCTTTACATACCCATGCTTGCTCGATCTCCATAACTACTCTACAACCGAAGCTACGAAGAGATAAAAAGTAAACACCGTTTTTTTGAGGTAAAATCTTCAAGTTGAAAGGTAAGAGCGGTGTCTGAATGAATTTTACACCTCTTTTCTATCATATGTGAAAGTTTTGAGCCGTAATTTTGTTTAGTTTTGAGCGGAGAGTGTATTTTTTACACCCTTTCAAAAGCTCTTATGAGGGAAACGAGCACGAACACTGTACGTGTGTATCACGGTGTGTGTAGGCTGATTCAACGGTTTTGGTGTCATTAGGGATGTACACAGTGTATGGACAGTCGCGCTTCATCGAATGCTGTATATTTGATTAAATAAAACAGGATTCCTCAAAAACTACTCTTCCGATTTTCTTGATTTAAAAACCATTGTATTTCTTTCATCAAGACCTTTAATTTGATATAAATATTGAGCATATTGGTTTAGGAGTAATTTTTCACCTGAAAACCCTACCTGCAGTTAAAAAGTGGATTAACAATGGATTAACAGTGGAGTGTCGTGGCCGAGCGGTCTAGCGCACCGAACTCAAGTTCTGGTGTTGCCAGCAGCAGGGTGTGGGTTCGAGCCCCGGTCGTGACACTTGTGTCCTTGAGCAAGATACTTAACCATAATTGCTTCGTCCTTCAGATGGGACGTTGTCAGTAGGTCCCGTGGTACTAGATTAAGTAATGCACGAAAAGAACCCAGGACACTTATCGTGGAAGTGTAAGGGGTTTACCCCGGTGTTTCTGGTTCACATTGCAAGCGCTCTTGTTTACAGGTTTCCTCAGGCTTTCGAGCTTACAGTGCTTAAGTGCGCTTTTCTGAGGCATCCCTTGGTTTCATTACCAGAAATGATAAATGAAATGAAATGAAATGAAATGAACAACCTCACTAAAGTGTCTCCAATCATTTTAAGAATGTAAGTTCAGAAATGGGGTTCATGTTAAAGTGAGAACGTCACGATCAACAGGGCATAAGGCTTATCGCAAATAGCAGCTGCAAGGAATTGTGGGATGTCTGTGGGCGCAACAGCGCCACTGCGTGCCGCGCGGACAAACAAAATATTATTGACGTCACAAAAGCTGCGCCAAACAGATGCCCCAAATTGTATCCCTGTATGCTTTGCGGCAGTTGCTTCAGTGCTATTTGCGATAAACCTTATGGAATCGGATTGCTAGTTTTAGATTAACTCAGTGACTGAAAATAATGCCCCACATGATAAGGTCATATACCGTTGCTACTGCATAAATGAGCCAGTAATTATCAGTCACTGTGTTCATCTTTAACTAGAACACCGATTCCATGCCCTGTTGAAAGTCTGCTCTGATCGTGATGATATTGTCCCTTTAACATTGGTCTGCTGGCCAAATGCCATTTAAAATGGGAGCAAATAAGTTCAACTCTCTCCAAAGGTCTGGTCGGCAATTCAAAAATATGCAACCATAAAACTGAGTGCAGATTATCTTTGACGTTGATAATTAGTCACAGTTGTGATGCTTGTGCAAGATTGTGCATAGGTACATGTACAACTGTAGATCAAATAAACATTAACTTCTAGAGTAGCACAAAACCAGTGTATTAGCCAGGATTTTGAAAAAGGCATCCAAATTTGTTATTTTCCAGACAAAAACGGGGTGTCCAAATGCTATACATAAATTAGCATACTACAAATAAAACGGTGTTGATTCACAGAAGAGGGCATCTGAAGGACAACTTGAAGTATTACTGGCTTAATACTATGCTTCAAACTGTGGTCTTAAAACAACTGGAGCCATTGTTCATGATAAAACAATGGTAACTACATATGTGTTCCATAAAATTCCACAAATTAGCCCATCTGTTACATGTGTGTTTATATTGCATGCGTTCCACAACGTTTTGCGTGCTATTTTTTTTCAGTGGCATATCAGTACCACAAAGTTCCACTGTGAAAAAACCTAAGTCCTCCGTACTGGTCACCAACTGAGTGTTCCACAGAGTACTGCATGGTACTATGTGGAACTGGCCTGCTATGCATATACTGGATGTTGTTTGTTTTTCAGAGGCCATGGTACAATGTGGAACTGGCCTGCTAGGCTGACATTATAATCTGTTTGCTTTTTGTTTGCTTTCAATTAGGGTTTTACTGGCAACTTGTTTATTTCTTGTCTATTCAAGGTAGTATGTGGAATAAATTAGTTATTTTTTCACACACATTGTACTTTTTTATTTTATTTTATTTTTCTCAACTTTTGTACAGTGTTTTTTTTTTTTTTTTGGTGGGCTCAGATTCTTTCCATTAGAACCCTCCTATTATCAGTGTTGTTCTTAACAAAGTCGATCCATTCTTCAAAATGTCACAACCATGAGATGTTGAGGCACACACTTTCTTATCTGAAGATTAATGGCATAGCCCAAGGCTCTTCAGAGAGATGAGTTAAACTGAAGCAGCCACCTGCTTTGTTTCATTGCAAGGTTAACTTGAAATAAACCAGTGCAGTAACTTGGGGTATACACATGCTACCCCAAAAAAGTCCTTCTCCTAGTAAGGTACCAAAAAAGTCCCAACACAAACTACCCTGTACAACGTACATGAAGGACTTAGAATGTTATAATAACAAAATACACTGTACATATAGCAGGAGTTATCCACAAAATACCATGTGGTACACTGGGGCACACTCAGTTTGTGTAAAGGTCAGAACACTTTGTTTTTGTCCCACGGGCATTTTGGGGTATCCATGTACCGTTCTTGTGTACAGCATGCAATATTTTAAGGCATGCATAGAAAAAGCCTTGTGTATTTAGCAGCATTTTGGAGACTGCATGCATACAAGGGTTAGCATACCTGTTGTTTATTTGAACACAAACAAACCCCCAAGTTAAATTAGGCCAAGTATTTATTTTGTGAGGGTTGTCCCTATATTCTTTATAATTCCACAACCAAATTTCCACATTTTGCTCTGCCAAGATATTCTTCAAAATTCCACAATCTGCCGTGGTATTAGGTGGAACCCCAGTGTACATTGTCAAAGTAGTACACATATTCTTCAAAATTCCACAATCTGCTGTGGTATTAGGTGGAACCCCAGTATACTTTGTCAGAGTAGTACACATATTCTTAAAAATTCCACAATCTGCTGTGGTACAAGTTAGAACCTAACTACATTGTCAGAGTAGTACACATATTCTTCAAAATTCCACACAAGTAGAATTCTGTGGAATTTTGTGGAATAAATCGGTTCTGTATAAAAGTGCACTGACAGTAGGAGGGTTGGTTGCAACAAAGTGTATCAACCTACGAAGAATACTTTTTTGATTTGGGTCATTGAGAAGCAGTGTTGGAGTCAAGACCTCAAAGTCTGAGGCCAAGACCTCATTTTAGAGTGTAATGGTACTGGAGAGCGACAGACGGGACATGCCTGATTGAATTAGCCAAATACAGGTTTATCTCATATGCTGATTGACTGTACTCGGCAAGTTGGTATTAGCACTGAAGGTGAACCAACTAGCAATTCTGCAGAATGTCCTCATTGCACTTAAGAGGCCGTTTCACACGAGACCGTTTTAACAAGGGACCTTTACTACATGTATAAATCGCATCCATGTTAAAAAATAGCAAATTATCCCAGTCGTGTGAAAGTTATCCTTGTTAAATAATTACCACGGACCCTCATTATTCATAACAGAGATCGAGACCTCCTCCAAAAAATCGCAATGATGCTAAAATCGCCACGATAGGTCATGTGAAACGCTTCGTGCGCCCAAACAGGGGACCCTTGCTTTGGCGGTATAATTTCCCATGTGCAGATCGTGTCACTAGATCAGCTTGCAATAATCCCGGGATGTGTGTTGGTAAACAACTTGTCAGTGTTGTAGTCAAGACCAGCTTGTCCGAAACCGAGACCAAGGCATCCGAGACCATGCATTTCGAGACCGAGACCAAGGTATCCGAGACCGAGACCAAGACCAAGCATACGTACATAAAAAAGTAAATTGAAGCTGATTATCAAAATATTCACACTTAGTCAACTGTAAAGATTTACACAACACACAAATTTAATCTTTCAAGTTTCGACAAGACTGAGGTTGAAGACTCAACAGCAGCTCTTTATTTCAATGTTATGTACACCTTATATTTAGCCCGTTTTTTTTTCAAATAGTGAAAATATTCAACACCCAATGCTACTGCTCATGATAAGTGGTTACTGGTTAGATGTGTCACATCAAAAATCCTACAAGAAATGAAGCCTAGTTACCCCCTGATATATAGATTATAAAATATGCACAGTTTCGTAAGCGTGTGTAGCATGCCCGACGTATACCAGTGACATACACGGGCAACTGTGCTCAGCGCGGGTACCATTCCGAATTGGCATGCTGCAGCGGGTCAGGTCTCCATTCAAGCTTCAATATCTTTCGTCGACGCAACAGCCTGAAAACTTGCACATTGGAAGTCGTTTGACACAGGTAAAGGACTACTGAATAAAGACTAGGTTAGCGCAAATCTAATTTATAGAGGGCGCATTTTGCAATTTTAACATGGTGTTTTATTGTGAGCGAGCCAAGTTCGTCGCGAACGTATTTGGCTATTTTCTCTGCAAAAAATTAACGTGAGTTGTTGTGGTCTCGACGGGTCTCGGGGGTAAAATCCGAGACCTTGGCATCCGAGACCGAGACCTGCCCATTCGAGACCGAGACTTTTATAGGGCGAGACTGAGACCAAGACCGGCAAAAAAGGTCTCGAGACGGTCTCGAGACCGAGACCAGGTCTCGAGACCTACAACACTGCAACTTGTACGTCCCCATCACATTGATCAGAGAATGAAACGGTTTCATCGTAACTCCAAGAGACTTTCTTGGCCCGGACACGTTTATTTTTCTCGTTGGATGGCCTTACGTTACAAATCTGGCTCTGTGAATCTGTCGGAATTGTTGCAAGTATACTTGGTTCGATATCCATAATAAAACGAGAATAAAACGAGAATAAAATTGTTGGGAAATGGGAAGGAAATGAAAATAAAATGTGAGAGAAAGTAACATTTGACTTCGCACAACGCATATATCTTCGCGGGAAAACCACTGGTAACATAGAAGAAAGCATTCAGTGAATAAGCTCTGCGCGCGGTACCAGTGAAATATTGGATTGCACTATCATGACCTTTGACCCTCCATGGAAAACGAGGGATGTTAGTTTTGGCGTGAGTGGAAGTCGTGTGAAAGTTTATTAAAAAATCGCAAACGACCGAGGCGACAGACAACTGGCGCCCATTATTACCAAGGACCTTTGTTATCGGTGCTCGTGTGAAAAGGGCTCAAGAACATCAACTTTGTTAGATTATGATTCCACCTCTGTTGAAGATTCATTCCACAGGAGTGCTGGAGGCAGGGACTTTTAATGTTCTTATTGCAAGTTTATACAATGTCGGATATCTGACACGATTGTCTAATCCAAATCTGTAAGCACCCTGAACTTAGCTCACTGAGATCAATGACATGATCAAGAAGCTTGGCCATTTGTAGACAGGTGCTATTTTTGTCACTGCTTTTGGTCCTATTCCGAAGACTTTGGTACTTAGCCAGAAGCCTAGGTACCTTAGCAGTTGGTGGTTGTTCATCTTCGCTACTTTCTTCCTGTTACCCTGATGATGATGTGTTGTTGGAGGTGGATTAAACGTAAACTTGTTTTATTAAAATTATTTCTAAAATATTTATAAAATTATTTCTAAAGTTAAACTACGAGCGATCAGCGAATGTCAATACGAGATATACTGTACGCAACTTGGTAGGATGTACACATACAATATGTCATACACGTTGACCGGTCATACACGCATGTCGCATGACATAATAATAATAATGTGTGGACTTATATAGCGCATGCCCTTCCAACTTGGCCGCAATGCCCCCTCAAAAAGTACACATGTCGCAGCCAACTTGGCCAGCGTGCCCTTTTGTATTTACCTCTACATCCTATCATGACAATCATACATCACGGACATTGTGTAGATGATCCATGCATACAAACACCATTCAACAAACGGCGGTGAAAATAATACACGTCTTTTTATCGTTATTGTCGTTTGTTCGTACATCACGCGTCGTAGCTTGCATGCTAGCTACATTGTAGCTCCCATGTCGATGTCAGATCAGACTCACACCGTACCCCGGCTAGCCGGCCCTTCTCGATCTCACAGCCATGGCCCCACACACACGGCGCGGCGTTGCTGTGATTGTACAAGCGGCTCTAATCTCGTCCCCATGCGCTGAACAGCCGGCTGTATGTGTACAAGGTACCAGTGTCGTGATTGTAAAATCACCACAAACGGGTCGGATACCAGCACACGTTTTAGATACAGCCAGCCGCACATGGTGTAGTCTTGCATACATGAATGCACGGTAAACAGCGCAGTGATCGTACAAGAACTGAATACTCTTGATTGATACATGTGACCTAGAAAGTAGACGTGTATACACTGGCTGTAAATAAATTTAAATTAAAGGTTTGAAATGATTGGCCTTGGTGCCCCCTTGAGTTGGCCTTGGTGCCCTGTGGAATTTTGATGAGGGCAAGGCCAAAGTGGCCTGCCCCTTTTTTGCCCAAGATCGAGGCCCGAGTATACAGCTCAATTGCTGCCATTACAGCCCATATAGGGCTAATCAACCAACTCTGCCCTCACAGGTACCCATTTAACCTCTGGGTCGAGAGAAGCAATTATGGTTAAGTGTCTTGCTCAAGGACACAAGTGTCACGGCCGGGATTCGAACCCACATTCTGCTGCTAACACCAGAACTTGAGTCCGGCAAGCTAGACCGCTCGGCCACGACACTCCACGACGACACACAGTTCATGCTGCTGCGTGTCGATATGCTAGCGAGCCCTCCCTGCGGAAATTCTTTTGATACTCACTACGCGTTATGAATTGCCTGGTGATACAGGATCGACTCCAAAAGCGGTTAATCGAATAATCAACTTAAAACATTCTGGAGTATTTAACGGGTCTCGTCAAGGTCTCAACTCTGAGACTATTCGAAACCTGAGTCTGAGACCGAGACCTCAACATTTCGAGACCTCAAAATCATTGAGAAGTTAGTGGACTAGATAAGTCAGGCTTACTGGTTCGGCCAGTAGAAATAAGGGGAAACACTGAAGGTAGTGATGTAGGATCTTACAAATTTCAAATATTTGATTAATTTGATAGGTCGTGCAGTTGGTGAACTGAGTGAAGAAAAACCCAACGAACACTTGACTGAGCATTACACCCGAACATTCCTCAAGACGTTAGAAAAAGTGGAAAAATCTCTCTCAGAGCAGATCAACTACTTGTCTCAAGTTGCGACTGGTGAGAAAACAGTTTTTGTGTCGCTAATTGCATTTTGGGCATTTTTACAGTTAAAAATATAATTGTATTATGTGTCAGTACTTTAAGGATTGAACTAGGATCCTAGTCTCAACAGTTCCCGCCTGCGCGCCTCAACGAACTAATCCTCCAGCAGCCTACTTAAGCAGCAGCATTTTCAAGAGTCCGACATTCTCCTGAGGACGATCAGAGCATACTGATCGAAACGTCGAGTTGTACCTCCAGTTCTTTTCAGAACTAATTACTACACAATTGAGATTCCACATGGTGTCATCCTCACCATGCAAAGCTACAAGTTTTACCTAAGTTTCTTGATATTGGAAAAATCCTGTCTGAACCGTCTGACAACAACTATCTAATTCCTAAATGCGTCAAACTCAAACCAGCTGATTTTGATATAATTTGGTGGATTTAGTCTTGCATAGCCCAGCCATTGATACTTGGCATAAGGCCAGGTGTACATGTACATCAAAGTCTAAAGGTTTGGTAATTGGGTGATACTGATTGTTGTTACTGCATGGACATGTTATTATATGACGGTACCTTGAACAGAAGCCTACGGGATAAGTTTAATAATGGAACATAGTTTATTTAACCCTCCTATTATAGCTGCATTCTAGTGAGAAGTCAAACTCGGTCAACTGCCTGTTTTGACTGTTGACCCAAATGTGCACACGTGCATTTTTTGACTGGTTTTTACTGCCAATTTGACCACCCTCAAGAATACAAGGCAATGCTTTTACCAGTCAAAAAACGGTCAACTCATTTTGACAATGTTTGACTTTTAAGTGCACTAGATATACCTTGGCAAGTATAAACACAAATGATAATTAACACAAATGATACTTGCCCATAAGGTTTTTTCTTTTCTCATTTTCTTCAAGAAGACGATCAGAGCATACTGATTAAAACACTTAAGTTGTCAACCCCCAGTTCTTTCAGAACCACAACTATTTACTAATTAGAGAATTTACATGATGCTACTCCAAGCCTTCCAAAGCTTCAGATCTTAAAAGGAAACATCTTGAGGAAAATCCATAGATAATCCAGTATATCTTCTTAAATCTAATACACACTCTGCCGTTTCGTCTTAAGATGTCTGCCATATTTGATGCCTGACTCACCTGTCACTGCATAATCCAAACAGCAAATACATGTAATACAATTCTGTAAATAGACCAACAGTGTTTTTCTTTCACCCTCCTTCTTTTTGGTACAATGTGAAGGTAAAAGTTGTGTATATAACAGTACCATGCATAGTGTTAGCCAGAGGGGTGTCTTAGGGCTGTGCGTTTTCGGATATTTTTGGAACCAGATACCCGAAATCGGGAAACTTTGGATACCTGTTTTCATTTTTGTTGAAAACATGCCTCCGGTGGTGCACAAACTGTAAAATAATGGTAACAAATTAACCTTTATAATACACAAGATACCATACTTAAATCGATCTTTTCTTTACTGTGTCATTTTTTTATTAAGGGAAGAGGGCTAAAGTCATGGTACAGCCAAGCCTTTGAGAAGCCTGGCCAGACCTGGCCTCCTAATCTGTCTTTTGAGAGTCCTAATCCTGTAACAATACAGTACCTGCCAATCAACATAACCTGGGCTTCTGGAGGGCCTAGCCCAAGCAAAGCAGAGCTCATTATATAGGCCAGTAGGCAGGGGAAAAGCCTGGGCCTGGCCGGGCTTCTCAAAGGCTTGGCTGTACCGTGACTTTGGCCCTCCTCCCTAAAGTAAAACCTCTTGTTGAAATAAGTACCTGTATTGTATTTATTGAAAGTTATTTCTGAAATGAAAATTATCGCTGCAAAATTGTCTGTCTTTGATAACCCTAGTTACAAATGTACGATGTACAAAAGAAAGCCCCACTGATCGCAAGCAGTGGCCACCTGACCATCACACGTGACTGAGTCAGGAGACTAGAAGATGGTGTCACTGCACATGACATGTGTGTGATCAGAGCGCTGGTTGGTTGTTCATGTTCACAAAACACCTGTTGAATTATGTCATTGGTCAAAGGCGATGTGGGCGGAACCCGTTGTGGGAAACCAATTAATGTGCTTGGGCCTTGCCGCGCCCCTGCCTTCTAAATAAGGATATCCCATACATCATGTTGGCTTTGGATGATTATTTTTTATGACATGATTTTGGCCCCGATTTTGGCCGTAGGCGTAACTCTCAGGCCACCTCTCTTTTGTTTGTCTTAGAAAAATTCCGAGAGTAACTTGGCCACCCTTAGAAATCCCCGGACAACATTGTTTCCGCGCGAGAGGGGGAAAATGTAATTTCAGCATTTTTTTTCCCGATCTTTTCTACAATGCCGCGGCCGTAGCTCGTGCCTCGTGCCATTACATTACCTGCGCCTGCTGCCTGTGCGTGTTTCCTCACGTGGCACCGTATGGCGCATGTTTCATTTGCATAATGCACTACGTCGTCCACTGCCGTATCTCCGACATCGAACGGTTAATGAAAAATTTATTATTATTTTTTTTTTTACAGGTCAACCTCACGAAGGCTCCAGCTACTCAGCCCAGAAGGACGCTCAGATGGCAATCCATCGACAGGAACACCTCAAAAGTGAATTGAATGAGCTCAACAGCATCTGTGGAATGAGCGAGGGGCAGTAAAAGTCGTGCTGAAAAATAGATATTGAGTTCCATAAAACGTCCGGACTAGAACATTTTACACAACACTTGCAGCAAACTTTGACTAGAGTATATTTCGGCACTTGTTATTTACTACTGGTTGACTGCCAACGATACAAGTTTCTGTGGACAATTGCTGAAGTTAAAGTCAAATCAAAATGGCCGACAACAAACGAGTTACACGGGGAAGTAGGCGTAGGAATAATACCCAGTCTAAGTCGGAATCTGAAGAGGTGCCGGAAGTTATGGAGGCTTTGACGGAGAGTCAACCGGAACAGGAGGAAGTGTCGGGAGCGACCCAAGAGGATGTACTAGTCCAAGAGGAGATGAATGAGGTTATCAGTGCTGTTCAAGAGACTCTTGAAGGTGAGCCTGGAGACGGCAGTAGCCAGTGTGATAAGGCGGAGCCCGTAGATGTTACCCCGCAAGATGATGCTCCATCATCCTCGCAAGACGATCTGCCAGACTCATCGGAGAAGAGTGCCGCATATTCTGAAGATGCCAACAGCAGTAACCAACACGAGGAAACGACTGACTTCGGCGACAAACCCTGGCTGGAGAAATTGTTTGATCCCAAGTGGGCGGAGCTCATCAGGCAACTTCCTGAATACTGCGATCCCGGGTTGGAACTAGAGGAGAACGACCACAAGGAGGGTAACACTAAATTAACATACCAGGTACCGATGATGCCCATTGCTGATTGCGTGAAACGGCAGTGGGACGAGGTTAACCAAGAGCTACTGGAGCAATCCACTCAAATCTCCCCATTTCGAAAGATGGATGACAAACGCTACTGGATCAGTAATACAGACTTCAAGAAATATTGTCAGTCCTCGACCGTCGATCGTGAATATTGCATCCAAGTTGAAAAAGAAGTGATGCAGAGTGGAGCTGGCTTTGGAGGACCAAGCAAGGGACGATACAGACGGCCTTTTATCAAGAAGAGCAGTGCGATCCAAAACCCACTGTTGCAGACTTGCGAAAACGGCTTCAAAAAATGTGACGAGTCAGCAAGGATGGCAATCAGGGCATCTTCGCATGCTGCGTTTATGCTGAATGCTTTAGGGAACATTCTTAAGACGTCACCGAGTGAACAGCAGACTGATGCGCTACGTATGATCGAAGGGATCCAAGGAGCACTCGAGTCCATTGCAGATTCCTCAGCGAGAGTCATTGCCCGGGCAACGGTGTCGCGAAGAACCGTCTGCATGTCTCAGATTCAACATCACGAGTCTGAGTCCGTTGAGAAATTCATCGCCCTCCCAATGGACAGTAAGAATCTATTTCACGGCGAGTTTTACCCGACGATGCAAGAGCATAAAAAAGCCAATTCTATGAAACGTAAACTTCCACCTCCGCCACTGGACAAAAGTAACAAGAGGCCATCTCTGATGGACACAGAGTTGGGTCGTCAGAGATCTGGATTTGACAATAGAGATCGTTATGGGGGGAGGTTTGGTCCACCCCCTGATCAGTATGTTTCATATCCACCTATGGGTGGTCGCTACAATGATGAATACAATACATTCAGTTCAGGACGTGGTCGTTTTCCACCCAAAGGTGGTCAAAGGCAATTCTCACGAGGAAATAAACGTCCGCAGAAGTGGTAGACTTAAAGTCATCATTTGTGAAAAATATTGCAAGATTTAGTTAGCCAAAGCTGTAGGTTTATGCAAAGCTGTAGTTTAGCACAAGGCCCAATTTATGATTCCAATTTTTTGGTGGTAGAATTTTGTTCTTGTCGTGTTCCTTCACTGTTATTGGTAACTAGTTAGAATTTCTAGTTTTTAAGTTCACAAAAATTTTAAGTTGATGTGTATTGCATTGGTTGGTTTTTTTCCTTCTGAAAAAGGAATTTGTAAATTGGTTTTATTATAAACTTGTTTAACATTTTCACCCAGATATGAGTAATTCATAAAAAAAATATATATAAAAAACAAAAAAAAAGGTGAAAATAAGGTGTTAGGGTAAGCTTGGGGGATAATTTTTTTTTCATTCACGCACGATTACCACAGGTATGTAACCTCTCTACAAGCATCACAATAAATCGCAAATTCGATTGCATCATCGTGTATGTACTGAAGTAATTCGCTTTTTTTTTTCACTTCCAAAAGCCGACATCTCGATATAATCGAATAAAAAAAATAAAGTATCGTGATATTCGATATGTTATCGTCCAAGCTTAGTTAGATTTTCAATATTTTTGTAAGTTCATGTATATGTATGTAGTTGCTTGTTTTTCCCTCTAAAGAAAAAAATGTGTTAAATGTTTAACCAGATCAATATGACAAAAGACATTCATTTAGAATACTGCTTACAAAAAGCAGGCAAAATAATGGTTTATGAGGTTATGTGATGTACCAATTTCATTTGTGAATTTTGTTGTTCTCTTGGTGTTAACTTCAAAAGAAAACATGTCCACAAAACATGGTTTGGTGAGAAAACACCACATTTATTTAAAAAAGAAATTATCAATGAAGGCGTCAATTATATAAACAGCTCAGGCCGTTCCAATTTTATTAGTTGGTTTACGGATGCAGCGACTTATTTTGTTGAAAAATCGAAAGAAATAAAAATTGGAAATTCATACTTTTTTTTTTTGCCGGCGACTAATATTCAAACATTGGTCCGAATATTTGAATTTTTTTTTTCATAAACCAACTAATAAAATTGGAATGGCCTCAGCATCCAAATATTTCATACTTAGCTTTATATTGAAAATATTTACAAAATTTGTCTCAAAAAAATACTTTTCGGTTAAACAAAACACGGTTTCTCATTTAAAGATATGAAAAATAAGAATAGAAAATAAACTGTACATTTATATAATTTTAATCTTAAAGTTAAATGTTGCTTTTGTTAGTTGTGAAGCTATCCGACAATTTGTAATTAAATTTTTTAATAAAACGGATTTTACTTATTATAGTAAAATGTTTGCACTTCCTAACTTCACATTCACTTTCTGTACTAACATAAACCAATGGGCTGTCTGACACACTGCCGTAATTGTGTGCAGTCGAGATAGCTTTTATGTTATCAAAAATCACTTAATTAATGCTTACCAGTTCAGCCAAGCCTGAAAACAATATAATTAAAAAAGCTATTAATAATTGAGTGATTTTGGCACACGCACGCTCTTTGGTGGACAGAACTGAAAGGCAGTTATACCAGGGTTCAACCCTACACTCTTTTACGATATGTCAGAAGTACACATACATGAAGTTGGTTGTTAAAAGGGTCTTAAGTAAGACTAATTGCGGTGACATGTGAAATTCTCAATTGAGTAATAATTAGTTCTGAAAAGAACTGGAGGTTTTCTCCCTTTGGTGATGGTACAACTGCTTCTAAGAATGTTTACTTTGTTTTAATTACGAATTAGATTAGCCTTTCCACAGTACATGTAAATCAGTGTTTGTTGCTCCATGCATGCAGGGAGGGTCCCTGGCCATGTACATGCTTTACTACTGAAGGATTCAGGTTATGTGTCAGCAAGTGGGCCTAGGGTTAAACTACCAACTTGTGAAAGGTTCAGCTTCTTACGTTGTGTTGTGGAAAGAGTAAAACAATTACTGTGACATAAACAAGTGATTAATACCATCGTAAATGTTTCATTAAAAGTTTACCATTTGGTTATTCCTAAATTACATGTATTTTCACAATTTTGATGAGCGTATTTGTAAATTTTCAATATCATACATAAGGTATATAATACAAGTTAAGAGTTACAGCTTAATAGACAGCATTGTCTAGTACATGTTTTAATTCATTATGCTTATGGGAAGATTACTAAAAAGTAATTATGTTATCTGACAAAAACTTTGTAAACTTTCAAACCACTGATTAACATAAACATTTTTACAAACATGTTATTTTTAAATCATTGATATAATTTTACAACTACATGTATAAAAATTTTCTTTGTCAATGTAAATTAATTTGATTAATCCTCAAAACGGAAAGATACTGATATTTCTTCATAAAGACAACGGTGAACAATGTTTAGCCAAATTGATTCATATCCTATATGAACAGGGTTTGCCTCTACATACAATGTAGCACTGTATACAAAGATACAAAACTCTGTATAGTAATTTCATTAGTCTCTGGTTTCTGGTCACCAAAATTGGTGTGGTGACACACTTTTTTTTGGCCAACGGGGAAATACTTGATACAAAGTATGGTGGCTAAAATCAGCCAAATGTTCATACCCCTATGTGAAAGTCATTTAAATCACAGCACAGTAGAATTCCAATCGATCCAGCAATTGGACATCGTTGTGGAGACCAAAAACCGGAGACTTTTTGCGGTCCTTATGGTATGATTTTTTTTGTGTATAGAACCCTGGATAAAATGAGAAATCATTCATGTATAATTTAAAATAAACATCATTTCCAACAATAAGTTTTCTGAGTTTTGTAGTTTTTATATTGGGTGTTTTGTTTCTCTGTATTAAAATACTTGGAAATGATACAAACAAGTATGGTTTTACAGTAATAAATCCTTCTAGAGATTTGGCCAATTAATATCATCGCAATGATAAAGGTTAAAATGGTGCTATCCATGTGCGTCAAATGATATCTTGTGAATGCATCTAAACTGTACAAAGTAGGTTTTCTTTACATTAACTCCATAAAAACCAACAGTAATCTGGAGTTGCCCGACTTTTTTTTTTATGACTACAGAAAAACTGATTTTGTACAGTTCAAGACACAATATCACGTGACATAGTACATTTATCATTCCAAACCATTTGAATGATTTTCAAGGGTTAGGTACCTTATCAAGTTTCTTGCCCAGCAAGTACCTACTTGACCCTGTCATAAATTCATACAAGCACATGTACTGCTAAACTAGGCTTAAATTAACGCATATCCTCCAAGGGGTACTTTTTGAGAAAAATTCAGCAATGTTGGAAATTGGTACTTTCACCTCTTCAAATGGGACAAAATTACTACCTAGCAAGAAGTACAGGCCATAAGTGCTGAAAATGAAAGATCAACGAAAATGCATGGTGCATTTTAAAGATAAGAACATGTTTCCAACAGTGCACTGATGGATTTTGGAGGATTCAACAATGTTCCTAGCCAGAATACCTTGGGGGTTAGGGTTAAAAAATATTGTGTAAACATCTAGTTTTTAATTACATATGTGATTAGATTTCTTTCTTTCCCAAAGAATAATTTTTTTAACAAAGCTGGTATACATGTAACCCAGGAGGGTTAATTGACCACACAGATTCTTTCTTAACATAGGGTACAGTTAGCTACCCCCCCCCCCCCCGCCAATTACCAGTCAGTGGTGATCTATTCCTGGCACCTGTAAGTGCTTTGAGCTGCCAGTGAAATGTCAGGTTTGCATAAAATAAAAGGATAATGTCAAATTATAGGGTAATCAGTCAATATTATCAGTCAATTCCTGAATGAATTAAAAAATCTTACAACAATCACTACTGAGAAAACTCATAAAAATGCCTGTCATTATTCATGTAAACAATATGGTACATTTTGAAATAGGCACGTATCAAAAACACAGTATAAAAACATATGAGGCACTGCTCTTCAATTATTATTCTTCCTCAACAGAGGCTGAATGTTCCTTGTGTAAAACCCTAGTTTTGCATAGAGATGACTGTTCCCCGTTTCCCCCTTCCTCCTCCCAATCCCTCACCTCAAAATTCCTGGTTACACCATGCTGATCACAGAGGAACCAATTTTTTGGTCCAATTGACCACCACCTCATCTTAAAGCCATTTCATATTCCATGTGAATGCGAAATGGTTACCTCAAAAGCTGAGATTCTCTGTAAATAACTCACAGATTTGAAGATTCCTGTTCCTGTGTGAAGTATGAAGTGGCCTTTGTATTTACTTGTGTCCTGGCATGGCTTGGATACTGTCAAGCATTCTCTGTCTGTGGTGCTTGTCCAGTATTTCGCACTCTATCAGATCTTTATCCGTGATGCTATTGAGGTACGTCACGCTGTCCCAGCCGCTGTTCAGGAGTTGATAACCGTACTGCGGGAGACCAAGGTTCAGCAACCATTCCACGATGGTGCACGGCCGTCTTAAGCTTTCATATTCCTGAGGGCAGACAGCAAAATATCAAACAATTAACAGAAAGATTTTCGCAAGGATTTCTTTATTTCTTTTCTTTTTTCAGGAGTTTGTAACCGTACTGCAGGAGACCAAGGTTCAGCAACCAATACCATTCCATGATGGTGGACAGCCTAGTAAGCTTTCATATGCCTGAGGACAGACAGCAAAATACCAAACAATTTCAAGTTGAAATGTCACAAACAATTAACATAAAGATTTTCGCAAGGATTTCTTTTTTCTTTTCTTTTTTCATGAGTTTGTAACCGTACTGCAGGAGACCAAGGTTCAGCAACCATTCCTTGATGGTAGACAGCCGTCATAAGCCTGATGGCAGACAGCAAAATATCAAACTTTCAAGTTGAAATTTCGCAAACAATTCACATATTTATATGCAATTCCTACAAAGATGTCTTTTTTCTTCTTTTTTCCTCCTCAATCTGTTCCGTTAGTTTTTAATGATAGGATCAATCTCATGAAATGCGTGTCAAGTAAAATATCAAAATCTTCAATTGTGACCCGCTCTGTGAAAATGAGTCACAAGTTGCAAATTTGAAAAATTGTGGCTTTAATATTTTATTGATTGAAATTGACATCAATTTCAATCAATAAAATATTAAAAATCAATGATTTTTTGTGAGTAGGTTGTTTCATTTCTGTCATGTTTTCCTTTCGAATGCTTGTTTTCCTAATAATTCAATTGTGTTAATTATGCAAATTATTGATTATTAAAAACGGCACATTAAAGCTGATGATGTACTCTTTCCAGCCACATAGAAATCTCAATTTGTCAAATTTGCGACTTGTGACTCATTTTCACAGAGCGGTTCACAGTTAGAAATGGAGATTGTGGAGTAGCATACGCACTGTATTATTTAAATGAAATAAGACTTGCATGTGATAACAAACAATAGCATCAACATTCCTTCAGGAGGCATCAGTGCTTTTGCCAATGAGCTGAATCGATTTTTATGCCCAAAGGTTTGACGTTTTAGATTTTCGTTCAGTCAACAATGAATTTTGTGACGAACTGAGAATTTCGTCTGTCGAAAAGTCTCTCGGGGAAAACAAAAGCCAACACTATGCCACAGGTCCAGATGGTGTTTCCAGAAGGATTTCAAAAGCCTGCTTATAAGGAGCTGTCGTCAGTTTTCCATAAACTATTTCAGTGGTCTCTAGGGTTCTTAAGACTACACTTAAATCTAAAGCACCTCGGTAACTTAAGATGGGTGCTTAACTATCTATTCATGAAACATCTAAGTACCCCACTTACCTAAGTACCACAGTTACCTAAGTACCCCACTTACCCCACTTACACTTATCTTAGTACCCCACTTATCTTATGACACAAAACATACAAACATCAATAATCGTGCCATATGAAATATTTTGGATGATACGTGCGTGTCATTAATACACATTAATTACTCATTATATGCTTCGCAAAAATAGCGCATGCCGCGCCTGTGCCGCCTCTGTGCGTTTACGTGCGCGTATATGAAAGTCGTGAGCTTCAACAACAGCTGCTAGAACTTCAATGCACAATGCTAGCTTAAAAGTGTCGTGATTATCGGTGAACAACAGCATAAACATGGCAAGCGGGTAAGGAAGTTCGCCGAAAACCAAATAATTTAACATTTCCTGTAAACAAGTATACATTTCACAAGTAGGATATATTTCCTTTATTGTAGCTGTTACTATAATACATGTTTAGTTCCAATTGTCCGGCAACGTAAACATTACAATGCAGCTAATAATTTTATTTGGGGAGGGTTGGCCCTCTTTGCTTTGTTCCGTTGGTGAAACAAAAATTATTGTCATATACTTACATACATCATTGTCAAATAAGCAAGACTAATTGCGGTGACACCATGTGGAATCTCAATTGAGTAGTAATTAGTTCTGAAAAGAACTGGAGGTACAACTCAGAACTAATTACTACTCAATTGAGATTCCACATGGTGTCACCGCAATTAGTCTTACTTATCATCCTCACCATGCAAAGCTACAAGTTTTACCTATCATTGTCAAATGTTCCTCCCCGTAAAACTCCACTGGTGAATTTATACCTTTTAGCGAATTTAAGTTGTCTCTTTAAGGTCTCTTTCAATGATTTTTGGGAAGTTTTGAAAAATACAAAAAGCGGCCATGACACCTAAGCACCCTAAGACCTAAGACTGGTCTGACCACACTTCGATTTAAGACGCGAAAACAAGCGTGGCGCTTAGTGTAAATGTTTTGTGAATACCACTCATTTAGAGTTGGGTATTTAAGTAGGATACTTACAATTTTGTGACTTAAATAGGTTTATGAATACCGCCCCAGGACTCTAATGAAATTCTTAGATTGTGGGAAAACATTGACTATTATACCAATTCAAAAAAATATCCAAACCAATTGTGTTGAATGATTATAGACGTATTGTACTCACTGCTATCATTATGAAATGTATTGAGATAATCATAGGACTTATTTTAGGTACAGACAAAACCTTTGCTGATTCACTACAGTTTATTGTAACCAACAGAAGTGTGGAGGGTTCCATTTTAACACTCATGCATAATATTGATGAACATTTGGACAAATGCAAAACATATGTGAGGACTCTATTTGATTTTTAATACAATACAGCCACACTTACTGATAACAAAACAAACTGAAAAATATGGATGTTAACCCAATTATCCCTCATTGTGGATAATTAGTTTTTTTTATTAGACCATACAAAGAGGGTAAAATGAATGAATTTGGTGTCTGATGTCATCTGCACTAATATTGGTGCTCCCTAGGGTTGTGTACTGTCTCCGGATTTGTTTCCATTATACACAGGTGAATGCAGGTGTAGGTTTTCATCTTGCCACATGATTAAATTAATATTCCAACAACACCACACAGACTGGTATGATTTTTTGGAATGATGAAAATCAATACCTTGACAAAATATGTAATTTTGTTAATTGGTGTAATCAAAACTGTACAGTTTTGAATGTAAAAAACAACGAAGGAAATCGTTTTTTTAACCTGCAAGAATCAATAATTATCCAAGACACTCAGGTCGACATGGTCACAGAATATATATATTTAGAACATTCATCAATATTAATCTTAATTGGAACTTTAACACCCAGAAGTTAGTAGTCAAGGTTAACCCTAACTCCCTAGGCCCATTTGCTTACACATAACCTGAATCCTTCCTAACTCCCTAGGCCCATTTGCTTACACATAGCCTGAATCCTCCAAAATCCTTCAGTAGTAAAGCAAGCACATGACATGTATGCACACATGTGTTTCTAATCTGTGATACATGTACATGGCCAGGGACCCTCCCTGCATGCATGGAGCAATAAACAGCATCCACTGACCCAAGCACTGACCTTGCAATCACTAAAACAAACATGGATGTACATGTACCATGGAAAGGCAAGTATGCCTAATAACCTCAATCCTCCAAAATCCTTCACTTTAGCAAAGAGCATGTAGCATGTAACCTTAATCCTTCAAAATCCTTCACTTTAGAAAAGAGGATTTTGGAGGATTTGGGAAGGTTAGGGTTAATCAGCGAATTTATTTCATCAAAAAGCTCAAATACTTGATTGTTTGCAATGATATTTTTATTTTTGTTTTATCACTGCGTGATCCAATCCATCATCACTTGCATGCTAAGGTTCCCTTTCGGTAACGAACGCTAGAAAAATTGAACGAGTCACTGAACTGGCTATGAAAACCATTGGTCTGAATGCCAAGCATCTGCATGGTATTTTTTGTAAAGTTCATAGTTTGTGTTTTTTATCTGAAATGAGAGCATATCAGACCGAGTAATTTGATGAGAATTGGTACCTTAATACCAACTTCATATTAAAGCAGAATGGCCAAAGTCATGGTACAGCCAAGCCTTTGAGAAGCCTGGACAGACCTAGACTACCTGGCCTCCTAATCTGTCTTTTGTGAGTCCTAATCCTGAAACAATACAGCACCAGTGACATAACCAGAGCTTCTGGAGGGCCTAGCCCAGCCAAGCAGAGCTCATTATACTGGCTGCAGTTGTGAACAACATACAGCCGAGCGATCGGTCTGTGTTAACAATAAGAGCTATTTGAGATTTATTCATTAGTAAAGGGTCTTTTGTGCTCAGCTAAGGGGATTATATAGGCCAGTAGGTCTGGGCAAAGCCTGGGCCTGGCCAGGCTTCTCAAAGGCTTGGCTGTACCATGACTTTTGGCCCTCCTTCCTACGTTTGCTTTTGGATAATAATTTGTTAATATTTTGTAATCGGGTAATGTACCAATGTCACACCTTCCTCTTAAGCATCAGTACTCTCTGTTTTGCAAGAATATTTTTGACAGCCTTGTCTGTCATCTTTCTTCAACTGCATGCATGTGGCCACTTCTCTGTTATGGATGTCGACTCTTTCTGACACTTTTTATGTTCACCTTATAATTTATTGTTATGTTACTTGTCTCATGATCTGTGAATTTGTAGTGTAAGTTATGAGTGGCAGTCAACCATTTGATTGGCCCATTGGTGTTCATTTTTTAGGGATTGCTGTCTTTATCAGCTTACCTTTGTTGTTAATATCGGATGTGGCTTTTGTTCACATTTGCACTTTATATATAAAAAAATAAATAAAATAAATAAATGTATTTCTTACCTCCATGTCCGTCATCTGATTCTTAGGAGGAGTCTTTGATTTAGCCGGGAGGGGTGGAGGCAACCCCTCGATGAGCACCTCCTCGGCTGGTCTCATCTCACCCGCCCTCACAGGAAGAAGTGGTTTGAAGTCTTCCTCGACCAACTGTTTGCAACTTTCTGGTGAACTTTCTTTCTTCAGCTCAAACTGGGCAAGGAGCTGTGAAACCTTTCCAGGGGATTGGACTCGCTTCGGGCATCTGGGAAATCCTGCCGGGTAACCGGACACAGAAACTGGAGTGATCAGTACAGGGTTTGTTATAGGAGGGTCATCCCCGATTTCTGGCGGTGGAACTGGTAGAGGGCGCTCCATATGAGGATGAAACTCGTTCCGACTAGGCGTCACAGGCGATCTTGCGGATGATGTAAAATCTCTCAGTCTGTCGCCCTCGCCAGGGATAGATAGAGACTGATGAAGCTTTACTTTAGCATTCTCTGACATCTGTGCAGTATCGAAGGAGAGTTGCATTGGAGGTATGAGCTTGCTTGCATTTGATTCGCTCAAAGGGACCACATCAGGGGTAACTGGGCTTGCCCCTTTCCTAGGCGGAGGAAGAGGAGGGGGAGCCCCATCCTCATTATCTTTAACCCCTGGTGAATTCATCTCCTGCGCTGATGTCATAGTGATGGTGATTTCACCATTTGGGCGTCGTCTGTTGACTGGATTCAGCAATGCGTCTTCATCAACTGTTGGTGTTTTATCCATGATGCCCACTCTGCTCCGATTATATTTCTTGACTTTTCCCTTTCCTATAAAAAAAGATCCGTAAGAAAATCTGAATGGCTTATTTATACAGAGGTTCTGATCAACATGGATAGGAGTGCAGATACCCCATCAACTATTCATACCTTCAGCCTACCTGTGCTACTGTGGGGCAAATCCTTGCAAAGTGGATACCTTTTATGGAAGACAAGTTCCCCATCCCTCCCCATCCCCTCCCCTCCCCACCCCACCCCCACCCCTTCCTAAATTAACAATGATTCACTCACCACTTCGTAATGGTAGTTTGCCGTCCATCTCGGTAGAATCTGGTGACAGAAACCCATCTTGTTTTTCTCTATCTTTCTCCTTGTCTTCAAAGGAAACCAACTCTGAAACGGATGGCGAAATTGGAATAAACAAAATTAATGATGAGAATCATGTACATAACTTAAAGGTTTGCATGGCAGAAAGTGAAAAATAGAGTAGGTCTGCAGTAACATCATGTAATAATCTCTTCTGAGAAGAACCTGTGGTTTAACTTGACGTTTAACTGTCTTCATGAGATAATTACGGAGCAGGGTTTCTTATCCAATCCAATCCCGCATTTGTAGAGTGCCATCAATCTAGTTACCTATGAAAAGGCACCTATGAAAAGAAGAAGTTAGCATTCAAGCGAAGATGACAGAAGGGTAACAGAGGAATTGTATCAAGAATTTGAGGCTCTGCATGGTGGAGATAGATTTTGTAGAGTTCTTTCGGGTACACCATGTAATAATCTCTTCTTGGAAGAAGTGATGGCTCTGAGAAGCCGGTTGTTTGTTCTCAACGTTTTGACTAGTCTATTCCAGCCATCATCAGGCAACTCCAGCTATCATCAGAAGAGTGTCTCCTGATGATGGATGGAATAGCCTAGTCAAAACGTTGGTTTGCTTGTACATTATCTCTAGGTAGATTGTGGATCTGACAAGAACCATAATGGTCTTATCTCCGTTTTGACTAGTATGCTCTAGTAATCGCCACGCAAGGCCTCAAACCTGTCAGATAATAATTCTCACCATAGGTCCTTGCCTTTCGGAAGGCTCCATACAGGCTCTCATCACTTGATTTGACATGAATTTGACCTCTGAATACAGAAGGAGAAAATGAGGAAACGTAGATCAGATTGGTGCAGTGGTAATTTCCTTATCTTTCACCTCGGTAAACCAAGGTTCACATCCTATATTGCTAAGAAAGTAAGTCTGAGAAGACGACTTATTGATAGATGTTTACCTGAAATTGATTTTCTAGAGGTTCATACTCACGGGGAAAACGTTTTTTGGGGGAGGGTCAGTTTTGGCATTATCTTTCAGCTTGGTAAACCCAGGTTCAAATCCTACTCAAGCCAGGGCAAACATATGGCAAAGCCACACAACTGTGCTCAGTCCACATTTGCCCAATCCCAACAATGCTCAGAAATTTAGTCCGAGTATATGAATTATTGATAGACATTTATCTGAAATTAAATCTCTAGATGAACATACTTACGGAGAAACATTTTTGTTGTTGTCAGATTGGTACCTTTTACTTATCTTTCAATTCTGTAGACCCACGTTCAAATCCCACTTGAGCTATCCCACTTGATCATACGTGACAAAGCAGCACTATACTGCTAATTCCACATTAGGCCAATCTCAGCAATGCTCAGGAATTAAGTCTGAAAACATTGATAGTCGTTTATCTAAGACCGATTCTCTAGATGTTCATACTCACGTGATCTCTCCCGTTTTGTGCCCCTGATGAGTAAGTACAGCAAAGAACGACTCAGGACGACTGCTAATCTTATCCTTCAAGGACACTACAAACTCCCCTGAAAGAAAATAACTTTAAGAACTTTATTTTCTATTTGTATATTGAATCACTGATTTTGATAATGAAGTATTAATTTTTAAAGCTCTATCTCCTGTTTTGGGGATATTTTACCTGCAATTTCCAGTAATTTTCTTTTTATCGGAACATGGATATTTAATTTGAGGAAAAATGTTTTAAAATGAAATACTTCTCCAAATAATAATGATTATAAAAAAGCATGATTTTATAGTTAATATGTCCCAAAATGAATTTATGGTAGATACTGTCATTTAATTATTTGGGCACTTTAACCAGTTCGCTTCGGAGGCCGTGTATACACGCAATTCTTTTTTGGACAACAGATCGGAGAGCGTCTAAACACGCATTCCGATTTTTGTGTGTGTCACCGGGAGACTTGTCAACACGCCACACGTGGCGTGCCGTCGTGGTGGCTGACTTGTATACACGCAATCGTTTCTCGGAGTCCATGGGGTCACGGTTTGGTGGCCCCGGACAAAATGCACTGCAAATACTGAACGGGTTCACTCTTTTCGTTGATTTTTGCCTAATCCCTTTATCCAAGACCTGTTCCTTTGACGTACCAGCCAGGGATTTGTAAAGAGAGATTTATATCCATTGTTTACAAGGCATTCGATCTCTCTCCAGGTATGCCGTCTTTTCGACCGGGCGCTGGTCGCTAATAGGCCGTTGCATCGGAGCTTGCCAACGGTCTAATTGTGCTGAACAAACACAACCGTAATTAAAAAACTAGCCATTTAATTCTCAAAATGTCAATGAGTAAAGGTGTTTATTTGGGTGTCCGAACTTAGTTTCATTGACAAAACAAATTATTAATGGCTAGAAATTTTTTCAGATTTTTCACTGAAAATAAACCTGCACGGGGGACCGGAAAAAAATAAATATTCCCGACGTCAATTAAGGGACACTATCGTCACGATCAGAGTAGACTTTCAACACTCCAATTCCATGCCCTGTTATATCATGATATTGTCCCTTTATGCAACCTATAAAGGAAATTTACAACTATGGTTACTACCAGGGCCCAGCTTCATTGAGCCACTTAGCAGCTGATTTTCTGCTTACTGTACGTTATTTCATTTCATAGCACTGCTAACTGTTAAGCATAGTGAAAGGCACACTAACTTACCAGCCGTTATTGCTAGCAAATGAGTGATGCAACAATACAAATCCATGGTGAACGCACACGCGCCGCTCTGCATTTTCTTGCTAACCTGTGAAATACAGTTAATGCTTAAGCAAATTTTTCTGCTATAGTTAGCACGAAAATTTGCTTATCAATAAGCAGCGCTATGACATTGGGCCTTGGTTATAAACTGAACAAATCAGTATTAGACTTAGAGCATGGAGTGTCGTGGCCGAGCGGTCTAGCTTACCGGACTCAAGTTCTGGTGTTAGCAGCAGAATGTGGGTTCGAATCCCGGCCGTGACACTTGTGTCCTTGAGCAAGACACTTAACCATAATTGCTTCTCTCCACCCAGGAGTTAAATGGGTACCTGTGAGGGCAGAGTTGGTTGATTAGCCCTATATGCGCTGTAATGGCAGCAATTGAGCTGTATACTCCCCAGGGAGCTGAGATGGTTTCAGGAATGATTTATGAGCCTTATGAGCCTCATGAGCACGGGTAATAATATGCGCCTTGAGCACCACTCAGTTGGTGGATACGTGCGCTATATAAGTCCACACATTATTATTATTATTATTATTATGACGTTTCATACCGTATGACTCTTCACTCTCGCTGGATTTGATAGCAATCAAGATATGCTGCTCCTCAAGGTAGTCATAGTCGGAGAGAAGAGGAGACAACTACAAGAAATGAGAGAGATCAAGAAACAAGGAAGACAGTTTAAAGACAGTGTACACCTTTGGATATTTACCCGATTACAAAATTACTGAATTATAATCTAACAACTTATTTGATGTGAAGTTGGTGATGGTACAAATTACCATGAGAAATGACTCTGTCTGGCATGCTTTCATATGTGACCCACTCTGGCAAAACCAGAAACTTCTCAGCATTTACCATAATGCATAACAGCCATGAACAGGTCAAAAACTGACCCCAGGGACCAGTTTGAGGGACCAGTTTTCATGTCACCATATAGAGCATTTTCTCTAGATTTTGATGGAACAAGAAAAATCCTGAAACATTGTTTGAAACATTGTTGGGAACATTGTTAATTTTCACGATAAAATTTGGGAGGTCACTTTTGAAAATTGGGTCCAAGTTTAGGGTTTTGCCAGATCCAGTCACATTTGACAGCACAACATGCTGTCATTTCGTCCCTAATTTGCCATAGTGACCAATCCGACTTTTTTCAATTTTAAGTTTTCCCTCCCATTAGTACATTCAGGAAGAGACCTACCATTGTATCTAATCCACATGCATGTATTCCTTATAGCTTTGGAGATAGAGCATGCATTCAAATGACAAATCCTCCAACTGGCTATTTTTGTAAATTGGCATAGTGACCAATACCGCATTGGTCACTATGCCAACTTAATTCGGGATTGGTCACTATGGCAAATTAGGGACGATTTGTGAGTAAACATGAAAAGGATTGTAAATTTGAAATAGATCACGACCGTGATCTAAACATGATTAGAATAAATGCAACAAATCTGAATGCATTTTCACTATTTTCTTGTTAATGAGACAATGAAATAAGCTGAAACATTCACAGGTTGGTTTCTGTACATCTATCTTGATTTGTATAAAATATGCAATTTACCATTTACTGATATTTTACCAATAGTGTACCCCGGTTATAATATAAGATTTGAGGCTTTGCATGGTGGAATATCGATATCGTTTCATTTTGCGGTAACACCATGTGTTTATCTCAACTATCGCGAAGCTGAGGTACAGGTTCTGAAAAGAACCTTATCGCACAACTCGT
The DNA here is from genome assembly GCA_029582265.1 of Zoroaster sp. YZ-2022. Lineage (NCBI taxonomy): Eukaryota > Metazoa > Echinodermata > Asteroidea > Forcipulatida > Zoroasteridae > Zoroaster > Zoroaster sp. YZ-2022. The sequence continues at coordinate 35,995,772 of CM055829.1, read as the reverse complement.
ATCTCAACCTTCGCTAAGTGAGAAAGGTTCAAGGGAGAACCAATGTCGGGCAACTCGTTTTTCTCTACTGTCGCTAAGTGAGAAATATGGTTCGGGGAGAACCATGGGGACTTCACAGGTTATTCTCTAGTTATTCTCTGGTTATAATAATAATTATAACAATAATCAGCATATGTACTTGCCCCGGTTTTTAAAAAAAAACATTTCTGTATATGAAAAACAGATGCTATCATTATTTGTAGTACTATTTTTTGTTAACATAAGAAACGAGTACCTTTGGAAGTTCTTCAGTTGTCCAAGATGGCTTGATTTGTGGGACTTGAGATGTAGGAGTCTCCCGGGAACAGGTCTGATTCAGACCACTCTTGACTGATCCAGCTTTTGAAAACAAATAAAAAAATCTCAACTTATTCTGGTAATAGGTAAACCAGAATAGTTTGATTGAAATCCACACTATGGTCAATCTTTCAGGGGTGTGATTTGACAAAAGTAAAAAATCCTGAAAAATGGGTAGCAGGCCTGGGTCTCTCTTTGGTCTAGAGGACAAAGCCCCCTGAACCTCCTGTGGGTAGCAGGCCTGGGTCTCTCTTTGGTCTGGAGGACAAAGCCCCCTGAACCTCCTGTGGGTAGCAGGCCTGGGTCTCTCTTTGGTCTGGAGGACAAAGCCCCCTGAACCTCCTGTGGGTAGCAGGCCTGGGTCTCTCTTTGGTCTGGAGGACAAAGCCCCCTGAACCTCCTGTGGGTAGCAGGCCTGGGTCTCTCTTTGGTCTGGAGGACAAAGCCCCCTGAACCTCCTGTGGGTAGCAGGCCTGGGTCTCTCTTTGGTCTGGAGGACAAAGCCCCCTGAACCTCCTGTGGGTAGCAGGCCTGGGTCTCTCTTTGGTCTGGAGGACAAAGCCCCCTGAACCTCCTGTGGGTAGCAGGCCTGGGTCTCTCTTTGGTCTGGAGGACAAAGCCCCCTGAACCTCCTGTGGGTAGCAGGCCTGGGTCTCTCTTTGGTCTGGAGGACAAAGCCCCCTGAACCTCCTGTGGGTAGCAGGCCTGGGTCTCTCTTTGGTCTGGAGGACAAAGCCCCCTGAACCTCCTGTGGGTAGCAGGCCTGGGTCTCTCTTTGGTCTGGAGGACAAAGCCCCCTGAACCTCCTGTGGGTAGCAGGCCTGGGTCTCTCTTTGGTCTGGAGGACAAAGCCCCCTGAACCTCCTGTGGGTAGCAGGCCTGGGTCTCTCTTTGGTCTGGAGGACAAAGCCCCCTGAACCTCCTGTGGGTAGCAGGCCTGGGTCTCCCTTTGGTCTAGAGGACAAAGCCCCCTGAACCTCCTGGATGTTTAATTTGAAGATTTACATACTCTCCACATCCCCACAAACAAGAAACTAGAGGTTTGGACACAATACTTGCCTTCTTTCAAGAACATTTTGAGGCAAAGGGAGATTTGTAAAAATCCTGAAATCAGGAAAGGTCCTGAGAAATCACAGGCCTAATCGTTTTTCAGTGTCAATGGGTGGTCAAGTGTTACCATTCTGGTTATGGTTAAACCAGGCTAGCTTATTGAAATACATGTACCACGCTATGGCCAATCTTGGTGGGTTTTTTTCAGTGTCAATGGGTGGTCAAGTGTTACCATTCTGGTTATGGTTAAACCAGGCTAGCTTATTGAAATACATGTACCACGCTATGGCCAATCTTGGTGGGGTTTTTTCAGTGTCAATGGGTGGTCAAGTGTTACCATTCTGGTTATGGTTAAACCAGGCTAGCTTATTGAAATACATGTACCACGCTATGGCCAATCTTGGTGGGTTTTTTTCAGTGTCAATGGGTGGTCAAGTGTTACCATTCTGGTTATGGTTAAATCAGGCTAGCTTATTGAAATACATGTACCACGCTATGGCCAATCTTGGTGGTTTTTTTTTTCAGTGTCAATGGGTGGTCAAGTGTTACCATTCTGGTTATGGTTAAACCAGGCTAGCTTATTGAAATACATGTACCACGCTATGGCCAATCTTGGTGGGTTTTTTTTCAGTGTCAATGGGTGGTCAAGTGTTACCATTCTGGTTATGGTTAAACCAGGCTAGCTTATTGAAATACATGTACCACGCTATGGCCAATCTTGGTTTTTTTTTTTTAGTGTCAATGGGTGGTCAAGTGTTACCATTCTGGTTATGGTTAAACCAGGCTAGCTTATTGAAATACATGTACCACGCTATGGCCAATCTTGGTGGGTTTTTTCAGTGTCAATGGGTGGTCAAGTGTTACCATTCTGGTTATGGTTAAACCAGGCTAGCTTATTGAAATACATGTACCACGCTATGGCCAATCTTGGCGGGGTTTTTTCAGTGTCAATGGGTGGTCAAGTGTTACCATTCTGGTTATGGTTAAACCAGGCTAGCTTATTGAAATACATGTACCACGCTATGGCCAATCTTGGCGGGGTTTTTTCAGTGTCAATGGGTGGTCAAGTGTTACCATTCTGGTTATGGTTAAACCAGGCTAGCTTATTGAAATACATGTACCACGCTATGGCCAACCTTGGCGGGGTTTTTTCAGTGTCAATGGGTGGTCAAGTGTTACCATTCTGGTTATGGTTAAACCAGGCTAGCTTATTGAAATACATGTACCACGCTATGGCCAATCTTGGTGGGGTTTTTTCAGTGTCAATGGGTGGTCAAGTGTTACCATTCTGGTTATGGTTAAACCAGGCTAGCTTATTGAAATACATGTACCACGCTATGGCCAATCTTGGTGGGGTTTTTTCATTGCCAATGGGTGGTCAAGTGTTACCATTCTGGTTATGGTTAAACCAGGCTAGCTTATTGAAATACATGTACCACGCTATGGCCAATCTTGGTGGGGTTTTTTCAGTGTCAATGGGTGGTCAAGTGTTACCATTCTGGTTATGGTTAAACCAGGCTAGCTTATTGAAATACATGTACCACGCTATGGCCAATCTTGGTGGGGTTTTTTCAGTGTCAATGGGTGGTCAAGTGTTACCATTCTGGTTATGGTTAAACCAGGCTAGCTTATTGAAATACATGTACCACGCTATGGCCAATCTTGGTGGGGTTTTTTCAGTGTCAATGGGTGGTCAAGTGTTACCATTCTGGTTATGGTTAAACCAGGCTAGGTTATTGAAATACATGTACCACGCTATGGCCAATCTTGGTGGGGTTTTTTCAGTGTCAATGGGTGGTCAAGTGTTACCATTCTGGTTATGGTTAAACCAGGCTAGCTTATTGAAATACATGTACCACGCTATGGCCAATCTTGGTGGGTTTTTTTCAGTGTCAATGGGTGGTCAAGTGTTACCATTCTGGTTATGGTTAAACCAGGCTAGCTTATTGAAATACATGTACCACGCTATGGCCAATCTTGGTTTTTTTTTTTTTTCAGTGTCAATGGGCGCATCATTGCAGTGTGTGAAATACAAAGAATTTACTACTTACATCTGGATCATCAACTGAATTTCAGATATCCCCAATTAATTTAGTTTCCCACAAACTTTGGTGCATTAAAAAAATTAAACCAATTAATAAATAAATTAAACCAATTAAAGATTGCATTTTGAGGACAATTTGTTCTAAAAATAAATGTTTTTTTATCAGAATATTGCTATATATTACTCGACGATATAATAACAAGGCTTTATAATTATACATTTCTCAAAATAATCATGAGAAGCATGGTTTCACAATAAATATTTCTTAAAATAAATTTATGATGTGTCAAGTCATAAATTTATTCAGACACTTATTCATTGTTAAAATAAGATTCCGACTATTATTTTGTGAAATATTTTATGTCAAAGATTTAGTTTCCTATCTACAGCGGTATTTATCAATGGTAAATTACAGGTAAAATAACGGAAAACATCTTTGGTGTCTCATTCATGTCCTTCCAGTCCCCCCCCCCCCCCCATCCTTCAGCATTGAGCATCACATATAGAGAACCTTAACCCTAACCCCCTAACGGTTTTGGCTAAGAACCTTCCTGAATCCGCCAAAATCCAACATCATGCAGTAACACTACCACTACTACCCAACTGTTGGACTGAGACAGCATCAGGACACCCAGCCCCATGTAAAGTATCCCTGTCCGGGCTATACAGTACTGAGTCCATCAAAATACAATAAAACCAGCCATTGGAGTTTGATGGGTTCGGGGTTGTTAGGCTTAATAAACAGCCACATCATGTTTACCTTCAAGACAGTTGGAGTAAAACTCCAGATAGAAGATACCACACATACTGGTATAGATCGTGGCAGTGGCTGACACAAAGACTATCTTGACATTCTGGATGGAGGCTCCATGAAAACGCTCTGCAAGTAAAAAACAAAATATGAAGTAAGTCTACAAACAACAAACCTCAATTATTTCTTAAATTTATTTATAAACATATAAATTATAATATACTACTCAAAACAATTTAGGGAACACCGGATTTTTAACATCAAATAGGTTTGAAATGTTCCATGAACCAGGATTTTCATTTGCAACCCCCTCTCTCTTTCAGTAGTCATGTCATGAAATGTGTAATCACTACATGCATCCTTTATCATCTGTTTCATTGTGCAGTTGTTTCTCATCAATTCTGTGAAAAACATTGTGTTTATCTGAAATAAATGATCTTGCTTTAACTGAGATTATTCCGGTGTTCCCTAAATTGTTTTGAGTAGTACATATAAATTATAAATATATGAATTATTAAATTATTTATAAAACATTATAAAAATGATGGTCAAATTGTGTAGCTCTTTGCCCAAAAAAAAGAGAATCTATGCATTACAAATCCTGCATTCAGTGTGCTTAAATAATGCAATATATGCATGCTGATTGATAACAAATGTGGCACACAGTCCTATAAAGTGCATGGTGCACTTAAACTTGACAGAGAAATAATATAACATGAACAAATTCTATTGGACTTAGAGAACGATTTTTTGAAAATAATTTGCATAGCAAAATGTGTAGGCAGAAATATTTGTGTGTGTGTGTGTGTGTGTGTGTGTGTGTTCAAGCACTGGCCGCGTTATGGGGACAGAGAACAAAAGAGGGATCCGGAATTACTTAGCTGTGGGGACATTTTGTGTGTCCCCACAACATTTTAATCCCCCTTTGTATTTGTCCCCACAACGCCTGCGGGATTGTGTGTGTGTGTGTGTGTGTGTGTGTGTGTGTGTGAGTGTGTGAGCGCAATCAAACCGGGGGACGTATAACAAAGGGACAATGGTCCCGGTTGCTCTCACAATGGAGAACAATCCGTCCCCGTATTTTTGGACAAAGGAATTTGACAAAGGAAGTCCCCGAATGCCGGTGTTTACACACGTGTGTGTGTGTGTGTGTGCGTGTGTGAGCGCATTCAAACCGGGGACGTATAACAAAAGGGACAATGGTCCCCGGTTGCTATCACAATGGAGAACAATCCGTCCCCGTATTTTTGGACAAAGGAATTTGACAAAGGAAGTCCCCGAATGCCGGTGTTTACACACGTGTGTGTGTGTGCACAGGCGTAGCATACACTATGTGGACTTCGGAAGAAAGGATGTCCACACAGTGTAGGAACTCTGAGCACTGTGTGGACTTACACACGTCCACACAGTGTTTTTGGACTTTGGAAAAGTACGAATATCTCTGAAATTAGTGATTTGTCTAAGCAGGTTCGTTGACTTAAATCGAAGGATATTATTAAAAGGGAAAAATAGAACGAAAACCGCTCAAAAAACACTCTTCTGTGTGAAATGGGAACGATTTTAAGAAATTACTGTGCTTAAGTACATGAGAACAAAGGAATGTCCACATAGTGATAGCAACAACGGTCTGTGTGTGTGTGTGTGTGTGTGTGTTCAAGCACTGGCCGCGTTATGGGGACAGAGAACAAAAGAGGGATCCGGAATTACTTAGCTGTGGGGACATTTTCGTTGTCCCCACAACGTTTTTAATCCCCAAAATCCTTTGTATTTTGTCCCCACAACGCCCCGTGCGGGAATGTGTGTGTGTGTGTGTGTGTGTGTGTGTGTGTGTGTGTTCAAGCACTGGCCGCGTTATGGGGACAGAGAACAAAAGAGGGATCCGGAATTACTTAGCTGTGGGGACATTTTCATTGTCCCCACAACGTTTTTAATCCCCAAAATCCTTTGTATTTTGTCCCCACAACGCCCCGTGCGGGATTGTGTGTACGTGTTTATGGTGTAAACCGAGGACATATAACAAAAGGGAACAATATGTCCTCGGTTTGCGCAAGTGTCCTCAGTATGTAAACGTGTACAAATCTAATGGGAGAAGCCTCAAAAAGTTAAAGTCCAACAACAAAGGGAACAAAAGAGGGGAACAATAGGGTGTCAAACGGTGTCCTCGGTTTACACCATACACAAGACTGTGTGTGTGCGTGTGTGAGCGCATTCAAACCGGGGACATATAACAAAAGGGACAATGGTCCCCGGTTGCTCTCACAATGGAGAACAATATGTCCCCGCTTTTTTGGACAAAGGAATTTGACAAAGGATGTCCCCGATTGCAGGCGTTTACACACGTGTGTGTGTGTGTGTTCAAGCACTGGCCGCGTTATGGGGACAGAGAACAAAAGAGGGATCCGGAATTACTTAGCTGTGGGGACATTTTCGTTGTCCCCACAACGTTTTTAATCCCCAAAATCCTTTGTATTTTGTCCCCACAACGCCCCGTGCGGGATTGTGTGTGTGTGTGTGTGTGTGTGTGTGTGCACTGCAAACCATCCGAGGACATATAAGGGAATAATAGATCCTTGGACGGCGGTTTTTGTTCTTCGTTGTCCTCAGAAAACGGCATGTACAAAACCAATGGAGATTGCTTCAAAAAGTTAAGAGTCCAAACAATAGAAGAACAATAGAGGTCCTCAGACGTCTTGAGATTCACGACTGTGTGTGTGTGCGTGTGTGAGCGCATTCAAACCGGGGACGTATAACAAAAGGGACAATGGTCCCCGGTTGCTATCACAATGGAGAACAATACGTCCCCGTATTTTTGGACAAAGGAATTTGACAAAGGAAGTCCCCGATTGCAGGTGTTTACACACGTGTGTGTGTGTGTTCAAGCACTGGCCGCGTTATGGGGACAGAGAACAAAAGAGGGATCCGGAATTACTTAGCTGTGGGGACATTTTGTGTGTCCCCACAACGTTTTTAATCCCCAAAATCCTTTGTATTTTGTCCCCACAACGCCTATGGGATTGTGTGTTCAAGCACTGGCCGCGTTATGGGGACAGAGAACAAAAGAGGGATCCGGAATTACTTAGCTGTGGGGACATTTTGTGTGTCCCCACAACGTTTTTAATCCCCAAAATCCTTTGTATTTTGTCCCCACAACGCCCCGTGCGGGATTGTGTGTGTGTGTATGTCCTGTTAATTTTGAATAACAAATCTTGAATTTTGTGTAGCAAATTTTGGGTAGAATTTTGCAATGCGATACCCGCCTCAACTGGCTTGTGTCAAAAACGGTTTCAAATCCAGGCCTAACCATGCATATCCATAATGCTTTGCACATATCCCATCAGGCACTGCATGCATGCATTAACCTCTTACCATCTTGCGTAAGCCCACCTTGAATACTTTCTGTGATACATTAATTAAAGATGGAATATTTATAAATGCAATGACAGACTAACATGGCTACTGTAATTCTATGAACTGATCTGAAAGGAAAAGAGATTATAGTGAAAATACATTAAAGCGGCAATATCATCACGATCAATAGGGCATGGAATCGGAGTGCTAGTTTTAGATTAACTCAGTGACTTGGTAAATAACTTGAATTTTACTCAAATAATTATTACCTTAGACGGAATGATTTCAAGGGAGGTTTGTTAACAGCATCGACTGTAACATATGATTATATTGGTGTGTTTTTATTTCTTGAAATTTCAAATTTTATGTTTCTTTAACCTAACCCCCTAGGTATTCTGGCTAGGAACCTTCCTGAATCCTCCAAAATTCTCCAGTGCACTTTTGGAAACATGCCCTTATCTTCAAAATGCACCAGGCATTTTCGTTGATCTTTCATATTCAGCACTTATGACCTATACTTCTTGCCAGGTAGTAATTTTATCCTATTTGAAGAGGTGAAAGTACCAGTTTCCAACAGTGCTGAATTTTTCCCAAAAAGTGCCCCTTGGAGGATTTTGTAGGATATGGGGTGGTTAGGGTTAAAGAATCCGACACTAATACATTTTTTAGAGAAAAATTATTTGTTGCCAATCTGGATGAAGGAAACTCACCTTTGGGTAATACTGACGTAGCAGTGACACCAACATCAAATGTAGCAAATACTGGGGAATGATCACTGGTAACTATGTCTGTTGTGCATCCTAAAAACATGATGAAATATAACATATGGATCGTGAATAGAGAGATTTTTTCAATTAGTCTATTTACAAGGTGTAAATGGAATAACAAACAATAAGGGAACACAACAATTTAAATAAAATATATATATTTGCTTTTAATAAATGTGACCCATTCTGGCAAAACTCAAAACTTCTCGGCATTTACCATAATGCATAACAGCCACAAAAGGTCAAAAACTGACCGCAGGGACCAGTTTGAGGGACCAGTTTTCATGTCACCATATTTTCCCTAGATTTTGATGGAAAAATAAAAATCCTGAAACGTTGTTGGGAACATTGTTATTTTTCACAATAAATTTGGGAAGTCACTTTTGAAAAGTGAGTCCAAGTTTAGGGTTTTGCCAGAGCCAGTCACAAATACAAGTAGATGTTATATGTACCATATGATGTGTTGACGATGTGTGTCCCTGGGTATGACCTCCAGGTGACCCTGTCACACCACGATGGCTCATTAATCCGAACCTGTTCCAAACAAATAACAGATAATCATTCTCAGCCTGCTTTCAGAAGAAAAAAAATCTAAGTTACAATTTATTACAACATTTTCCTTTTCTTTTTAAAATAATTGTTACTGGCCTTATGTTTCGAACCTAGCAGGTTCTTTCTCAAAGGCAAAATGGGACAGAATCCAGACAATATACATATATAAACACAAGAGTGAGCAGAAGTTAATCTGGTGTGAAATGAATACAAAAGAAAAAGATATAAAAAGCAGAGTCAAGTACTGGTACTGGGACTGGACAAAAGAGGGATAAAGCATAAATAGAAGTACCAAGAGTTTTTGGCTGGAAGAAGAGATCATGGCTTTTTGGGTAAATTCATACCATCTTACCATTGTCTTCTTGATTTTCTTGTAGTCGTAGCTCGTTCTGTCTCCGAGTTTGTAGCGATACGTAGGTGGGAATGTTATATCTTCCTCATCTGTGAATGAAGAAATAAAACACAGTCCCAGTGAGGGTGAGTAACAGGGCCTTGGCGAGCGGGGCGGGGCGGGGTGGGGGGGATGTGACACCCCCCAATAATTTTTCTCAGTCTGCATTTAGAGCCTCAGTCGGCAAATGAAGAATCAAAGGTACTAGAACAAGGGTTGGTCCAGAATAAATTATCAGTCGGCAAACAGAGTTATGGGTTTGCCGACTGCAAATGTATCATGTTTTGTTGCCGAGTCGGCAAATTGGCTTCCACACCCCCCAAAGAAAATGCCTTCGCTACGCCCCTGGTGAGTAACCATTGATGGGCTCTCATACATGATAACAATGTGACTGGCAGTACTCCAGCTAACATTACATGGTTCTGGATTTGGTGTTAATTCATGACGCATCATGACTGGCTCAGTGTCGTAATGAACGGGGTTAACACGGACCCTGTGTCTAATTCATGACACATCATGACTGGCTCAGTGTCGTAATGAACGGGGTAGCACGGACCCTGTGTCTAATTCGTGACACATCATAACTGGCTCAGTGTCGTAATGAACGGGGTAGCACGGACCCTGTGTCTAATTCGTGACACATCATAACTGGCTCAGTGTCGTAATGAACAGAGTAACACGGACCCTGTGTCTAATTCATGACACATCATAACTGGCTCAGTGTCGTAATGAACGGGGTTAACACGGACCCTGTGTCTAATTCATGACACATCATGACTGGCTCAGTGTCGTAATGAACGGGGTTAACACGGACCCTGTGTCTAATTCATGACACATCATAACTGGCTCAGTGTCGTAATGAACGGGGTAACACGGACCCTGTGTCTAATTTGTGACACATCATGACTGGCTCAGTGTCGTAATGAACAGAGTAACACGGACCCTGTTTCTAATTCATGACACATCATAACTGGCTGTGTCGTAATGAACAGAGTAACACGGACCCTGTTTCTAATTCATGACACATCATAACTGGCTCAGTGTCGTAATGAACGGGGTAGCACGGACCCTGTGTCTAATTCGTGACACATCATAACTGGCTCAGTGTCGTAATGAACGGGGTAGCACGGACCCTGTGTCTAATTCATGACACATCATAACTGGCTCAGTGTCGTAATGAACGGGGTAGCACGGACCCTGTGTCTAATTCGTGACACATCATAACTGGCTCAGTGTCGTAATGAACGGGGTAGCACGGACCCTGTGTCTAATTCGTGACACATCATAACTGGCTCAGTGTCGTAATGAACGGGGTAGCACGGACCCTGTGTCTAATTCATGACACATCATAGCTGGCTCAGTGTCGTAATGAATGGGGTAACACGGACCCTGTGTCTAATTCATGACACATCATAACTGGCTCAGTGTCGTAATGAACGGGGTAGCACGGACCCTGTGTCTAATTCATGACACATCATAACTGGCTGTGTCGTAATGAACGGGGTAGCACGGACCCTGTGTCTAATTCATGACACATCATAACTGGCTGTGTCGTAATGAACGGGGTAGCACGGACCCTGTGTCTAATTCATGACACATCATAACTGGCTCAGTGTCGTAATGAACGGGGTAGCACGGACCCTGTGTCTAATTCATGACACATCATAACTGGCTCAGTGTCGTAATGAACGGGGTAGCACGGACCCTGTGTCTAATTCGTGACACATCATAACTGGCTCAGTGTCGTAATGAACGGGGTAACACGGACCCTGTGTCTAATTCGTGACACATCATAACTGGCTCAGTGTCGTAATGAACGGGGTAACACGGACCCTGTGTCTAATTCGTGACACATCATAACTGGCTCAGTGTCGTAATGAACGGGGTAACACCGACCCTGTGTCTCAGTGATTAGTGTAACAACAGGGTGATGAATCTTACCAAAATCAACAAAGATCTTCCCCTTGTCCTTCTCACGTTTCAGCTGTTCATGCTCAAACAGAACGGCGTAGTTTTTGTGAGCGATATTCCGCAGTATTTCCTAAAAAATAAACCAAAACGGATTTTATATTGACAATAACAAAAAAAATACATCAATGTCAATGAGTGAAACAGAAAAACGGTAACATTAAAGAAATTATAAACTGAAAATATACTTTCAACATTTCCCCATTAGTCTCTTCATTCTAAACGACAGGCATAAAATCAACATTTTTAAATAGTGCACATGTTTGGACGACCCTTAAGAAATAAGTAAAGACTGTTTGCGGTGACGCCATGTGAAATTCTCAAATTGAGTGGTAATTAGTTCTGAAAAGAATTGGAGGTTGCAACTTGACGTTTCGATCAGTATGCTCTGATCGTCTTCAGGAAAATGTAACCTCCAGCTGTAACCACCAGTTCTTTTCAAAACTAATTACTACTCAATTTGAGAATTTCACATGGTGTCATCGCAAATAGTCTTTGCTTATCCTTTTTACATATTCCTTAAGAAATAAATATTCCTTAAGAAATAAATAATTTAATCAATGAACTAAAATGTATCCCGATAAGGAGAATTATTTCACTCTGTAACTTACCGGTACGTTCCACTCGATGCGGTAGTTGAGGTCCCCAAGGAAGAAGATGTGATGGAATTGATTGGTGAGATCAAAGAGACTCATGGCCTTAGAGTTTAGTGAGAGGCCCCGTATGATGTCATGATAGTTGTTGTTACGTCTAGAATTGAAAACAAACAGTTTCTAGGACTGTTTTCCAGCTTCGGTTAGGTTATGTTTACTGTATCAAACATTAATCAATTCCCCAAACAGTTTAGACAATCTGCGACAATTTGTTCTGGGGTGTGATTTGACAAAAGTATTAAAAAATCCTGAAAAATGGGTAGCAGACCTGGATCTCCATTTTGGTCTCATTTTGATGGACTCAGTACTGTACAGCCAGACAGGGAGCCCAGACAGGGCGTCCTAATTCCAGCCAAGTCCAGCAGTTGGGTTGGTAGTGTTACTGTATGGTGTTTGATTTTGATGGACTCGGTACTGTATAGCCCAGACAGGGATACTTTACATGGGGCCGGGTGTCCCAATTCCATCTAAGTCCAACAGTTGGGTTGGTAGTGTTACTGCATGGTGTTTGATTTTGAGGGATTCAGGAAGGTTCTTAGGCAGAATAGCCAAGGGGGTTAGGGTTAATGTATATTTTGATTCAAAGAAAGTAAACATTACCAATATAGCAACGCTGTACCATCCCTTTAACATTAATTTTATGCTTGTCAAGGGCAAAATATTTGTATTATTTCAGATCAGAGAAAAAAAAACAGATGAACACGAACACAAACACACACATAAAGACAGACATGTATCTTGCAGTGGGACAAACAGATATAAAGCAAACAGGCAGGCAGAGGAATAGACAGACAGACAGACAGAGAAAAAAACAAAGACAGCCCTACATACATTTGAGAGGATTTCTTACCTTGTACATTTTTCAGTTCCTGAGGTAAGATGTGCATTAATAAAACAAAATGAGGTACCGCTAAAGAGGAAAGACACGCCCACTGCTCCTTTGTTGCCTAGGTAACAAACAAAGATAACATACCCTTTGAATTTTTTTAAACATTGTAGGGTTGTGTCAAATATTTGAATATTCGATCGGTGGTTTGAATATTCGGTTGTTTTATCTTGGTTTGAATATTTGAAGAAAAAAATTAATTTTTTGTTGAATTTGTTTTTTATATTGGCGCTTCCATCAGCACCCCCCCCCCCCCCACAATCATCCTCTCGTCTACATTTGGTCATCACCTAGTAAGTCCATCCTAGTCCGGGTGACATTATAATTAATACATTTTTTGGCCCCATCATATTGTGCATGCTCGTTTTATCACATGATGCAATTTACAATCGGTGGCCTTCGAATATCAAATATTCGATTGAAATAAAAATCTGGCTATCAAATTTTTTGAAAACGCACAGCCTTATTTTATGGAAATAGCGTGTAAGATTTCCTGCCTCAAATTTTTGAGAAATTAAAAAAAAAATAATAATTAAACAAAAATGAGTCTTGTTCCGAGCCTTGGGCCCTGAGCCCCAAAACAGGCAGCACATGATATAAATATATGCGGTTTCGTCAATAACCCTGCATCATGGCTAAGTTTTGTTTATAATTAACTCACCTAGAGTATTGGCAATGCCGGTTCTGACAGACGATTCTCTGACGTGGCTTATTTGATGTTCATGGTCTGGTTGGACGAGTACAGCAAGCCTTAATCCCCATAACGATGTCATTGATACCTGGAGATCAAATTGACAACAAAAATATTTAATAAATTATAAAAACTAAAAAAGAAATTATTTATCATCTGATAAAAAGTGATATTTAAAAGAAGAAAAATAATCCTGATAAAATTAATCTTGTTTTGTTACATAATAAAGTATATCTTCAAAGATGGGGCGACATGTTTGGCAGTTTTGAATGAATACAAATTATGATGTAAATGAAACTGTTCTAGGACTTCCAATCAAGATTTTCCTTGGAGAAAATTATGGTCAAGTCAAAAATAGTCTTGCTCAAGAACACACATGGGTGTAAATCCCAGGGGGGAGGGGGAGGGGGAGGGGGTGGGGATGGTCCATGGGATCATCCCCCAGAATTTTCCATGATCACTGCCCAGGATTAGAAACTAAATTGCAACAACTATCGGAACATAAGTCTGATTCACTAATCACTCAGCGATGTAATATGGCAACCCTTCTAAAAAAAAAACACCAACAGATTTTAAGTCCTAAACCAAATCCAAACATGGATGTCCTTGTTCAACCCACTAAGGCAACTATTCTCCATCTTCACTCTGAAAATCTACGTCTTTGTTGTAATTTTCAACTCGGTAGGCTTGAACAATCTACCATGATTTTATCTTGGTGTGCTGAAAGTCCGAATCAGAGAATATTAACCGAATTCAAACAAGGAAAGCTGTCTTGCCGAGACGTAATCCTTGTTCAACCCGTTGAGTTGACTATATTCTCCATTTTCACTCCAATAATCTACTTTTTTGTTGTGATTTTTAAATTGGTAGGTTGGGATTGTGGAATATTAACCAAATTCAAACAAGGAAAAGCTGTCTTACCGAGACGTACTCCTTGTTAAATCCGTTGAGTCTTCTAATCTCTGACTTCACTCTGTTGATCCAGTCTTTGTCGCTGATGCCCGAACACTTGAATTCCTGTGTACCGATGATGTATATGTCATGAGGCATGGCGGCCAGGCTAGCATCGCGAGTCTTCCCATCACCTTGACATGTTAACCATGATGTGATGCTTGATGGAGGGAGAGCAGCGCCTACAAATTTAATTCAGGTGAAGAAATATTAAATAACGTGGGTCGCAGTCGAGAATATATCACCTTCTTAAGGTCTACGTGATGTCCAAGTGACATTCCAGATGGGAACCCATGGAGTGCCATGGTCGAGCGGTTTAGTGCATCGGATTTGTGTTCTGATGGCTGAGGCGTCAGAATGTGGGTTCGAATCCCAACCGCGACCGGGGTACTTGTGTCCTTGAGCAAGACACTTTACCATAATTGCTTCTCTCCAAACAGGGGTAAATGGGTACCTGTGAGGGCAGAGTTGGTTGTTGTGTTTGAATAGCCCATAAGCGCTGAAATGGCAGCAATTGAGCTGTATACTCCCCAGGGAGCTGAGATGGTTTCAGGAATGATTTATGAGCCTGATGGGCAGGGGTAATAATGTCATGCGCCTTGAGCACCAATTTGGTGTATACGTGCGCTATATAAGTCTACATTATTATTATTATTATTATAATTATTATATATTAGTGGGGTGCCATGGCCGAGAGGTTTAGTGCATCTGATTTCTGATGGCCAAGTTGTTAGTATGTAGGTTCGAATCCTGGCTGTGACCATGGTATTTGTGTGCTTGAGGAAGGCACTTTACTGTACAGTGCTTCTCTTCACCCAGGAGTATAAATGGGTACCTGCGAGGGTTACCTGCGAGGGTTACCTGCGAGGGTTACCTGCGAGGGTTACCTGCGAGGGTTACCTGCGAGGGTTACCTGTGAGGGTTACAGGTTGATATTGTGTTTGAAAAAGCTTCCGAAGTGCTTCAGTAGCTCAGGCTGTATAATCACCCGGGAGCTGAGACAGTTTACAGGAATGATCTTGGCCCAATGACCAGGGGTAATATGTAAAGCCAATTGAGACATTATGTGAAATGCACTGTACATAAATTAAATATTACTATTTTATATTATTTTGAGAGAAGTATATAGGAGGTTACCCACAGACAATTACTGAACAGCAAAGGGTGCTTATAATACGGATATCTGGTCAAATTCATAACTGTGTCTGTCATCAGATGTTATTTATCTATGTACTAATCAATATCGCTATCGTGTACATATAAGTAAATATTTCTCCTGAGGATGATCAGAGCATACTGATCGAAACGTCGAGTTGTACCTCCAGTTCTTTTCAGAACTAATTACTACTCAATTGAGATTCCACATGGTGTCACCGCAATTAGTCTTACTTATCATCCTCACCATGCAAAGCTACAAGTTTTACCTACGTAAATATTTGTTGATCTATCTATTTAAAAGTAACGTTTGTCCTGAGCCATGTTGGCACATCAAGCCAGTGTTTATCTCTGGTTTCAGAGTGCAGTCATCTTGCATTTCTTCCATTCAAAGCAGTGTAACCAAACCGAGGCTGGGAGGGAAAATAGTCTGGTCCCTTTTTATGTTATGAGAATGAGTACAATTGTCAATGGGTATACAGGGAATATGATAAAGATAGCTGCAGTGTGACACAGGTTTATAGTTCTATTCCCTCTGGATGGGATGCCGGTCTATCACAGGCAATATAGCTGGGGAAGTCCCTACCTATTGCCAGTTCCCATTTATGAGGTGAGAAAAGCAATTGCACAAGTCTGTGGAAATCGTAACGAGGGTCATGTTCAAAATAGACTGGTGCCTTCCCAAAGTGTGTTTTCTTAAGGGTGATTCAGTGAAGGAGTCAAGCAACATAGCTGTAGTATATATGTTATTACAGTTACATTTAAGTGTCTTGCTTAAGGACACATGCGCCATGGTTGTGAGAACGATTCAAACCCACATTCTGACGACTCAGACATCAGAACACAAATCTGGTGTGCTTAACTGCTCGACCATGGCACCCCTTCATCTATCTGTTAACCAGTTCGCGTCGGAGGCCGTGTATACACGCAAATTATTTTTGGACAGCGGATCGGAGAGCGTCTAAACACGCCACAGGATTCTCGGGAATATTTGTATAGATTCCCGGTCGACGTGGCAACGAGCCATAAGCATACGGTGGAAGATGCGGTCTCCCCGGTCACGCTCTGGTGAGCACCATTGTTCGTGTTTGTGCGGTAAAAATAAACCCGCCACGGGGGTTCGGAAAAACTTTTTTATTCCCGGTGCGAACTGGTTAAAGGAAAGGGGTATTGTCAATTACGAGTATTTACCCATATTCCATGTGCCGATAAAAACAGATATCTGGTCCACTTCTTTGTTATGTGAATGGAACATTTTCATGTACTGGACCAGTTGGCAGAATGTCTCCCTGTTCTGTAAAATAATCAAATAAATAAAATCTTCATCACTCATCAGCCATCCTGGTTTCACATTACACAATTTTATGTGACTCAGAATGAGGGTTGTTTCCAAAATAGACAGGTACTCCTGATGTGGTGACTGACTTCATAGTGATCTTCACTATGCCCTATGGGTACTAAACAACGTTTCCCTTTGTTTCTCACTAACCTTGGCATCCTCAAAGCTGTATTCCTTTTTCTTGCTGTTGGAGAAACGGATTGCAAGTTTTGTATTGTTGACTCGAGACTTGATCAACTGTACAACTAAAAGGAACACAAAAATATACCACAACATTAAAAATAAGTGCGAGTATGTGGACGGTCGTGGGTTCGAATCCCACCCAAGTCCTCTGTGGATTTTCTTCTTTATAGATACTCGAAAGTAAAGGCTATGCAGTGCTTACCTCGATCAGTAAAGGCCAAAACATCAAATTCTTAAAGGTACAATATCATCATGATCAGAGCAGACTTTCAACAGGGCATGGAATTGGTGTCCAAGTTTAAGATGAACACAGTGACTGGAAATTACTGGCTCATTTATACAGCAGAAACGGTAGCATGACCTTATCGTGTGTGGTATTATTTTCAGTCACTGAGTTAATTCGAACTCCGATACTTTAAGCACTTTTGAGGAATCTTTGGTTTCATTACCAGAAAAAATATATGATAATAATAAAATAGACTGGTGCCTTCCAAATCTCACTTGCTTAACCCTTTCAGTCCCGCACCCGGGATATCCCGGGTCACGTTACACTTCCTCAGGGTCCCACTCCCGGGATATCCCGGGTTGCACGGTCGCTGTACTTTTGCGTCCACTGCGCTGGTACCATAAGCGCTATGAAATAAAAAATACAGCTGTATGGACCTGATGATTTGCGCCCTCTTTTGATATATTTGTTGAGATTGTTTGCCGCTAGCATCCGGGACTTTCAGTAGGTTTTGTGTGCAAGATGGATGCCTCGTCTGCCGAATGACGGAATGTCCTACGGCGCTGAGATTTCCTTCCAGAATTTGAGGTTTTCCTCTTCGGTGTTGTCCTTTTCTGACACATTTAGGTTTCGTAACGATAAAATTGATTACTCAGGAGTGTAGATAAATTATTGATTTGAAGAAATTATAATTTTTGGGGTGTTTTTATCATGATATTTTACGATTTTTCATGTCTGTACTGATGCATGTAACGTAACGTTAAAATTTGTTTACATTTGTGTAAAGAATGCACTCATTCCCAATGATTTACATCCTCTCCTCCTACTTGTACATAGTCTTTGGCACTATAAGGTTTACATTTGAGTGCAGTTACCTTTGGAAATTATAAAAATTAAA
Source organism: Zoroaster sp. YZ-2022 (assembly GCA_029582265.1). Lineage (NCBI taxonomy): Eukaryota > Metazoa > Echinodermata > Asteroidea > Forcipulatida > Zoroasteridae > Zoroaster > Zoroaster sp. YZ-2022. Next base: position 35,977,583 of record CM055829.1, on the reverse strand, counting down.
AACAAATGAACATTTGGGAGGAATCTTATCAAACAAAAATCACGAAGACGTGCCGATAAAAGTACAGTTGTATATCAAAGCAAAAGTAAACAAACTTTCAATATGGCGGCCGCCATAGATGTACAGTTTGTTGTTCATGTTTATGAAGGCTAATGCTTATAATCATTCTAGTTATGTACATTGAGGCATTTTGTGATCTTCATTTTCCAGTCAAGCCATTTATTTTTATTTTTTTTAATTATTTATTTTTATTTTTTTAATTTTTATTTTTTAGATTATCCCAGAATAAAAAACAACAATAACATAGACAGAAACTTATTATATTGTACAACTTCCAGTTTAACAGGAAGTCAGAGGTCATTAAGGTCACTGAGGTCAAAAAAAGGTCAGGAAATTATTGACAATCATTTGGTAAACAATGTGTCCATATATTGTTGGAAAATAAAGAAGGGCATTTTTTTAATGATTTTTCAAACATAAACATACAAATTGTTGTGTTTTTAAAGAAAGTATGTGGGATAATGAGGGTAATTGTGTACTAAGACAATGGGACTCAAAGGGTTAATGGTGATTTCAGTCAGGGAATCAAGCACCAATGCTTGAGATTTGTTTGGCCTTGATTTTCGACTTACTGTTTTCATGAGAGTATGGTGTCATTTCTTCTTTCAGATCTTTGCCGCTGTGTTTCATTATTGACATGTTGCCGTGGGTAGAATCAACTGTCAATTTCACTTTAGTATTTTTCAGGGCACTTTCAACTTTGACCTGGGACAGAGAGAAGAATATCAAAAAAACAAACACCGGTGACGTTGTTGTTCAAACATTTATTAGAGGAAAGGTACAACATTGGTTATGTCGGCAAAAACTGCTTTTCCGAGTAAGCTTTTTGCTTCAAGACACATTAACCCTAACCCCCAAGGTATTCTGGCTAGGAACCTTCCTAAATCCTCCAAAATCATTTAGTGCACTTTTGGAAACATGCCCTTATCTTCAAAATGCACCATGCATTTTCGTTGATCTTTCATATTCAGCACTTATGGCCTGTACTTCTTGCCAGGTAGTAATTTTGTCCCATTTGAAGATGTGGAAGTACCAGTTTCCAACAGTGCTGAATTTGTCCAAAAAAGTGCCGCTTGGAGGATTTTGGAGGATATGGGGTGGTTAGGGTTAAACAACCAACCAGAGTGTTTCAAATTATTAGTTGTGTCATTAATGAGTAAAAAGCGTGAATATTGCATTCAGACTGTTCATATTCATTCAAATGTTGAATTAAGGAGAGAGTTTTCTTTCCTAAATTCAATCTAGAAATTATTTCACTTTTTCTGAAAGGGAAGATTGATACCTTCAGTTTTACAGCAAGTTTCACTGTACAATTTGACCATTCAATTATTTCTGAATTATCAATACTTCACATTATTTTCAAGAAATGAAATAACATCCTAAGGTCTTACCAACAAAAAAATTGTAAAATGTCTTTATTTTTTATTATATCTATATGATTACAATCTTATGAATAGCCCGTTGGAAAGAGAAATGTTGTTGGAAGAGAACTATTGAATTCAATGAAATTTTATTTTATGTTTATAAATATCAAACAAAATTGGTACAAATAAAACAAAAACACTGTAAATGTGCATTTTTTTTCCTCAGATAACACTTTAGACAGAACATTTTCAGGATGCTTAGTACCCATACCAACTTAACATTAAGTTAGCTTTTGGATAAATTAATTTTTTTGTTATTTTACGAGCAATTTTGAGCATTTTCTTTTTAATCGGAACATAGCTATTTTAATTCTGGAAAGGAAGAACATATTTAAAAAGGGCACATTTCACACACACAAAAATGAAAAGCATGTTTTTTATAATAAATTTATCTCAAAAATAATTTATGATGGGTACAGAATAATAATAATAACGATAAGAGTAAAAGGATAAAACAAAAATAAAAAATAAGGATGAACAAATAAATTATTTTGTATTTTGGTACAGGATGAAGAAAGTTCTCACCTCAAAAGACGTTGGTGACATACTGAGGTTAGAAAGAGAAAGGGACTTGGCCGAGTCAGTCCCATCACAAGAGTTGCCCATATAGATTGGTGGCTCATCGTCAGGTATATCAGTCACTTCAGACGCTTGACTTAATGCAGGGATGGGGATTCGAACCTCCGCCTTGGCAAGCTCTTGAAAAGTAGATACAGCCTGATGGGAGATGGCAAAGCAAATGTATTATAGGGTGCATGGAGTGTCATGGTCGAGCGGTTTAGTGCATCGGATTGTTGTTCTGATGGCTGAGTCGTCAGAATGTGGGTTTGAATCCCAGCCGCGACCGGGGTGCTTGTGTCCTTGAGCAAGACACCATAATTGTTTCTCTCCACCCAGGGGTAAATGGGTACCTGTGAGGGCAGATTTGGTTGTTGTGTTTGATTAGCCCTATATGTGCCGAAATGGCAGCAATTGAGCTGTATACTCCCCAGGGAGCTGAGATGGTTTCAGGAATGATTTATGAGCCTGATGAGCAGGGGTAATAATATAATGCGTCTTGAGCACCAGTTTGGTGGATACGTGTGCTATATAAGTCCACATTATTATTATTATTATTATTATGAATGAATGGTAAAACTTACAAATATGATTAGTTTATCATTTTCTATTAAGCATTTTCCCTTTGTTTTTCTTTTGGATGGTACAATTGTTTTTGAAAAACGTAAGATCATTTCAACCTGAAAAATGTCATAAAATCCACCTATGAAAGTTTCATCACTGTAGCTGCTCAGGTTTTTTGGGGAAAACAACAAAAAACTGTTTTTTTTTTAAAGGTTTGACAAAGAGTGTCCAGGCAGCTACTTTGTTTAAATTTTGCATAACAATTCCTTTTTTTTTTTTTTTTTTTAATTCTCTCTAAGATGACTTATGCCATCTTTAAAGGTACAGTGTCATCACAATCCTTGCACTGTCAACAGGGCATGGAATCAATGTCCTAGTTTAAGATAAACATAGTGACTGAAAATTACTGGCTCATTAATGCAGCAGCAACGACAATATGACCTTATCATGTGGAACATTATTTTAAGTCACTGAGTTAACCTTACACTAAAACTCTGATTCCATGCCCTATTGAATGTGACGATATTGCCCCATTAACCCTCCTACTTCTGGTTGATCCACCATTTGAAACCATTCGCTTTTGTGGTTGTTCTGTGATTATGGAACCTGTTATTTGTCTGTTGTCTTTGTTAGTTTTCTTCTTGTTTTCTTCTTGAGGTAGCAGGGATCCTCCATAAAACTCATATGGGTTGATTTTGAAGGATTGAGGTAGCAGGGATCCTCCATAAACTCATATCGGTTGATTTTGAAGGATTGAGGTAGCAGGGATCCTCCATAAACTCATATGGGTTGATTTTGAAGGATTGAGGTAGCAGGGATCCTCCATAAACTCATATGGGTTGATTTTGAAGGATTGAGGTAGCAGGGATCCTCCATAAACTCATATGGGTTGATTTTGAAGGATTGAGGTAGCAGGGATCCTCCATAAACTCATATGGGTTGATTTTGAAGGATTGAGGTAGCAGGAATCCTCCATAAACTCATATGGGTTGATTTTGAAGGATTGAGGTAGCAGGGATCCTCCATAAACTCATATGGGTTGATTTTGAAGGATTGAGGTAGTAGGAATGATTGAGGTAGTAGGAATGATTGAGGTAGTAGGAATGATTGAGGTAGTAGGAATCCTCCATAAAACTCATATCGGTTGATTTTGAAGGATTGAGGTAGCAGGGATCCTCCATAAAACTCATATGGGTTGATTTTGAAGGATTGAGGTAGCAGGGATCCTCCATAAACTCATATCGGTTGATTTTGAAGGATTGAGTCAGTAGGGATCCTCCATAAACTCATATCAGTTGATTTTGAAGGATTGAGGCCGTAACCAGCGATGAGTATCAAGGGGGTTAGGGTTAAACATTTAGAAATAATTGTGTATAAATTAATGTCTCTTCTGGCCTAATGCAGTGAGTTTTATTACGAAAGCGACTGCTAGCATTACCAGCAATAAAATGAAAAGTGCTTAGTGCAATGGAACAGCTAACCGTGTAAGTATTTGGTCCGTTAGTGAGGAAGATATTGTTGTTTTGGAGGTGAGCAAGCGTTAATTAAGCATTAAGCAATGATAACACAAGATGCAGTGTGCAAGATTTTCTTTTTAGAAATTTACAAAACCAAGATGGCAGATGGCAAACGATCCAATAGTAAAATGTTTCCAAAAGCCACAGAAATGGGTGAAAAATCACTGGTGTGATTTGACAAAAGTAAACAATCCTGCAAAATGGGTAGCAGGCCTGGGTCTCCCTTTGGTCTAGAGGACAAAGCCCCCTGAACCTCCTGTGGGTAGCAGGCCTGGGTCTCCCTTTGGTCAAGAGGACAAAGCCCCCTGAACCTCCTGCCTATATAATTTTGGAGGATGTACAAAGTCTCCACATCCCCATAAATAAGAACCTAACCTAGAGGTTCAGACACAATGCAGGCTAGTTCTTTCTTTCCTTGGTGGCTACTTCTCTTCTATCAAGAAAATTTTGCGGCAAAGGAAGATTTGTAAAAAAAATTGTGAAATCACGAAAAGTCCTGAGAAATCACAGGGCTGAAGAATAAACATCAGATTGTACCACAATTATACATTGCACACAAAAATAATTTACATGAACCTTTGTAGGTTTACCTTGGTCAAGGGGTCAGTAAGAAAGGTCAAGGGGTCAGTAAGAAAGGTCAAGGGTCAGTGATATCTCACCTTGTTTTCTAATGTAGTTACCTGGGATTGGCATTCTCCTAGCCGGCTGAATAATTGCTTCAAATCACTGCCTGGTCCGCTTGCCTTTATTTGAGGTATGAAATACAATAGTATTAACAGCCCGGTCTGGTTGATTTTACTCTGTCTCGACTTTTTTTTACTGAATGGATATCTTGTGTTCTTGTATAATTGCCATGATTATGCTTATAGGGAAGGTACATCATTGGTAATGTTGGCAAAACTGCTTCTGTTTTATGTTTAGAAGGACAGTCACAGTGGCAAATGAAAACAAGGAAATGAAACCAGCTGGTGCTAGACAGACAGGAACGAGAAAATAATGAAAATGCATTCAAATTTTTCTAATTTGTGACCCGCTCTGGCAAAACCCGAAACTTCTCGGCATTTACCATAATGCGTAACAGCCATAAAGGTCAAAAACTGACCCCAGGGACCAGTTTGAGGGACCAGTTTTCATGTCACCATATAGAGCATTTTCTCTAGATTTTGATGGAAAAAGAAAAATCCTGAAACATTGTTGGGAACGTTGTTAATTTTCACGATAAATTTGGGAGGTCACTTTTGAAAATTGGGTCCAAGTTTAGGGTTTTTCCAGAGCCAGTCACATTTAAGAATGAGCAGTCTGTTCTAAATTCAAACCTCAGAGAAACAAATTTCTAGGGAAGACTCAAATCCATCACCAAGTATTCGTCAGTTTCACATTAAATTCCAACCATTACCGATCCTATACCATACCTTTAACTAGCCAATCAACAGCTGTCAATCGAAATCCCTTATTGACCAATCAGGTTTGTTGAACAGCCGCGCGCTACGCATAAAATATGATGCCATTATCCCATCATTCTGAACATTGTCCATCATATTGGAAATGTTTGTATGTACGCACACAGTGGCTTTTCCAGCATCATCAACAAGGTAGCCATCAGTCGGAGCATGAACGTGGATGGGAAATTTTAAAAAGCTAGGCTGGGCATTGAGCGGTCTGAAATAAACTTGTGGTCAAAGGTCATTATTTGTTTTTGTACTTCACAAAGATCAAATACGCTTATTAACCAAACCTGTGAAAGTTTCAGCTTAATGAATTCATAGTTTTCTGAGAAAGAATTAGATATTCGTTCACTCATCCTTCCAGCCTCTGCCACCACCCGATCCCTTGATTAATTTCTACACCCTTAATTTGTAAAGTTCTTTACAGTAAAAAACATCACTAAAAACTCATCTCATGAGGGTTCAAGCTGATCCCCAGTTAATTTTTTTCTTGTAATTTTTTATGGTATTTATTTGGATTACTTGGTCTTTCATATCATACCTTTAGTACCTCTTCCATGGGAAATAAATTTATGCTTTATAAGTTTCCATTATTAAATAACTTGTAAATGCCCAAGCAGTTAAGACAATCTGATTGGACAAAACATGATCACATGGGGGGCGCATTAAACCCTCCTATAGGTTTAACAATCAAAGACACTCAAAATTTCCATGTACCTCCCAACCCATTGACTTTGTGCAGTGCACTCAAATAAATGCAAGGACATGTGGCTGATCTGATAGGAGGTCAAACCAAAACCACTCAACTGTATATGCAGTACATACACAGCTCTGTGTGACTCTGCATATAACTGATGTAGGACATACACACGTGTGGTTGACTGCCACTAACTCCAGCACTCTTAGAGAAAAATACACATGTGTGAACAATTGGCAATGCAACCAAAAATACTCAAGTGACTGTCTGTGGGTGCGGTGCTTACTGGACCAAATTTCAGCCTGGGCATAGGAGGGTTAACAGCCGATAAAGACTATTGTCATAATAATAACCAACCAGCAAGTGCGTATTGACTGCCAGCTGTTATTAGGTGCATGATGCAGGATTGGACCAATCAAAGTGTAGAAGTTTGCAATCATGTTACATGGACTAACGAGCTAAATTGGAATTTCATCTGCCTCAAATCTGGATTTGTCAGTTTCTTTCTGGCTCAAATGACGGCATATTAAAAAAAATTGCAAACAAAATCATGACGAGCATTTATGAATGGGAATAAAGATTTGATAGAGGACCTCGCCTTTGGTGTGGTTATTTATTGCCCACGGCCAACAACCTGAGGTCTTTATCTTGTACAGTAAAGACTGCATGAGGAAACTTTGATTCCCTTATTTTTTTACACACTGGATAACTGCAAGTAAAATACATGTCAATGAAGGCATTTTGTCACTAAATCCCTAACCATCCCTAAGCCTCCCAAATCCTCCCAAATCCTCTTTGCCAAAGTGAAGGATTTTGAAGGATTGAGGTTACATGCTACATGCTCTTTGCTAAAGTGAAGGATTTTGGAGGATTGAGGTTATTAGGCATACTTGCCTTTCCATGGTACATGTACATCCATGTTTGTTGTAGTGATTGCAAGGCCAGTGCTTGGGCCAGTGGACACTGTTTATTGCTCCATGCATGCAGGGTGGGTCCCTGGCCATGTACATGTATCACAGATTAGAAACACATGTGTGCATACACGTCATGTGCTTGCTTTACTACTGAAGGATTTTGGAGGATTCAGGTTATGTGTAAGCAAATGGGCCTAGGGAGTTAGGGCTAATGCTGCAATTAGTCCTGCCTGAGGAATAAGAAGCGCAAGTTAAGTGCTTGTTACACTGTGAAGTGACTATAAAATGCATCGTCTAATTGGTATTTCAAAGTTAAATGTAGCATTTGGTGACTCCTCACCATGCTCATTGAAGGGAAGGTACAACATTGGTAATGTTGACATAATTGCTTCTACGAGTATGCTTACTCTCTTTGAATCAAGATATACAGGGAAGGCACAGCATTGGTAATGTTGGCCAAACTGCTTCTACGAGTATGCTTACTCTCTTTGAATCAAGATATACATTAAAGGGAAGATATACATTAAAGGGAAGGTAATCACATGGTGTTACCGCAAACCAAAATGAAAAGTTTGCTGCCAAATAAATTTGGAAAATTGTCTAAAATTTTCTTGAAAAATATGAACAGAGATCTGCATTCTAAAAACATGTCAAAAACTACAATTTTAATACTGACATGTCCATTTAATTATGATTTTTGGATTGTTTTATGTGATAAATTTGTTGATACCTGTGTAAATATGATTACAAACAATGAAAACATGTAATCTGCTCCCCCAAAAATAAGATTAAGTCAGCAAATTTCAAAATTTAGATTTTTGTATTTCCAAATCCTGTAGAAATAAGATTTTTCCCAATGGTACCCAACACTTGGGGGTGCACTTATCATTAAAATCTACAAAAGGTTTAACAATTCATATTATCCAATAATTTAAATGCAAAAAGTATAAATGCAACATAATGGTTAATGGCCTATGCTTCGAACCTAGCAGGTTCTTTCTCAAAGACAAAATGAGGTTTAATTTATAGGTTGGTGAAATTCTTGCATCGGGAGATAAACAATTGATTTAATTTTGCCCTACACCGACGTGTATATATATATATATATATATATATATATATATATATATATATATATACATATATCTTTCTGAATTAGGACATAGGGCGACCGGTGGTCGACCTATAGCGTTTAAATTTTAAAAATTGGGCGCCGGTCGCCTTATCGCCACAGCTTTATTTTAGAAAAAAATTACTGATTTTTAAAGCCCAGATCTCTTCCTTGGTCTAATTTAAGCAAGTTTCCTGATTTTGGTATTGAAGGATAAAACAGAACAGGGAAAAAGAAGGGACATTTGTGCACAACTGTATGGCAATTCGACCGATGGTCGCCCGATGTCAATTCAAAATAATATATATATATATATATATATATATATATATATATATATATATATATATATATATGTGTTTACTTGTTCGGACATAGGGCGACCGACTTCTATAGAAATTGCTATTTCTCTGCGTTATAGCGACCGTTGCCGGTCGCCTGCTCAACTTCTTTAAAGTCATAATTTTGTCATAAAGTCTAAAATCATCGCTTCCTTAGCCTCTAATTAGAGTAAACATCTTATTTCCAGAGTTTTGGACGGTTGGAGGATATATAAAAAAAGGGAAAGGTAAGAGGGAATTTTGTGCACGTTTCTATGGAGCGGTCGCCCTATAGGTGAAAAGAGAGTTATATATATATATATATATATATATATATATATATATATATATATATATATATATATATATATAGATATATATATATATATATATATATATATATATATATATATATATATATATATAGATATATATATATATTGCAGAACCCGCTGCTATATGGGATTCTAGCCGGCCAATTGTCATCGGGCAAGCTCGGTGGTCGAGAGGTTAAGATGTCTGCACTAGTAAGCAGGAGGTCGTGGGTTCGAATCCCGCCCGAGTCGCCTGTGTAGTTTTTTCACAGACACTCGGAAAGCACTGAGTATACAGTACTATACACACATTGGTGTAGGGTAAAATTAAATCAAAAGAGGTTTAATTTGTTGAATGTATTACTTTGTATTAACCCTTTGACGCACACGGCGGTCGCTAGCGACCGCCAAAAACACGTTCAATTTGGACGTTGAAATAGCGGTCATAACTCAAAAACTACGGTCCCCATATATATCGCCCTCATTAGGTTGTTTAGAGCAATGTTTGGGCTTTTATTTTGATGTGGCATTCAATAGATGGGGCTATTGAAAAAAATCTAGAAAAACATGGTTGAACGTTGTAAGACAATTCTTGTGATCTTGCGAACAAAAGCGACTATATCTCAACATGACGTCTCGTTTTGGGCCTGATCAAGTACTCGAATTCCTTGAAAATATATCAGAAGATGAGATTCAAGATGATTCTGATTTAGAAGACGAAATAAGTGATGAAAACAATGACATGGTGAGCGATGTTTATGACACATATGTACAGCGCAATGGAGGCACTCGAGTCCGGCGAGGAACCTGCAGCCATGGATTCGGTCTTGCACACTGCTGCTCATCAGGTTTGCTCACGTGTTTTTTGTTGGTTTTTTTTTGGGGGGGGGGGGGGGGGGGGGGTTTGTTTTTATTTTTAGAATAAACGGACATAATAGTTGCAGTATAAATGTTAGTGTCATAAGTTTATGTGTCACGTTTTTGAAAAAAAAAATTGCAAAATATACTTGAAAATGGATAGACAAATTTGTGTGATGTTTTTCTTGAATTTTATGAGTAGAACATTTTCCTCATTTGTTTACTTTATACACATATATGTTCAGTAAGAACGTCACATAATGTGTTGCCATGGCAACCAGATTAATTTTTTTGTTGTTTATTCTAAAAGGTTATATATTTAGCTGAAACTTATTCCTCTGGACCATACATGTATCTCCACTAGATAGATATCCACAACCTTGTTGCCTCTTTTGTTTACATAAAATGCAGTATAGAAGAAACGTAATCCGTTGCCATGGTTACCATGTTGATAAAAACTTGTTTTTTCTTCATATTCTGAAAGATTATCCACTTGGCTAAAAATAATTTCACAGGACCATATCTGTATCTCAATCATGTAAAGCCCCCAAGTTGACATTTTTAAATGCATTCCGTTATTCCTGTTATTTTACATTTAAAACAATAGAATTAATAGAATTAATCTGTGCATCAAAGAGTTAAAGTCCATACTAGCAAATAACATTGCGTGACTTAACACTCACATCATGGGAACAGGTCACGCTTCTAGCATTGACTCGTATGTATTCTTTAGCTAAATGTTGTATCTATGGAGAACCATCAACACCCAACATGGTAAATAACCTCAATAAATCTCCCATACACAGGCATGTGAGTGGGCAGTGAAAAAAAAAGAGGAAAATTTTTTGTTACCTGGCAAGCGCGGTGCGGAAACCCGGAAACTTGTAGTCCTTGAGTATTTTGCCATCTAGAAGCTCTGAGGTACATTTTGAGCTTTATATTACCACTTTCTAAGACAAAATTCTTTATTTTTTTTAATGGTGTTATCCCCTTTTTCTTTTGTAAAATTCTAAGTGAGGTGTTTGAACTAAGAACAATACAAAGTGAGAGGGAACACATTATTTGTGTCACGATCTTTGCAATATCCCAATGTTTGGAAGACTTGGAGTGAGAAGAGCGTCCCAGAAAATGTAAAAGTACACACAGACAATAGTTTCTAGAAACATTGTATACATTACAAACCAAATCTTTTAATTTTGATTTATTTGCAAATGCCCTTCATTTTGTAATAAACAAGCATAACAGAAACCAACATTTTTCAAATACTTTTGTTGACATTCAGTAATTACAGAAGACACAGGTTTTGCCCATGTTGAGGCAGGGGAGATATTTATCATCTGTACTTGTCTTTGTCTGATATCTATAGATGATTACAATTGGCAATTGAAGATTTTCTCTTTCGTCGTCGCAACTTTTCTTTATGTTTTAGTGTGGCTGAGAAAAGACAAGTCGTCCGGCGTGCGTGTGCAAACGTGAAATTTTCAGACGTGCGGCCCGATCACGATCCGAATTAGTGGCTATATGACAACGGCTACGGCTCGATCGGCACGTCATCGTGCGTTGAAGCATACGCTGCCCTAGCCGCTTTTTCAGACTAGTTCACATGTTCACACGGCCGAACCGTTTACCGGGTCTAGTCCCCGACTCACGTGTCAAAATCACAGCGCAATCTTAACGATGTGCAGCCCGATGCCCGGTTCCGTTTTCTCTGTGTGTAAGAAGTGTGTATGTGTTTGGATGGTATACAAGCGGAGTCTACAATCACGGCGCGGCGCCGGGAAAAAAGCTGAGCCCCAAGAAAAATGCGTAACGGGGAAATAAAAAATGCGGATTTCCGCGTAAACGCGGAAATTTCACATGCCTGCATACAATGCCAGGAAAGTAAACATTCATAAATGGAGCACAGCCGCAATTGATGCAAAGTTGCCTTCTTGATATGAGTGACGATGAACATCTGTGGGTGTATGCAAAAAAGTGAAACTGATTTTGTGTGTACCTTTTCTGCTGGGTTTGCTTGTTGATTGGGGATGGCAGAGAGATCAAAGAGCTCCTGTAAAGCTTGCATCTTGAGCAAGAACAAATCAACATGTCTGCAAAAAAAGGGATGGGAAAAAACATCAAATTAGGTTAAATATCAACAACGAATGAGTTTTTGGGTCAAATCTAGTTTCAATGAAGTGTGGTGTTTGGAAGTCTATTTTCGTTATAAAACAGCAATATACAGAGACATTCAATGTGCTAAAAAAATTGTTTGCATCAAATCTTTCAAAGAAGTGTGATTCTTGGAAATCTATTTTCAGTAATATATGACACATTCAATGTGCTAAGTGTTTTTTTTTAATCAAACCTTTCACAGAAGTGTCGGTCTTGGAAATCTATTTTTGATATAAACAGAAATATCTACAGACATTCAATGTGCTAAGTGGCTTTTTGGATCAAATCTTTCAAAATGTGATTCTTGGAAATTCAATAGGGCGAATTCCTATGGTAACTTTCCAAGATAATGCCAAATTAGGCGATTGTTGAGTGAGCTTCAGGCATCATTGTGTGGCAACACATTAACATGAAGAGCTCCTTGAAAACAAGTATGCATGATTTGCGTATATATATATATATATATATATATATATATATATATATATATATATATATATATATATATATATATATTTTTATGCAATTCGCCCCACACAAGGCCAATGGCCACTCCAAGGTGGGGGCTACTCAGTCATTGAGTTGTTACAACAACTCCACACTGAAGAAACCAGCCCCTCGCACCGAAACAAGACATGTTAATAACCAGCCTCTTCACGGTGTGAATAGGACTGGGAGGGGTAACTAGTCCAGAACAAGGCAGTTGTTAAACTGCCTCTGCCCCTATAAGCAATTATGGTTAAGTGTCTTGCTCAAGGACACAAGTGTCACGGCCGGAATTCGAACCCACATTCAGCTGCTAACACCAGAACTTGAGTCCGGTAAGCTAGACCGCTCAGCCACGACACTCCACGACACTCCACAAAATATAAGCTGTAAACACATGCGTCAATACTTGCCTCATACATAGATGGACACATTTTGCTCTCCAAAGAGAATCAAAATGAATCCAAGTAAATTTGATCACCGAAAATGTCCACAATTTTGGATAGCCCCATAAATTAATGGGTAATCTGTGAAGTCCTGGGAAAATGGTAACGTTTATTTGAAACAAATTTGCCCACTGTTTGAATATTTTTCTAATGCAATGTACTCTTACATTGAGTAATCTTACAGAGTGCTGAATACTACAAAAAGGCCTCAATTTATGTAGCCTTTTTGAAGTGAATTCTATTCACTGTGATATTTGGTAATACATTAAATTCATATGGTTTTTATAACCCAACTAACATGAAAGTAACCCCAGCGTTATTTTATTTCTTTCCAATTTACAGTATTTCCTGCTTTATGCTGCTTTATGTTATCATTGGGTGAATTTCCAGTAGAGCAAGGGCAATATGATTACTAAAAGTAGATAGAACACTTGCTGACTGGATCTGAAGGATAATTGGTTTAGGAAATTAATTCCCTAATGGGAGATTCCCTTAGTAACGGTGATAGGGCCGTGACAGAGTACAGATTTCTTTCATTATATCAAACTGTGATAAAAAACCATGATATTTGTTCAAACTTTGGACTGATGAAACTGGAATGTTAATAAGGGACCAGTTTGTCGCACGGCCTTTACCGCAGGTTTTGGGCGTGGTCACCGGTGATAAGAACCAAGCCAAAGGCGAGGTCCTTATCGCCCGTCCTTATCGCCCATTATTCCCATTCATAAATGCAGGTTTTCAAAAAGTAAAAAAAAATGTAATTTGTGTTGAATAAAGCCAAATAGAAATGGGCAAATTCACATTTTGGGGACACACGAAACAATCTTCGTCACTCTGATTGGTTGAAATCCATGTTGCGCATTGCACAAAACAGCTGGTGAACAGCTGGTGCATACGCGCTGCTCTGATTTTGATAAGCCAGTCTATACATTAATACAGCCCCACGTGATTACGTTTTGTCCAATCAGATTGTCTAAACTGTCTTGGGCATTTTATGAATTGATTTTAAAAATTGGAACTATCATCACTAACAATACAAATTGAGCACTTATATTGTACCATCTATCTTGTTACATGTAACTATTCTGAGGGGATTTAGTAACATGACAGTTCATTTTATTTATTCACTTCATTTCCTTGATCAATTTAGGGAAAGATTGCAACAAACAAATTCATTGTTTGCACAAAATATTTTTCAAATTCATGTTTCACAGAACTAGTTTTAAAGCCAAAGAAAAATGTGTCTGGTTTCTGGTCATCGGTCAGCTTCAAAATTGGTGCAGTGACAGTTTTTTTTTTTGCCAACAGGGAAATATGTGATACATGTATACACGGGGGACCAAATTTCCCATATACAAAGTATGGTGGCTAAGAGAGGCCTCACAAATTAGGCAAACGTTCATACCCCTTTTTGAAAAAGTCATTTAAAACACAGCGCGGCAGAATTCCAATTAATCCAGCAATTTTGGCTGCAATTGGATATCGTTTCATAGCACACAAAAAAGAAAATTAAAAATGCTGACGTGCGGGTCTGAGGCGATGCATGCGGAGACCAGAAACAGCAGACTTTTTTGGGGGGGCCTTAAGCACAATTTTGAAAATAAAAGATGTGGATTAGAACATCAGGATGAAATAATGATTTTAAAAAGTTAAACAGAAATATTGTAAATGTAAACAAAATTAAAGAATAAATACAAACAATTTGAAATTTGCTGAATTGTTTTGACATTTTTAATTTTGTGTGCCCAAACCTTTCAGAAAGTTTAATAAATTCTTCATTAAATCCTTTGAAGATGTGACTATGGGACAGATATGGGACTAACAACCTTGGGAGTATCATATTTTGACATAACACGTTTTTCTTCCTATGGTTCAGGAATTTTTAATATTAAATTCAGAAAAGTGGGAATCTGGTGAAGAAAATGGTATGTTTGGTCAAGGGTCCTTCATAACCTTAATAACTATCATAAATAATATGTTCTGATAATCAGCAAATGTATGTTGCTTACAAGGCTGTTGGGACTAATTAACTTAATTATGTGAAACTGTGCTTAACTTATTTGCATAACAGTCATATTAAAATGACTTCACAGGTGATGGGTAAAATTTTGAATATATTTAAATAATCCTTTAAATTTTGATCACTACCTTGTTAAATCATTAGCTGATGTCAAGATCAACTGTCGTAGGTTATTGGCAGTCGTCGCCCCTCCCTTGATGTCATCGTAGTCTTGCCGCACCTTGCTTGCCATGTACTCATGTAACCTCTCAAGAAACTGGTTGTCGAGGGAGCCGATGTTAAGTTGATTGAGTCGAGACTTGAGGGCGTGGAGAGCGATCTCGGCGGATGAGGCCGTCGTGAGGGCGTCTGGTTCATCGTCATCAGAGAGCGGCGGCTCGTCATCTTTAAATTGCAATTTTTTTTATATCATTCAAAAATAAATTTAAAATTCAGTCCAGCAGCGTAGTATTAACCCTAACCTTCCCAAATCCTCCAAAATCTTCTTTGCCAAAGTGAAGGATTTTGAAGGATTGAGGTTACATGCTACATGCTACATGCTCCTTGCTAAAGTGAAGGGTCCCTGGCTATGTACATGTATCACAGATTAGAAACACATGTGTGCATACATGTCATGTGCTTGCTTTACTACTGAAGGATTTTGGAGGATTCAGGTTATGTGTAAGCAAATGGGCCTAGGGAATTAGGGTTAAGGAGCTGAAACAGGATGGCAAAAAAGGCATCACAATACCCCCCTCCCCAACAAAAACAAGTGGCGGGGGGGAGGGGGGCACACTAACTAAACAGAAAGGGTCACCATGACATACATGTATACGGTCAATTTACCATATGCATGATGATCAATTTAGTTGCCCGTTTGCTGAATTACATCACCTATTTCCCAGTTCACTTGTCATAAACTTACAATGTTAATATGCTAACTAGAGTTCAGGACTTGGTAGAAAGCAGATGTCAGATGTGTCACAAGTTCACCAGCAACATCAACGTGATTGGAATGCGATAATATAGAACCAACTCCCTCTAAGTATCTCGTATCTCTCTAGAGATAATAATCAAGTAAACCACAAGGGAAACTGACGAGGTACATACATGTATGTGATCCCCACACTGCTGCTTTCTAGGTTGTATCGTAACATGAGGCATGATCCCTGGTTATACGGCATGCTTTGGTTCTAGTGATCCCCACACTGCCGCTTCCCAGGTTGTATCGTAACATGAGGCATGATCCCTGGTTATACGGCATGCTTTGGTTCTAGTGATCCCCACACTGCCGCTTCCCAGGTTGTGTCGTAACATGAGGCATGATCCCTGGTTATATGGCATGCTTTGGTTCTAGTGATCCCCCACACTGCCGCTTCCCAGGTTGTATCGTAACATGAGGCATGATCCCTGGTTATACGGCATACTTTGGTTCTAGTGATCCCCACACTGCTGCTTTCTAGGTTGTATCGTAACGTGAGGCATGATCCCTGGTTATACGGCATACTTTGGTTCTAGTGATCCCCCACACTGCCGCTTCCCAGGTTGTATTGTAACATGAGGCATGATCCCTGGTTATACGGCATACTATGGTTCTAGTGATCCCCAGACTGCCGCTTCCCAGGTTGTATCGTAACATGAGGCATGATCCCTGGTTATACGGCATACTTTGGTTCTAGGGATGCCCACACTGCCACTTCCCAGGTATTGTAACATGGGACATGATCCCTGGTTATACAGCATTCTTTGGTTCAATGACTTCTGACTGGCACTCCCAGAACAAAATATTTACAAAAACGGAACACCACCAACAGATGACTCAGTTGATAGAGCGGCGCACATCAACCCGGATAAAGATAATAATAAAGTACGGTGTCCATCCATGAAGTCATGCTCTTTATCTTTTTTTTGACTTAAGGTTTTCATGAGAAAATGAGTATTAACCCTCCTGTGACTGCAAGGGTTAAAATCAGTCAAAATGTTGATATACTTGCCAAGGTATATCTAGTGCACTTAAAGGTCGAACATTGTCAAACCTTACGTGTAGTAAGTACATTTACAGGTTAAAATGAGTCAACCATTTTTGACTGGTAAAAGTATTGTCTGGTATTATTTAGGGCGGTCAAAATGACAGTAAAAACCAGTCAAAGATGCCCCTGTGTGCACATTTGGTTCAAAAGTCAAAACAGGCAGTTGACTGATTTTGACCTCTATAGCTACTTGCCATTAAATTGCAGCTATAGTAGGAGGGTTAATTTGATATTTGAGTGAATTGATTCTAGATACCTGAATCTTGTTCTTCCTCTGTCTCCAGTTTCTGACCCTCTGTGGGGAATCTCAAGGCACAGCACAGACCATTATTGGTCAGGCTGTAGCTCTGTATAAGCTCAGCAATGTCGATGAATGTGTGCTGTTTGGTAGCATCTGAGGACTGAAATCAAAAGAAATTTCAACTGAAAATGAAAGTTAATTGAATGTTAATTTCATAATTGAATGTTTTCATTCTTTATTTGAGGGAAAATTAGATAACAAAAATATACAAAAGATGGCTTTAAAGAACTGAATGTTAATTCCATGTCTGAATTATTTAATTCTTTATTAACCCTAACCCCATAGCTATTTTGGCTAAGAACCTTCCTGAATCCACCAAAATCCAACACCATGCAGTAACACTACCACCCAACTGTTGGACTTAGCTGTAATTAGGACACCCAGCCCCATGCAAAGTATCCCTGTCTGGGCTATACAGTACCGAGCCCATCCAAATACAACACCATGCAGTAACACTACCACCCAACTGTTGGACTTGGCTGTTACTAGGACACCCAGCCCCATGCAAAGTATCCCTGTCTGGGCTATACAGTACCGAGCCCATCCAAATACAACAAACCCTGCTGTTGGAGTTTGAATGATTTTGGAATGGTTAGGGTTAAAGGGAAGATACAGCATTGGTGAAGTTGGTAAAACTGCTTACTATCTGTATGCTTTTTGGTCTACATTTATACAACATTAATAGCGTAAAAAATATATGTTGGTGAAATTCTTGAGTCGGGTGATAAAACTAAGAAAAGTTTGCTTTCTGGATAACACATTGCTTTTGCTGTATTTAAATTTGAACAAACATTTCAACATCAGTACAACTGAGGAAAGTCATTCAAATATTTCAGTATTCATTGTTTTGGTTCAATAGTACATCATGCTGAAGTCTACAATTAGTAAATGAAGCTAAATAAAGGTCAACCATTATCAAATAAACATTCCGATAAACACAGTTCTATAAATGGTAGATTTACAATGGTTAATTGTCAAATAAAAGTCAATGGGTCAAATGTGTTTATCTGCATTTGTTTAAATTATACCACTTATTATAACTATACTCACGGAATTTAAAAATGCATCATCCCAATATTTCACATATTTTTCAACAGCAGATTATTGCAGTGAGAAATAAGAACATATGTTAACAATTTATGAGCGCAAATTTTCACATCATACTGACACAATAAAAGTGCTATGTACAATTATGGCTTCAAGTTATCACTGCATATAAGTTACACATATTTATTCAGAAATATAAGTTGATGCGTTTTTAAATTCCGTGAGTGTATTTAACCCTCTTACTATTGCTGCACTTTAGTTGCTATAGAGGTCAAAACCAGTCAACTGCCTGTTTTCACTTTTGACCCAAATGTGCACACGGGGGCATAATTTTGGACTGGTTTTTACTGTCATTTTGACCACTCTGAACAATACCAGACAATGCTTTTACCAGTCAAAAATGGTTGACACATTTTGACCTGTAAATGTACTTACTACACATAAGGTTTGACAGTGTTTGACTTTTAAGACCTGGTTCTCACAAAATGACTTGATTAATAACTGAAGTAATGGAATACGACGATTCCCTTTAGGGACAATATCGTCATGATCAACAGGGCATGGAATCGGAGTGCTAGTTTTAGATTCACAGAAAATAATACCCCACATGATAAGGTCACATTACCATTGCTGCTGCATAAATGAGCCAGTAATTTTCAGTCAATGTTTATCTTAAACTTGGACACCGATTCCATGCCCTGTTGAAAGTCTACTCTGATCGTGATGATAGTGTCCCTTCCAAGGTTATATATTATGTGGGATGGCCATGCAATAATTTTGTGACTAGTGACTCCAGTCACTTTTGGATATCAAATGACAAGGGTCTATGTGTGAGTTATATAACAAATATTGAGTATCTTTGATTTTTGTAACGGATCAATTCAGATGTTACCGAATGATATATATTCTTCTTATTTTCTATAATACAGACACTTATCCCTAACCCCCTAGCTATTTTGGCTAAAGAACCTTCCTGAATGCAACACCATAGACTTACAACATGTAAATAGCTGAAATAGGGACACCCGGGCGCCATGCAAAGTATCCCTGTCAGGGCTATACAGCACTGAGTCCATCAACATACAACACAACCAGCCGTTGAAAGGTTTGGGGTTGTTAGGGTTAGTATTTGTAGAATGAAATTAGATATGTAAAGTAAAGTATACTGTAGAAGGAACAATTAGATCTAGTGCAAAAGGATTACAGCCCTGGCACCACATATAACAACAAAAACCCCTTAAAGGGAAGGTACAACACTGCTAACAAAAATACCAAATTGTTATCCAAAAGGACACTCTATGTACAATTGGTAAAGGTTTAATTTATTCCGAATAATTATTCTGTCCGTGGTGGTCTCTAACTTCAGAGAAAACCCACAGGTTTGAAAACAGGATGAACCCACTGTGGTCCTTCTAAGAAAAGAACACTGTTTCCCTAAAGTAAAATAGGTGCTTTGACTTTCAATTCGTTTTACTGAGACTGAAAAAAAAAAAAAAAAAAAAAAAAAAGCATCATACCATAGATATAGTTCAGACAAAATTGAAAGCAGGAAACACAACACCAACTGACAAATGAAACCACATTCAGTTGTAAATTACAAGTGTCACACTGCCAAAAGGAAATGAGTGTTTTGGCAGGAAGTACCAAAAAATACCCCCAAAAATAATGTAAATACGACATACATACATGTATGTAATAACATTGGTACCAACATGAGATGGAGGAAATACATGTACTGTCACAAACTGTGGTAAAGTGACACCGTATGCACTACATGTTTAATTTGTTTCAATTATATAAACATTAACTTTGGAACAATTTCAAGATACACACTGGTACACTGAAAATTCTCGGTCAACATCAGGAAACAATTTTTTGTTTGTTCCCAAGTTATGCATACATGTAGCAAACCAAGTTTTAAGCAGAAATACTTGCATGCATGTAATACTAATTTTGAATAGCAAATCCTGAATTTTGAATAGCAAATTGTGAAGTCTGTGTAACATTTTGTTAAGCAATAAACAATCAATCACTGAACATGACATTGGTGGATCCGGGGGGGGGGGGGGGGGTTGTGGGCATGTAAGCCTTAATTATCATCCTGCATGTAAATTTACCATATGTGACCTGGGCTCAATTTCACAAAGCACTAAGATTCATCTTAAGATGAGCTGTTAGTATTACCATAGTGATTTGTATAGTGACATCACACTTTGCGAAGCAATTAAGATTGATACACAGTTAAGATCAATCTTAGCTCTGTGTGAAATCAGCCCGGCTCTGTGAAAATGAGTCACAAGTCGCAAATTTGAATAATTGAGATTTCTATGTGGCTTTAATATTTTATTGATTGAAATTGACGTCAATTTCAAGCAATAAAATATTAAAAATCAATGATTTTTTGTGAATAGGTTGTTTCATTTCTGTCATGTTTTCTTTTCAAATGCTTGTTTTCCTAAGAATTCAATTTTGTTAATTATGCAAATTATTGATTATTAAAAATGGCATATCTCCATAATGCCATACGTCACACACCTCTAACATATACCAAATTAAAGCTGATGATGTACTCTTTCCAGTCACATAGATATCTAAATTTTTCAAATTTGTGACTTGTGACTCATTTTCACAGAGCAGGTCACATATATTTTTGGTGTACCCCTTTTTTGTCAATGTACTGCCTTTCCTTTTTTGCGTGTCCCCCTATTTGAAGACACTGGATCCACTCCTGAACATGAGAGACTGATAAGTATTTCCAACAGAATCATACTCTTTTTCATTCTTGGAATTATACCATTGTAAAACAGTTTGCAAGTATTTATAACTTGATTATGTTAACCCTAACTCCCTGGGCCCATTTGCTTACACATAACCTGAATCCTCCAAAATCCTTCAGTAATAAAGCAAGCACATGACATGTATGCACATATGTGTTTCTAATCTGTGATACATGTACATGGCCAGGGACCCTCCCTGCATGCATGGAGCAATAAACAGTGTCCACTGGCCCAAGCACTGACCTTGCAATCACTACAACAAACATGGATGTACAGTACCAGCCACAAGTAATTCCAAACACTCGCGGGTAACACGCGTGCGCCATCGAGTGCGTGGCGGGTAGCCACGCGAAAAACCCGCGGGGGCACGGGGAGCCACGGAAAACTTGCGGGCCGTGTCGGGGATCTGCGTGGCCACGAGAACCCAAGGCAGCTAAGCAACGTTAGTTTTCACAACCATTGCCCAGCGGAGGATCACTGATTCGTACAACGATTTGTTATTAACGGGGGGTATGACTACACTCTTTATTTGGGCGGACGACATCTGTTTACGTGTATGTATAAATTTCGACAGGAATGACGCGGTGTTATCTTTACAGGTTTTTGGTCTGCATTCAGGCCTTCATTAATTGACCAAATTCAAGTTTTCATTTTTTAATATAGTTTAAACACAATTTAAAAACAACACAATTTGTAGACGCACGTCATTGTATACATGTACATGCTTATTTTTAGTTTCGCTTTAGTTTTACTGCCTCAGCCACGGACCATTAAATATCCGTAGTAGTCTTTTGCGGTTTCAAAAATCTGCAACAAACGCCTTTGCGCAAGACTAAAACCTGTATGTACTGCGTAACCTCGATCTTGTTCCACTGAATATTATTATAGTGATCAGTGTGTTGCACACGATATTGCATGCATGGGGAAACAACCTAACCTCGTCCCCAGGGATTTCGATAGTTAAATACCGCTCAGAAGAAAAGCGTGCTGCATTCAGTAGGGAAGCCGGAGTATAGGCCATCCGAATTTATTCATCGGTAAAATTACTACATGTAACTCCATATCCATGATATAGGCATTATAGTATAGAGAGGTAATAAGTTTTCAGATTCTGAAGTACAAAGTAACACATTAGCTTTTTCCACGAGGGTCTTGGAGGAAGCACGAGGTAGACCGTGGGGACTCCAATTTCTGAACAAAAATGTGACTAGACTGATCCCCTCAGGCCTGGCCCTGTGGCCCATGCGTTAAATGGATTTCAATTGATAAGTTATGATGCGGTATGATACAGACGGAACCAGTGTGGAGAAGCGCTGATATCTACCAACTAACGTCCACTCTTTATCACTTAAATAAGTTCTGATCTCCACTGTGCGTGCGGTGCCCGAGTGACGGCGTCTTTGCAAGCCTCGAAATGTACTGTGATCTTCCGACTATATAATCTCGTCCCCACCCACGGCAAACGTGCAGTATCTGTATTCCTCAATCCCACAGCTTTCGCCAGAAACTAGAAGATTACATTATCCACAAATATAAATCTTGGCTCTGTAAATGAAGTTTGCATTGCAGCACTACATGAACGTTCGACTGATGGATCAACTATGATAATAACGTCATGCAAACATTCCTAAAACGTTTAAAACGTTAAATCGACGGGTATTTATTAAGCAAAAAGACCAACCGTGCCATCAAACAAACATATCAATGTTATTTAATTTGACAAAAATAATAAACCGGTCTAACAGAAATGGAGGAACATGCTACAGGTAAACCTTCGTGGAATGTTATTGAACTCCCATAATGATACCGTGACAGACCCAACTGTAACGTTTTATTGCACATACATTTTACTTGTCATGTATCCTCAATTTACCCTAAATGACGCACCTAAGGTTATATAGCCTAATCAACTGGACGGTAACTTACAAATTAAATTAGCAGTTTGCTGTTTCAGTTTGTTTCAGTGAAGGATTCTCTTGTAAAATGCTGAATTTCAATGCATTATCATACGCGTGGACGTCTTGAGCGCCGTTTTTTGAGATGCACAGAATTGTGGTCATCAGAAAATTGATGTTGGTATAATGACTCACCCCAAACTGTTAAAGTTGATGGGGGCACAGAAAATGTACCCAAAAAGAAAAACAGTTGAAATCATGTTTCATCTTATTCCAGATGGTTGTAAAATTGTTTTTAAACATGAAAATAAAACTATTGTTTTCGATTTTTAAAATAAAATGGTATAATTTGGAGAAGCTCTCAAAACTTTTAATCAATATTCTTGAAAGACCAATCAAATGGAAGGTGGTTAAATTTCTTGCAAAAAGTACTTTAAAACTTTGAAATGTGTAAAATTGCTGTTAACATTTTGTCAAATAAAAGATTTCTTTTCATAACCATGATATTAATGTTTCATTTTCTCATTAATTTTCCACTACCATCGAAATAAACACCAACGAATTAAGTAGTCTTCGTTCGCTTCTTCTATAAGGAATGTGTCCAATTTGAGGATCAGTATTTCTTTAAAAAATCATTGCAAATGCAAAGCATTCATATATTTTGGTTTCCACAGGCAACAGCTTGTTGACGGCATAGAACAATAAAATCACAGATGTTCGTGAAAAAAAAATTTGAGGTCATGTAAATCTCTTACTATTTGTATCTAGTAAAATCAGTGGTTAAACAACTTTTTCCACTTTCACAAGCACTAACTTTCCAGTAAATCATACAATTTCACTATAATTTTTATTTCTGTAACAAGCACGACTTAGATAAGTTTATGCAACCAGTAATACGCCATAGTTTTGTAAGTTTTCCGAGAAATGCTAAGCCAAAGGTAGGTGCGTCATTTCACGAAAAGCGGAGAATTACGCATATGGACGATAGAGGTAATCAACGGTGGAACGGGACAAAACCAATCTACATTCCAACTGTGAAAACGGAGAAATTATCAGTAAATCAACCAGGCCTTAATTATTTAATAATACAAAGAAAATGTTTAAAATGCAATTTGTCATAGAACCCAACTTACAGTACCATGCGGCATCAGAAAATTAACCGACAGTAGTTTTCTAATAAATACATGTATTGTTAAGCAGATCGTATCCTAAAACTCTAAGCCTGTGATTAATGAGGCATTAGCCGCAAAACGCCATTTACTACAATTATTGACTCGTGCTAATAAAACTCGCAGATAAGCAAGCATGTTTTAACAGGGATTTTAAATGAAACAAATCTTCCTTTGCATGTACCCCGCTATGAAGCTCAACGTTGCAACCATTTCATTCATTTAAAATTACCCATATTTAAATGGACGCTCGCCCCGATCTACATTATGCTCTTGAATGACGTTCAGTTCGTGTCGGGCTTCCGTGGCGGTGCCGTGTACTGCGCTGTGTATCGTTGCAGTTGCCCACGCAAAGCCCACGCAAAACTACCAGACACGCCACGAGCTTCGCTCGAAGGCCCACGGCAATTACCTGCGTGGCTGCGTGGCACCCCGTACCCGGCACGCAATTTACCCGCCACGTCACGGATACTCCACGGGGGTAAATGGAATTACTTGTGGCTGGTACTGTACATGTACCATGGAAAGGCAAGTATGCCTAATAACCTCAATCCTCAAAATCCTTCACTTTAGCAAAGAGCATGTAGCATGTAACCTCGATCCTTCAAAATCCTTCACTTTAGCAAAGAGGATTTTGGAGGATTTGGAAAGGTTATGGTTAAATATTACAATTTGTACTGCAATTTGTGTTCATTTTGTATAAATTGATATGTTCTTATTGACCTTACCTTAATGAGATATCCATTACCATCTGAAGTGGGGAGGATTCGATACTGGTAGATTCTGTCATCACACCTGTACATGTACGAGAACACAGAGATATTTATTTTAAAACCCTCCTCCCCCGAAGAGTAATTTTTGTATCAGGAGAGAGATGTAGCATGAAGATATGACATTACGCTTTGAGGCTTATGAATTATGCCAGATACCGGCTGCACAGCTGCCATGTTTGTTTCCCAGGGATTCAACTTTGACCTTGGTTGGTAGCTAGCGCGAGCCTCGAAGCATGATGTCAGATCTTCAACACATCCTATCCAATGAAATCATTTGAATGGTGCACCACAAACCTGTCTTTATTCTTGAGGATAAAGACGGGGGACCAGTCTAGAGAGAGATGTGGCTTCGTTCATTAACACTAACCGCTCCAAATCCTGCAAAATCCCCCAAAGGGGCACTTTTTGGGGAAAACTCAGCACTGTTGGAAACTGGTACTTTCACCTCTTTAATTAAATAGGTCAAAATTACTACCTGGCAAGAAGTACAGGCCATAAGTGCTGAATATGAAAGATCAATGGAAATACATGGTGCATTTTAAAGACAAGGGCATGTTTCCAAAAGTGCACTGATGGATTTTGGAGGATTCAGGAAGGTTCCTAGCCAGAATACCTAGGGGTTTAGGGTTAAGGTAATGAGGGGTCTGTTTTGTTAAACTTGTCATCTTTCTAATTGTTGAGACTTTATACTAGTGTTATGTTTGAATTACCCAATCAGAATGCATACAAACAAATATGAATGCATTTTCACTATTTTCTTGTTAAAACCTTTCTACACAGAGGCCACTCCGATCCACTAAATTCTGTTCTTCAGAAACCTTCAGTACATACATATACAAGCCTGCTGTCCTTTCCAAGTAATCTTACAAAATCAACTGTGTGCCACCCAAGGCCACTGTAAATGTTTGAACACATTAGTATGGCCTACAATGTATCAATGGGAGACCACTTTACCCTGTAATCACAGTGGTGTGACAGTGCACAGAAGGGTAACCATAGGAGGCCACTGGAAACAGCTAATGGCGTGGAGTGGCCTGAATGGGTTGTTTCAAAAATTGCACTGATTGTAGGAGGGTTTTAATGACTCATAAAACTGAACAAAAACTTTCACATGTTTGTTTCTGTAGGCCTACATATATATATATCTCTTCATTCTTAAGTATGCAAGCATGTACAGACAATTTACCAATGTGTTCAATCCCGTTAAAGGGCATGACAAAATATAGTTGAGGAAAAAAAAAAACTATGCCTAATTAAAATTCATAGCAGATGAGGTGTGTGGGGGTTGGAGGTGGAGGTTGGAGGTGGAGGTGGGGGTGGAGGTGGGGGTGGAGGTGGGGGTTGGAGGTGGGGGTTAGAGGTGGGGGTAGAGGTGGGGGTTGGAGGTGGGGGTTGGAGGTGGGGGTTGGAGGTGGGGGTTGGAGGTGGGGGTTGGAGGTGGGGGTTGGAGGTGGGGGTTGGAGGTGGGGGTTGGAGGTGGGGGTTGGAGGTGGGGGTTGGAGGTGGGGGTTGGAGGTGGGGGTTGGGGGTGGGGGGTGGGTGGGATGGTAAGCCACATTTTTGTTTCCTTCCCAGTACTGTGCTCCTTTCCAATTGTGGGGGGTGGGGTGGGTGGCACACTATTTTTAACAACTCTTGGTAGGGGACGACAAAACAAGTGGGGAATGACTTTTTACATGGCATGCCAAAGAAGTTGGGGGGGGGGGGCAAATGCACGCAGTTTGATAGTTAAGCATTCCAACATGAAAAGTAATTTCTCAATTTAGCATAGTGTCATTTGTAACCTATCTCTCCGATACATTTTGCATTGAGTGTGTAGAGTACATTTTTAGCGTCAGTCTTAACTCTTCTGTTGGTAACCATTAACACACTAAATTAAATGGAGTTAAAAGTGCACAAAAACCAAAAAGGCTCTAGAGACTGCTGCTGCTTGTGTAAAGGGCTCCCTCAACAGGTCGTGCATAGAACGGATACAGAAACTGTCAAACAACTTACAGAACTGAGAGAACATATGCTCCTTTGAAAGACTCACTGTCCCTGACCAGGAAGCTGCCAGTTTTATTGGCTCGCATCAGACATTCCTCCGTCTGAAGTCTAGTGATGCTGCCGTGGTACCAGGGAGAAGACTGGAGCACTCCAGAGGTTGCTGCAGACATGACTGATAATAGGTATCTGGAGGATGAGACAGGAATTATAATATTAAAGCCAAGCCATTATATAACATAAGGGATACTTTGCATGGGGCCGGGTGTCCTAATTCCAGCTAAGTCCAACAGTTGGGTGGTAGTGTTACTGCATGGTGTTGTATTTTGATGGACTCAGTACTGTATAGCCCAGACAGGGATACTTTGCATGGGGCCGGGTGTCCTAATTCCAGCTAAGTCCAACAGTTGGGTGGTAGTGTTACAGCATGGTGTTGTATTTTGATAGACTCGGTACTGTATAGCCCAGACAGGGATACTTTGCATGGGGCCGGGTGTCCTAATTCCAGCTAAGTCCAACAGTTGGGTGGTAGTGTTACAGCATGGTGTTGTATTTTGATGGACTCGGTACTGTATAGCCCAGACAGGGATACTTTGCATGGGGCCGGGTGTCCTACATTAATTCCAGCTAAGTCCAACAGTTGGGTGGTAGTGTTTGTGCATGATGTTAGATTTTGGTGGATTCAGGAAGGTTCTTAGCCAAAATAGCTAGGGGGAGTTAGGGTTAAGTATGAACGCATTTACAGACATATAAATGTCTAATGACAATTTAACAGTGGCTGGTGGGTACTTGTATTGGTTTTAATACTGCCATCTAAACCTCTTATTTAGATATTACCACTTTCATACATGGAGGGGCGGATCCAGGATTTAAAAAAAGAGGGGTGGGACACAAAAAATATATGGTAAGTTATGATGAACACTTGCTTATTTCCCCCTCCTTTAAAGCAAGAAGAAATCAAAAAATTAAAAATTAAATCAAAAAATTAAAGGGTAGAATGTCGTATCCGACCGCCACTTTTTCTCATTAAATACAACCGATAATGTAATCTTACCTACCTAGTAAGGTGGAGAACATATGGATGATGATGGACATATACCTCAAATTATTCCAGGATATTTATTTCATGAAAAATCAGGCATTTTTGGTATACGATGACTTCCTCAGTCATGTCAGTCTGATCTTGTCAACTCCCCCATAAGTGACCAACACAGTTATTGTACATGCGCAGTGGCAACTATAATAGGATCCTTCTATTTTCTGAAGGGGAGGATTTTTTAGAAGGGAAATCAAGTCCGAAAACCATCATAAAAGTGGATTTTAAAGACAGTTTTCACTTTCTGTACCCCCAAAAATCGATGGAATCATTTTTTAACTGGTTAGTACATGTAGTTGTAAAAAAAATCAAAAAAAACCTTAAAAAAGTGGCGGTCGGATACGACATTCTTTCCAAATTAAAAAAAATAAATCCAAAAATAAATCCAAAAAAAAAAGTCAATTTTTTTTTAAAGGGACAATATCGTTACAATCAGAACAGACTTTCAACAGGGCATGGAATCGGTGTTCTAGTTTAAGAGGAACACAATGACTGAAAATTACTGGCTCATTTATGCAGCAGAAATGGTAATATGACCTTATAAGGTGGGGTTTTATTTTCAGTTACTGAGTTAATCTAAAACTAGCACTCTGATTCCATGCCCTGTTGATCGTGATGATACTGTCCCTTTAACCCTCCTACTTCTGGTACCTTTTTCATTCAAGTTGATCCACCATTTGAAACCATTCGCTTTTGTGGTTTTGAATGGTGAAATAACTGTGTACAGTATTGATTCCCCCAAATGGTTTTGAATGGTAGGTCAGCTAATACAAAACCTTGTTTGGATCTTTCCAAATGGTAGTAAAGCTAATACAAAACCTTGTTTGGATACAAGTTTCCTAAGTGGTGAATCAATGGACCCTCTATGCATTTGAATGGATTTGAATGGTAGTAAAGCTTGCTACCAACACTGTTCAAATGGTATCACCATGTGTGTATAAAACCAATGGGCATTTTGGTAAGTGGAAATTTTGAATGTTTTCAAATGGTCAAACAGTAGGAGTAGGGTTTTCAGGTGAAAAATTATTCCTGAACCAATATGCTCGAAACATTTATATCAAATTAAAGGTCTTGATGAAAGAAATACAATGGTGTTTAAATCAAGAAAATCGGACGAGTCGTTTTTGAGGAATCCTGTTTTATTTAATCAAGTATACAACATTCGATGAAGCCCGACTGTACATACACTGTGTACATCCCTAATGGCAACAAAACCGTTGAATCAGCCTACACACACCGTGATACACACGCACAGCGTTCGTGCTCGTTTCCCTCATAAGAGCTTTTGAAAGGGTGTAAAAAATACACTCTCTGCTCAAAACTAAACACATTTACAGCTCAAAACTTTCACATATGATAGAAAAGAGGTGTAAAATTCATTCAGACATCGCTCTTACCTTTCAACTTAAAAATTTCACCTTGAAAAACGGTGTTTAATTTTTTATCTCTTCATAACTTCGGTTGTAGAGTAGCTGTGTAGATCGAGCAAGCATGGGTATGTAAAGGAGCCCTTTGACTCTATAGGAAAACCCGATTTCATGTCAATCACAATGTACTCGGGCGCAGAGACAGCTCCGAAGTGGATGCCCTCAGCAGAGCGCGGCAAATTTTACG
This sequence comes from Zoroaster sp. YZ-2022, assembly GCA_029582265.1. Classification (NCBI taxonomy): domain Eukaryota; kingdom Metazoa; phylum Echinodermata; class Asteroidea; order Forcipulatida; family Zoroasteridae; genus Zoroaster; species Zoroaster sp. YZ-2022. Next base: position 35,948,031 of record CM055829.1, on the reverse strand, counting down.
GGCCGAATGCGCCCTATCTCGGAACACTTCGCAAAAGGCTGGGCGGGACGAGAGTGGTTCATTCATAAAAACCTAGGCTTTTGCACGTACTTCCGATTGCTATTTTATGTACATTGTTGGATAGCTGAGACTATAAGCTTTCCAATGAGCTATTACATGCAAGATTTCTACAGGTAAAAGTAATAGAATTTTTTTATTTAAAATTTTGATGTTTTTTGTTGCGGGCGATGCGCTGTGCGTGTGGAAGGCTTCGGTCAAGCATGTACAAACTGAAAACCCTAGTAGGAGGGTTAACACAAGAATACAGATGAACTATCTTTTTACTATATTTAGAAAGATAAATTATTGGTAAAAATATAAAATTGTTATGTGCAGCTTATTCATTGAAAATTAAATTTTTGTTCCGTCTATGTACCATTTTGCATTTAAATATTTTTTCTTTTTACATAGTGTACGTAAAGTGACTAAAAATACAAACACTTCTTTTTTTAAAACAAGAAAAAACAAAGTTTGTGCCAAGAATTTTTTTAATGTAATTAAATTAGGGTTTTCAGTTGAAAAATTATTCCTAAACCAATATGCTCAATATTTATATCAAATTAAAGGTCTTGATGAAAGAAATACAATGGTTTTTAAATCAAGAAAATCGGACGAGTAGTTTTTGAGGAATCCTGTTTTATTTAATCAAGTATATAGCATTCGATGAAGCCCGACTGTCCATACACTGTGTACATCCCTAATGACACCAAAACCGTTGAATCAGCCTACACACACCGTGTTACACACGCACAGCGTTCGTGCTCGTTTCCCTCATAAGAGCTTTTGAAAGGGTGTAAAAAATACACTCTCCGTTCAAAACTAAACACAATTACAGCTCAAAACTTTCACATATGATAGAAAAGAGGTGTAAAATTCATTCAGACACTGCTCTCACCTTTCAACTTAAAGATTTCACCTCAAAAAAACGGTGTTTACTTTTTATCTCTTCGTAACTTCTGTTGTAGAGTAGTTATGGAGATCGAGCAAGCATGGGTATGTAAAGGAGCCCTTTGACTCAATAGGGAAACCCGTTTTCATGTCAAAACAATGTACTCGGGCGCGGAGAGCTCCGAAGTGGATGCCCTCAGCAGAGCGTGGCAAATTTTACGGGCCGAATGCGCCCGATCTCGGAACACTTCGCGAAAGGCTGGGCGGGACGAGAGTGGTTCATTCATAAAAACCTAGGCTTTCGCACGTACTTCCGATTGCTATTTTATGTACATTGTTGGATAGCTGAAACTATAACTTTATAAGCTTTCCAATGAGCTATTACATGTAAGATTTTGACAGGTAAAAGTAGTAAAATATTTTGATTTAAAGTTTTGATGTTTTTTGTTGCGGGCAATGCGCTGTGCGTGTGGAGGGCTTCGGTCAAGCACATACGAACTGAAAACCCTAATTAAATATTGGAAATTTCACAAATTGTTTATGCCATGAGTAGGCAGATTCACGCAAACTGCCGATGGTGGCGCTATTTTTCATATCCTTTTTTTCTGTCGAAGTTGTGACCTGCCGAACTTTCATGGTAAAATTCTAATATAAAGGGTAGTCTACGGATGTAGTCACTTCTAGTGTCGATAAATGGATACTACACATCGTGGTTATCTTAATTGATCAGTCCATGCCAACTGTAACGTTGGCACAAAAACAGTGCAACTTGCGCAAAATAGACTTTGTTAGTACTACAAGGATACATTGCAGGCAAATTCGGTCACAACTTTTCAAATGAAACTGGATCTTAAAAATTACCAAATATTTAAAACAACAAAAATTCGTAACTTTGCATAGGGTTAACCTATCATGACCATTGACCCCTCATTTTCTTTCTAATTTTTTGTTCTATCCAGTGATATGACATGTAAAAGCATTGAAGCAACTTCAAATTTTCATGAATCTGCCTACCATGAGGAAAACTAAAGGCCCACATATTCTTCATTTGACACCAAATTATATTTAAAAGTGTATTTTTATCGAGTCGTGGTTCTCATTAAATGCCTCTTTTGCTTTCAATGGTAAGAATCCACTCTGCATCTTTTCATACAATGCTAAGGATTCATCAGGTCCGTGCCACACTCGTGGGGGTTCCCTGGTGTAAGTTAAATCACACCCATCACTGACACTGTCATCAGGCATGAGTGAGACCCTAACCCGTGTAATCTGGTGCGGCGAAATAACGCACATAAAACGCTGCAAATACCACCAAACTCATAACAATCGGTGTATAAAGAAACAATTCATACTTACAAAGGCCTACCTGACTTCTTCAATTAGTTTTCAAAAATATTCCATTGTGAATTTTCTTGAAAACAGCGACTGACTTCTGTACCGAAGTGACAGCTCTCGCATTTACACATCACCCTTTTCCTGTTTGTGTTAAAACCCTTTACAAATACCGCCACACTTCCGCGTTGAAATCCCGCATTGAAATCTCGCATCGGACGAGATTATAAAATATGATAGTTTTGTTATTCTTAATAATATGCATTTTCTAATATAATTTTTTACAATTATATCATGAAATTATAATCAAATTTCTGTTTGTATTAATTTTGTATTTGTTAGTTGTAAATTCAATATTTAATTTAAAAATGTAATAATTTCAGAAAATTATTACGTCATAATCAGTTGACCCGTGACCACATTAATTTACTACACAACCTCAGCGTACTTGCGCTCAACAAACACAACGTTACATACACACGATTATTTGCCGGTAAAAAAACCGCACTGTCTAGTTTCGCTCGCTGCTGTATCTTTTAACTTCAAGAACAAAATTGTCGAAGTTTTGTCCGTCAAAATGTTTCGAACTTCAAAATTAATTCCATTTTTCTGTAAAAGTATAAATGGAGGTCTGCGATCTTCGGCAATCAGGTAAAATCTTAGATTTAAAAAGGGATTTTGATCAACATGATCAATGTTGATAAAGATCCTTTTTCATGCGGCTGATTATTTGATTTTCTGTTCTTAGTCATAACATTGCTTTTATAATAAGTGTTCTTGAATTTTTTTTTTTACATGTGTGTGTGTGTTTATTTCAAATCCATACTCTATAAACAATGCAAACATAACATTTGCAAATCACATTAATGAAATGTGTCTAAAGGGACAATATCGTCATGATCAACAGGGCATGGTCATGGAATCGGAGTGCCAGTTTTAGATAAACTCAGTGACAGAAAATAACCCCCTCATGATAAGGTTATAATGAACATTGCTGCTGTATAAATGAGCCAGTAATTTTCAGTCACTCTGTTCATCTTAAAGAGGGGCTCTAAGTTCAAATTCAGTTTTGTGCTGCTCTCATTTTCCAATAGACAGTTTTTATGAAAGTCCCTAACCTCACGTTAAAAATGGTGAAAAATATAATTTTATTTGATACTCTTTCAGTGCGAAATTTGAAACATGACGTCATTGGATGTCAACAACAAATGGGTCTGTACATTCCATACAGGAATTTTTTCGTTCGTCAAAAAGTCAAATTCAACCCCGTTTTGATTGAATATCATGGAGATTCAGGAATGAACTAAAACTTCCCAGTACAAAAATGTACAGACCCATATATTTAAAATGTGACGTCATTGGATGTTTTTGGATGTTAACAAATTTCGCACTGGAAGGGTATCAAATACAATGGCATTTTACACCATTTTAATGTGAGGTAAGAGACTTGTGATATTTTTTCCACTTTCATAAGGACTCTATCTATTGGAAAATGAGTGCATCGCAAAACTGAATTTGACCTTAGAGCCCCTCTTTAAACTAGGACACCGATTCCATGCCCTGCTGAAAGTCTGCTCAGATCGTGACAATACTGTCCCTTTAATTAATTATATAGGCCTGGGCCTTTTTTATAAATTTAATATGGCAGTTTGCCTATTCAACTGAATCAACATTAATCAGTCAAATGAGTAATTCATGTGATAATTATACCAAAAAAATACTCTTCCCTTTTATTCTTTTGTGACATTTTGCCCTTCATTTGAGACATTTGATTCTCCGATATGATCGTCTGGATTCTAATCTCTTTTATTTATCATTATGTTTTCACATATTTTAATAATAATAATAATAATAATGAACATTTGTAATGCGCTGGTATCCGTCAAAAGAGACGCTCATGGCGCAGTGACACATCAGTGTAAACAATAAAACAAAATACATGGTAAGAACAATGCAATATAAAATTACAAGGAACAATGATTGTAAAAAGGCTGACTGGCCCCTGTCAGAATATGCTAGGCAAAGACGAAAAACCATGCAAACACAACCATGCAAACAAGGTTGATTTGCAAAAATAAATGTAAACACCGAAGGGATGCTCTTCACATATTAAACAAAACAAAAACAAAAGGTATAAATACATCATCATAAAAGTCAATAGTTAAACATAAGTAAATTATACATTAAATTTTCATCAAATGAGGTTTGAGAGCAGTTTTAAATGAAGCAAGAGATGGAGATTGTTTGACATGCTCAGGTAAATCATTCCACAAAGAATGAGCAGCAGCAGCAAAAGAACGTTTTCCCCAGGATCTCTTTGTCAATTTCTTACTCAGAAGAAGTTTATGATGTGATCTCATGAAATCACGATTTGAGTGATACGGTTGAAGTAATTCTGATAAATATGATGGTGACATATCAATGGAAGAGCGGTAAACATACATTAAGATTTTGAAAACAATCCTGTCCTTAATCGGGAGCCAATGAAGATCTCGCAATATTGGTGTAATGTGTTCTCTTGGTTTAGTCCGGGTTACAATTCTAGCGGCTATGTTTTAAAAATATACTTTTAAAATGAAATTATAGAGAACCTTGTACATTGATCTACCTAAAATTAGCACATTATTGTTTCAAGATGACCTCGTCTTTGAATTGATTTCAGACCCAGTGCCATACCATGGAGCCTCCATCAACACAGATGTAAAGCCAGCATGGCAGAACCCCAGAAAGATTCAGCAGAACAATCACCATCAAAAATAACAGTTAGGTTTTCCAAACAGAATATTCTTTGAATTTTTCGTTTTGGAAAGAATGTCGTATCCGACCACCACTTCTTAAGGGCTTTTTTGGAATTTTTTTGCAACCACTAACCAGTTAAAAAATTATTCTATTGATTTTTGGTGGTACAGAAAGCGAAAATTATCTTTAAAATCCACTTTTATGATGGTTTTCGGACTTTATTTCCCTTCTAAAAAACTCCTCCCCTTCAGAAAATAGAAGGATCCTATTATAGTTGCCACTGCACATGTATAATGACTGTGTTGGTCACTAATTGTGGAGTTTACAAGATCAGACTGACTGAGGAAGTCATCGTATACCAAAAATGCCTGATTTTTCATGAAATAAATATCCTGGAATAATTTGAAGTATATCTCCATCATCATCCATATATGTTCTCCACCTTACGAGGTAGGTAAGATTACTTTATTGGTTATATTGAATGAGAAAAAGTGGCGGTCGGATATGACATTCTACCCTTCGTTTTTAGTTGTAGTAAAGTGTGACATTGGAAACGGCCATGAACTTGAAGAACCTTCCAAAAGTTTAAGTGAAAACCCTTTTTTTTTTAAACTGAAGAACCCTTTTCAGTTAACAATTTTGCTTGTATCGCACAGCAAATCACTACACAAACGTCACAATTTGATTATCAAAATCAAAATTAGCATTACATACACTCAGAAATATTATATCTGCCTAATAATTGCAGATTTTTGGTCTAGAAATATTTATACTAAGCTTGAGCGATATCGATTTATTTTTTCATCCACGATATATCGTCAAACATATCACAGGACGATCAGAGCATACTGATCGAAATGTCGAGTTGTACCCCCAGTTCTTTTCAGAACTAATTACTACTCAATTGAGATTCCACATGGTGTCACCGCAATCAGTCTTACTTAAACATATCACAGTTTTCGATAGTATCGCGATTATTTTTTGTTCATTCACGCATGATTGCTTTAGGGCTGATAACAGCAGGAATGTACCCCTCTAAATGTCACAATAAATCGCCAGCACTTTAGCTGAGAGACACATGAAATTGTGCCATTCGTGCATGCACCATGGACATTGACAAATTTGTGGGGTGGCTCCTTTGTGATCCGACATCTCACTGAAGTAGTTCGCTTTTGTTTCTCAGTTTTGAAAGCTGAAAAGACTGGCCTAATTTTGTTTCCATGGAATATCTGGATTGACTCACAATCACAATTTTTGTTGTTTAACCCTCCTACTTCTGGTACCTTTTTCATACAAGTTGATCCACCATTTGAAACCATTCGCTTTTGTGGTTTTGAATGGTGAAATAACTGTGTACAGTATTGATTCCCCCAAATGGTTTTGAATGGTAGGTCAGCTAACACAAAACCTTGTTTGGATCTTTCCAAATGGTAGTGCAGCTAAGACAAAACCTTGTTTGGATACTTCCTAAGTGGTGAATCAATGGACCCTCTATGCATTTGAATGGATTTGAATGGTAGTAAAGCTTGCTACCAACACTGTTCAAATGGTATCACCATGTGTGTACAAAACAATGGGCATTTTGGTAAGTGGAAATTTTCAGTGGTTTCAAATGGTCAAACAGTAGGAGGGTTAATCGCGATATATTTTTTAATCCTGATATTTATTTTTTATCACGATTTGCTGATGTCTCGATAACTTGAAAAGTTGTTGATATTGTAATCGATATTATCGTGCTATCACCCAAGCTTAATTTATACATCACATACATTTCCAAATTATTTTTATACTCGCCATTTTCCTGGAAATCATTAAACATCTTTTAGTTGATTGATAATTGTAACAATATGCGTAAATTTTTCACAGTGGAAAGTGAAAGTCATTGATAACACCTGAATTTGTTCATTTATATTGAAAATTGACACCTGCTAGAACAATGGGATTTTTGTTCTCTGCGGAAAGGCAACAAAATGAAACAACTTTTTACATTTGTTGCATCTTGTTGCATTGAGCATGGTTGAGATTAATGTTAAAGGGGCAATATCGTCACAATCAACAGGGCATGGAATCGGAGATAGTTTTAGATTAATCCAGTGACTGAAAATAATACCTCACATGATAAGGTCATATTACCATTGCTGCTGCATAAATGAGACAGTACGTTCAGTCACTGTGTTCATCTTAAACTAGAACACCGATTCCATGCCCTGTTGAAAGACTGCTCTGATCGTGACGATATTGTCCCTTTAAAATGTTGACAAATAGACTTAATATTTGTTAATGACATCTCACCAATACTCTAGCTTTTAATTGAATTTTCAAGAAATATCTTCCCCTTTCTATTTGTTGACATGCCAGGAGTCTCATTCTTTTGGGATGGGTCTGTTTAAAGGAGAGGTCAATCTTCAGGAAGTGTTTCCGTTCCCTGAGGGTAAGTACCATTGTCAGAAAAAAAAATTGTTTCTTCACTCAAATATCATCTGTAGATGGTTTCAGTTGACATTACACAGTGCAAAGGTAGCCATCTTTACAGGCAATGACGACACATTTTTTTAACCGTGCGTCACGCGTATCACCGCGTGCTGAACACGCGCATCATTGGTCGCACATCAACACGCGCATCATTGGTCAGTGAAGCACTGACAATTTTAAACACTTGATGCAGCTCAAAGCCAAATCCAAATTGCCCATAAAGATGGCGTCTATCAGGAACTATCTGTAGGACAAATGTATTGACGTTAAACTTTGACCTTTATACAAATGTAATTAACATGCATTTAAAATAAATAGAGAATTAGCTGTTGCAAACTGCTTACTAATCTAAATTATAATAATAATAATAATAATGTGGAATTATATAGCGCACGTATCCACCAAACTGGTGCTCAAGGCGCATTATATTATTACCCCTGCTCATCATGCTCATAAATCATTCCTGAAACTATCTCAGCTCCCTGGGGAGTATACAGCTCAATTGCTGTCATTTCGGCGCATATAGGGCTAATCAAACACAACAACCAACTCTGCCCTCACAGGTACCCATTTACCCCTGGGTGGAGAGAAGCAATTATGGTAAAGTGTCTTGCTCAAGGACACAAGCACCATGGTCGCGGTTGGGATTCGAACCCACATTCTGACGACTCAGCCATCAGAACACAAATCCGATGCACTAAACCGCTCGACCATAGCACTCCACCTGTAGTATAAATGCCAAATAGTAGTTACTGCATTTAGTTAACCTTTCTGTGACTGCAATGGTCAAAATCAGTCAAAATGTTGATATAATTGCCAAGGTATATCTAGTGCACTTAAAAGTCAAACACTGTCAAACCTTACATGTAGTAAGTACATTTACAGGTCAAAATGAGTTGACCGTTATTGACTGGTAAAAGCATTGTCTTATATTGTTTAGGGTGGTCAAAATGACAGTCAAAACCAGTCAAAAATGCCCCTCTGTGTGCACATTTGGGTCAACAGTCAAAACAGTCAGTTGACTGGTTTTGACCACTATAGCTACTTGCCACTCAAGTTCAGACAAAGTAGGAGGGTTAATTTAGTTTTAACTTTCTGTTTGTTTTCTATTCTTTTTTTCAGCATTGAGCAGTGAACAGCTGGAGGAAACACAGATGTTGATTGAACCTACCAACAAATTCTTTCTGGTAATTAATTAATCCTTTTCAAGACTTCATTCTAAATCCCAAAATGGTAGTAAATGGTATCACAGATCTTTTTCCAAGGCAGAGATCCTGTTGTGGTCAAAACGTAAGGCCATTAAATACTATGTTTTGCCGTCAGTCTGATAGGCACTCATCTCTGCCCTCACAGGTACCCATTTATACTCCCGGGTGGAGAGAAGCAATTAAAGTAAAGTATTTTGCTCATGGACACAAGTGTCACAGAAATCCCAGCCTGGCTTCAAACAACTCGGCCATTCTGACAACTCGGCAATTCAGAATACAAGTCCAATGCACTAAACTAAAGATTAGAGTTCAAATTTCCCAAAGACCAGACACAAAAATAACCAGTAATTTTCTTCAATCAATGTTGTAGGAGGTGAATGATGCAGCTAAGAATGATTCCTTGGAGAAGGTTGAAGACCACACTATGCAGGGTCTGAGGGAGTTGGGAGCCTTCGGACTTCAGGTTCCGGTAGAACTCGGTGGAATTGGTCTAAATAACACACAGGTATGGATTAACCCTAACCTTCCCAAATCCTCTAAAATTCTCTTTGCTAAAGTGAAGGATTTTGAAGGATTTTGAAGGATTGAGGTTACATGCTACATGCTCTTTGCTAAAGTGAAGGATTTTGGAGGATTGAGGTTATTAGGCATACTTGCCTTTCCATGGTACATGTACATCCATGTTTGTTGTAGTGGTTACAAGGTCAGTGCTTGGGTCAGTGGACACTGTTTATTGCTCCATGCATGCAGGGAGGGTCCCTGGCCATGTACATATATCACAGATTAGAAACACATGTGTGCATACATGTCATGTGCTTGCTTTACTACTGAAGGATTTTGGAGGATTCAGGTTGAGTAAGCAAATGTGCCTAGGGAGTTAGGAAGGATTCAGGTTATGTGTAAGCAAATGGGCCTAGGGAGTTAGGAAGGATTCAGGTTATGTGTAAGCAAATGGGCCTAGGGAGTTAGGAAGGATTCAGGTTATGTGTAAGCAAATGGGCCTAGGGAGTTAGGAAGGATTCAGGTTATGTGTATAAGCAAATGGGCCTAGGGAGTTAGGAAGGATTCAGGTTATGTGTACGCAAATGGGCCTAGGGAGTTAGGAAGGATTCAGGTTATGTGTAAGCAAATGGGCCTAGGGAGTTAGGAAGGATTCAGGTTATGTGTAAGCAAATGGGCCTAGGGAGTTAGGAAGGATTCAGGTTATGTGTAAGCAAATGGGCCTAGGGAGTTAGGAAGGATTCAGGTTATGTGTAAGCAAATGGGCCTAGGAGTTAGGAAGGATTCAGGTTATGTGTAAGCAAATGGGCCTAGGGAGTTAGGAAGGATTCAGGTTATGTGTAAGCAAATGGGCCTAGGGAGTTAGGAAGGATTCAGGTTATGTGTATAAGCAAATGGGCCTAGGGAGTTAGGAAGGATTCAGGTTATGTGTAAGCAAATGGGCCTAGGGAGTTAGGAAGGATTCAGGTTATGTGTAAGTAAGTGGGCCTAGGGAGTTAGGAAGGATTCAGTTTATGTGTAAGCAAATGGGCCTAGGGAGTTAGGAAGGATTCAGATTATGTGTAAGCAAGTGGGCCTAGGGAGTTAGGAAGGATTCAGGTTATGTGTAAGCAAATGGGCCTAGGGAGTTAGGAAGGATTCAGGTTATGTGTAAGCAAGTGGGCCTAGGGAGTTAGGAAGGATTCAGTTTATGTGTAAGCAAATGGGCCTAGGGAGTTAGGAAGGATTCAGGTTATGTGTAAGCAAATGGGCATAGGGAGTTAGGAAGGATTCAGGTTATGTGTAAGCAAATGGGCCTAGGGAGTTAGGAAGGATTCAGGTTATGTGTAAGCAAATGGGCCTAGGGAGTTAGGAAGGATTCAGGTTATGTGTATAAGCAAATGGGCCTAGGGAGTTAGGAAGGATTCAGGTTATGTGTACGCAAATGGGCCTAGGGAGTTAGGAAGGATTCAGGTTATGTGTAAGTAAGTGGGCCTAGGGAGTTAGGAAGGATTCAGGTTATGTGTAAGCAAATGGGCCTAGGGAGTTAGGAAGGATTCAGGTTATGTGTAAGCAAATGGGCCTAGGGAGTTAGGAAGGATTCAGGTTATGTGTAAGCAAATGGGCCTAGGGAGTTAGGAAGGATTCAGGTTATGTGTAAGCAAATGGGCCTAGGGAGTTAGGAAGGATTCAGGTTATGTGTAAGCAAATGGGCCTAGGGAGTTAGGAAGGATTCAGGTTATGTGTAAGCAAATGGGCCTAGGGAGTTAGGAAGGATTCAGGTTATGTGTAAGCAAATGGGCCTAGGGAGTTAGGAAGGATTCAGGTTATGTGTATAAGCAAATGGGCCTAGGGAGTTAGGAAGGATTCAGGTTATGTGTAAGCAAATGGGCCTAGGGAGTTAGGAAGGATTCAGGTTATGTGTAAGTAAGTGGGCCTAGGGAGTTAGGAAGGATTCAGTTTATGTGTAAGCAAATGGGCCTAGGGAGTTAGGAAGGATTCAGGTTATGTGTAAGCAAGTGGGCCTAGGGAGTTAGGAAGGATTCAGGTTATGTGTAAGCAAATGGGCCTAGGGAGTTAGGAAGGATTCAGGTTATGTGTAAGTAAGTGGGCCTAGGGAGTTAGGAAGGATTCAGTTTATGTGTAAGCAAATGGGCCTAGGGAGTTAGGAAGGATTCAGGTTATGTGTAAGCAAATGGGCCTAGGGAGTTAGGAAGGATTCAGGTTATGTGTAAGCAAATGGGCCTAGGGAGTTAGGAAGGATTCAGGTTATGTGTAAGCAAATGGGCCTAGGGAGTTCGGGTTAATGATAAAACATTACGTAGTGGTTTGTGGTTGCAGGGGGCTGATCTTGGGAGGGGGCACAAAATTATTATAAAAGGGAATACTTTACACCCTTTGCGATTTTTCCCTCGGGTGTCATGACTTTCCCCTCGGGTGTCATGACTTCCTAAATGTGGTAGTGTAACTAATAATTAGTGTAACTGTGATATTCGGGAGCATAATTTTGGTTCATTTCGGTTCATCAGTAATCAACATATCAGATGTTATTTATGCCAGAAATTCATTAAAAATGTAATGACTTGGTGGCAAATGAGGATAGGATTTACAAAATTGATACTAAGAATTTTTCCGTTTTCATTAAACCTATCCCCCTAGGTATTCTGGCTAGGAACCTTCCTGAATCCTCCAAAATCCTCCAGTGCCCTTTTGGAATCTTCAAAATGCACCATGCATTTTCATTGATCTTTCATATTCAGCATTTATGGCCTGTACTTCTTGCCAGGTAGTAATTTTGCCCCATTTGAAGAGGTTAAATTACCAGTTTCCAACCACTGAATTTTTCCAAAACGTGCCCCTTGGAGGATTGTGGAGGATATAGGTTGGTTAGGGTTAAAAAATGTTAAATGCATCTTATTGTTAAAACTAATAATGAACTTCCATCCACATTATAGTTTAATTCTGTAGTTTTCTAAATCTGTCCTTCGCCCCTCATTAGTATGCAAGAATTGTAGAGGTCGCAGGTGAATATGACCTTGCCGTCGGGATCGTTCTCGGAGCTCACCAGTCTATTGGCTTCAAAGGTATTATGCTGTTCGGTAGCCCAGAACAGAAGCAGAAATACCTTCCCAGTCTTGCTAAGGGGGAGAAGTTGGCCGCATTCTGTCTGACAGAGCCTTCTAGTGGGTCAGATGCAGCTTCTATCCGCACACGTGCCGTGCTTAGCGATGATGGGAAACACTTTATAATGAACGGGAGCAAACTATGGTGAGTCTGGGTTCAAAGGTTATTTGAAGCTTGTTTTTCATCCTGATCAGATGAATTGACTTTATGCATATGATGTCACAAACTGAATATCGCCCTCTATCAGAGGCTAGAGAAGGTCACTCATTGGCTCATGTATGCGCGCTGTGCGTATATGCGCGCTGTGCGTATACGCACGCACAGCGCGCATACATGAACCAATGAGTGACCTTCTCTAGCCTCTGATAGAGGGCGACCTTCCATTTGCGACGTCATATGCATAAGGTCTATTCTACTGTTGTAAAAGCTGGTTCATACCACAAAGCGAAATGGACATCAAGACTTGAGATTCCGCACGAATGATTCACAGAAGTTTAACACATTTCACGGGAATCATTCACTGCAGAGGAATGATGTCAACCCTGCCATGAGCTAGGAATGTTAACCAAACTAATCTTATTTTGCGTGTCTTTCAGGATCAGCAACGGGGGAGTTGCCGATGTCTTCACGGTCTTCGCTCAGACGCCGGTGACAAATGCCGACGGCATCACAACGGACAAAATAACAGCATTCATCGTAGATCGAGCTTTTGGCGGAGTTTCTAGGTAAGGCTGTGCATTTTTGGTTATGTTGAGAACCGGATACCCGAAATTAGTAATCTTCAGATACCTGGGTACCCGTAAACTATTTTGTAAAAACACATAAATACTCCCGAATGTATAAAATAACCAATATGAACACAATTTTCTCTTGTTTTTTTTAGAGTCACAATAAATGTGGACTTACTGTAATAATTTGCTGCCTATTTTTTAAAATGACTCGTATAGCATCCCCATTCCCCACACACATACAAAAACAATTCATGTGTCCCCCACACTCGCATGCATCCAATAACTGTGAACAATAGGCACAAATACCAGCTCGTGATACTGGCATGACGGCAGTCAACTCAAAACAAACTCGATACATCAAACAAAAGCCGGCAAGTCTGTGAAAGGCTGTCAGAGACTTCCGTTTCTGTGGCTTCAATGTTCAGTAGGAATTTTAAAAAGTCCTTTACAGGTAATTGGAACCGAAAAATGGAACCGGGTAATGACAGTTTCTGTCGGGTATCCGGGTTCCCGGATACCCGGCACTGCTTTATTTCTCAGTAGGTTTATGTTATGTCTCTGTATAATCATTATAAAAGTTAACAATTTAAAGTCAGTCAAAACAATTAAAATGTTTGGATTACTGTCCTTAACAGTTGACATACAGGGGTGGCCCTTAATATCTACCTCCCTGCCAAGGGATAGGTCAGTTTCCCATCGGGCAGTTAAAACGACAAAATTACCTGCCTGGCTGAGATAACATTTAAGAATGAATCTCTGGCAGCTGGCCAAATGCTTTCACCTTTCAGACTAAATTTTGTGATACTTACATGTAAATATCAGTTTAGTAAAGTTTTTGTCCGACTGGTGATTTTTACATTGCCGACTAGCTAGTGTAAACAGACCTTTGGATCTATGTTCCATGGGGTTCCATGGCCGAGCGGTTAAGTGCATTGGACTCAAGTTCTGATGGCTGTGTCATCAAAATGTGGGTTCGAAACCTGGCAGCGACCATGATACTTGTGTCCTTGAGCAAGACACTTTACTGTAATTGCTTCTCTTCACCCAGGTGTATAAATGGGTACCTGTGAGGGTAGAGATGGTTATTGTGTTTGATTAGCTCTGTAGCGCCAAAAGGTTGCACATTGGCTGTATACTCCCCAGGGAGCTGAGAAAGATTATAGGAATGATATTGGCCCAGTGACCAGGGGTAATAATGTAAAGCGCATTGGGACATTATGTGAAATGCGCTATATAAGAATGGAACATAATAATAATAATAATAAAAATGTTGATGTAATTATTTTGCCCATGTTTAGTAGTAAAAAGTGTGTCCCAAGTCATGATGGCTAATCAGGTCACTGCTTATCTCTGGTTTCATTGGCATGACTGTGAATATTTCTATTCCCCCCTGGATGGGATGCCAGTCTATCGCAGGTTACTTCCTCAGCTATTGCCAAAAACCCAAGTTATACTCTTAGGTGAAGAGAAGCAATTACACTAAAGTGTCTTTCCATAAGAACACAAGCACCACGTTTGTATTTTAAGCCACATTCTAATGACTCGCCCATCAAAAACACAAGTCCAATGAACTAAACTGCACTGCCATGACACCTGATATGTTTATATATGTTTTAACCCTAACCCCCTACCTATTTTGGCTAGGAACCTTCCTGAATCTGCCAAAATCCAACACCATGCACAAAAACTACCACCCAACTGTTGGAGTTAGCTGGAATTGGGACACCCGGCCCCATGCAAAGTATCCCTGTCTGGGCTATACAGTACTGAGTCCATCAAAATCCAACAAACCCTGCTGTTGGAGTTTGAATGGTTTGGGGTGGTTAGGGTTAATAAAAGTGTGACACAGACAGAGATGCCAACATACACGATTTGGGCGTAGCAAATACGATTTTGAGCCGTGAATACGACTCTACGATAATACTTCATTGAAATACGCTAAACAAGCCGCCCAGTATAATTGTATATAGTTACAATACAAACAAACAATGAATGAACTATTAAGTGGAAATAAAAATGATGAAAAATAATTTTAAAAATGAAAAAACAAAACAACAACCATTACCATTCACACGATTACGTATCACACACAAGCGCGATCGAGCGCGCTGGATTCGACTGCCTACCTACCAATATACCCTGCCTGTACATCTGTACATTATTTGCAAGATCATACCCATTGATCTCTATTACATAATGGGGAATAATGAGCATACCCGTGGGGAATGAGGTTGTCGGTGAGGTAGCTTGTGTGTACACGTGTACATGCGCATGCGCGCATAATTGTGCCCGCGCACGTGCATTACCTTTTAATTTCTCGAAGCTTCTTTGCAAGTGCGACTTCAGTGTCAGGCATGCAGGCACTGCTTACTGCGGAATTCTGCGCTTACGGCGCATAGAATCACACGCTTTTTATGGCGCTGTAAGCGCAGAATTATGTGGTAAGCAGCGCCATGAAATTGGGCCCAGGTGAGCTAGGGCTAGGCCTAGCTAAGGCTATCAATTTGTTGTTTGCCTTCGAGACCTCAAGAAAGAGAACAGTTAGTATTATAATCAAAATTTCTAACGTGATTGATGCATGGATTACTAATTCGGAAGATCATTATTGTGAGCTTACGTCTAGCATTGTTATAATTTCATAATTTTTTCATTGAGCATTTTCCTCCAATTTACTCTGCCCCCGGTCCCACTACCGAGTGCGGCGCTGACATTGCGCAAAATCCGGACATGCATTTTTTACCGTTAGATTTTGGCGATTTATTTTTTCAATAGATGCTACTCTTTTTTGGAATTCAATGTTGGCATCTCTGCACAGAAAACAAGATCCATATTTTACTTTCAAATCATTTTTCTGTCATAGCGGCCCCCCTGAGAAGAAGATGGGAATTAAGGCATCCAACACGGCCGAGGTTTACTTTGAAGATGTTAAGGTTCCTGTTGAAAACATCATTGGAGGTAAGGCAAAGATGTTATCTTCTATCTTACCCTGTTTTCCTACTGAAGTTTTTCTGACTCAATTGATCAATATCACAAGGTAGCCATGTTTTTTGTCTTCCATCGAGATTAAAGGGAAAATATTTAAGGGAAAGCCCATGTAATTACTTACAGACTGAAATCTCAATCTGTATGTTGGATTCGAACCCGGGTACACAGAGGTGAAAGGCGATGATGTTCCACTTCACCAACCTGACCCCAAAGATTGTTCATCTTTCTGTCCTCTTGATCCTGTAGAGCTCGGCGGAGGCTTTAAGGTAGCCATGAAGATCCTGAACAACGGTCGCTTTGGTATGGCCGCAGCTTTGTCCGGAACAATGAAGGGACTTATCAAGAAAGCTGTAAGTTATAGTCTTTTTCTCTCTCCTTGCAGAGGACACTTTCATAGAACTGCTAATCACACAGATTTGCCGAGAAAAGTTACGCTTGGCAAAAAAGTTTACCAGCCAAATGGGATGTCATGGCCGAGTGGTCTGGTGCATAGGACTTATGTTCTGCTGGCTGAGTCATTAGAATGTGGGTTCGAATCCCAGCCGCGACCATGATACTTGTGTCCTTGAGCAAGACACTTTACTGTAATTGCTTCTCTTCACCCAGGAGTATAAATGGGTACCTGTGAGGGTAGCGGTGGTTATTGTGTTTGATTAGCCCTGTAGCGCCAAAAGGTTGCACATAATGGGCTGTATACTCCCCAGGGAGCTGAGAAAGATTATAGGAATGATATTGGCCCAGTGACCAGGGGTAATAATAAGTTGTGAGCCCATTGAGCACCCTTGGGTGGATATGTTGCGCATTATAAATGTCTGTATTAAAATTGTGATGTAATCTATATTGCTTCTGGCAGGTTCTCAGCTAAATTTTCCTTAGCAGCTGTAATTTGAATATTGGTACTACAGTACAGCCCACAAGTTGCTTCAAAAACACGCGGGGGGAACGGGGAACGTGCCGTGTATTGCGAGCGCTTTCAACGGGGGCCCACGTAAAATTGCGAGTGGAAAAAACGTGCACTCGCAACAACAATTTTTGCGTGACGGGGGCTTGCGAGTTGAGCGAGTTACATGATCGAGCGTGTTCGAGCGAAGACTTACGTGTACCCCGTTGAATTGCCACAAAGTACACCACGCAGAACACGGGGTTGGATTTTTATTAGAGTTGGCGACCGTCTGTCTCAAGAAATGGTACATGTAGTCGTGAGTTGCTAAAAAACGTATATATGTATCCGATTGTTTAAATGCGTTCACATTAGTCCACACATTCGAGGAATAAAATGTGCATTTTATGCTACATGTTGGTTCGGTGACTGACATTATAATGTAATTTTAATGTTTTTTCGTAACCATTATTATTATTAATTTTAATTCCATAACAAGAAAGTTGTAGATTTGTCTTTATATATGACAAATAAAATAATTTACTTGGATTAATTATATATGTATATATATACATAACAGCAAAAAGAAACGTCACCCCCTAAATTTTGTTAAGTAATTATATTATTAAACATAATAAATATACAATGTTGTGGGATGGTTGGCTGCCAGGTCAACCAGATTTGCCACATTGTGTTCGTGTTACACTCCATACTCATAATATTCTTCATTAAACAAATTATATTAATTATAAAATGAAAATAAATATTTTTAGGGTGACGTTTCTTTTGCTGTTATATATATATTTGATGCAGTCATTGGAAGGCACTCAGAAAAGCTCACTGCAGTCTAGTTAACACATGCGTGCAATGCCCTATGCATAGCGGCGTAACAATTTTCTATTGGTCGAGCGACCAACTGTACGTCATCATACAACCAATAGAAATATTCGTTACTGTATATATGCAATGCCTATAGCGTAAAACTGTTCTTATTGGTCGACGAGAACACATACATTGTCATACAAATATTAGATTCGCGATTTGGATCATGTCACTCACACAATGTTAACGTTAACATAGGCTTCGATGGTGTGAAATGCTGCTCGCGCATGTAGATGTGCGGGGACCTGGCAAGTTGTGGCGCTTGTTCACGCCGACACAGGCGCATTTGTCAATGAGCATAATTTTTGTCTGTACAAAACGCCTCTAGGGGCGCCGTTTTATGCGCTAAAAATGCAATACATTTGTACATACTTTAGTCTGTTACAAAGCCGTCTGATCCTGCCTGTAATTAGTCCATACTAATTTTATCATCCAATATGTCCAATAATTTCGTGTGTATTGTAAAGGCTGCACTAATATTTGGAATTGTAATTGGGTAATAATATCCATCTAACTGAACAATGCGCCGGAAACAAACCGTGTGATCGATGACAAAGTGATTGGCGACGGTCAAAGGATGACAACGAATCGACTAAATAAGATGATACTCATGTTGATAGGCGAGCTGTAGTTGCTGGCCACGTGTTCAGGAATTCCGAGGACTACATGAAGCAGCTTCTAGCAGAACTGTCATGGCAACATTACCCAGGTTGCGAAGCCCATCTCAAATTAGATTTAATGTATTACTGAATTTTTGAAAATGTTCGTTCAACATTTTAAATATAAGAAGAAACATGTATACATTTTACTTGAGCTCAATTTCAATTTTAATTACTTAATTAATTTTAATTTTAATTTTCTCCGCAGGAGCGCAACTTCAATTGAGGATCCCAGTAACCCAATCAAGTAGATATGTTGTCTCTGTATCATCGAACAGCGACATAACTACAAGGAATACCACCCCACAAAATAATAATAATGAAGTCTGAACACATTTCTTTGACTGTGATTCCATTTAATTTCCCCAGAATAAATGGCCCCTGCCTTCGGAGTATCATCTGAACATGTATTTTTAAAATAAAGTAAAAATATTTTAAAAGTAAAGTAAATTTACCATACTTTTTTTGCCGTGTTCCATTTTAGATCCTGGATCCGGCTCGTCATTCAGTATTAAATTAAATTAATTATGCATACACATTTATAAAATACATGTAGAATATCTTTCTCATTATGTCATGTACATGACCACCCTTTCAGTACAACAATTGGCTACAACATATCCAGGTACTTAAACAGAAAGCGGGTGTTGTCACATGTTGTATGGTATTCCCAACCCAGCAAAAAAAAAACATTAATTTTGTCGTTTGGGAGAACATTCATGTTCCCAGAAATAATTATGTCAATCCCCTCCCGAACAAAATTGAACAAAATATTAATAAGTATTGTCTGTAAATAAAACAATTAGAATAAAAATTGTAATTATAAGTAGCCTATATCAACATGAATATTCTACATAATAAAACCAACGTTAAGTTGTGGAAGGAAAACTACATGTTCTAAGGGGAAAATAATTTAACGGGGAAGGGACTGCAAACACAACCCAAGTATCAACCTGGGTCCGGATAAGGGTGGGATCCTAACCCAGGTTCACAAAGCAGAAAAGCGGGAAAGAACAGCTACTTAAATATGACCCCACCAGCAATTATCTTCAAGACTGACCGACAAGTGAAATAAAGGTATGTTTGCCGTGGACCATATTTAATATGTGAGCCCATGAACATCGGACAGGATATGTTTTATTCTGGAAACGTGTATTATTAAATATTACTCTTCATTTATCCAAATAAATAATTCGCTTAAATTAAAAAAATAATAAAACTGAAATGTTGCCGTCCCTGAAATTGCTAGTCAGTTGACCAATGATTTAACAAAGAAATCATAAGCTCTCTGATGTTGCCGCTACTTGGGCACCCAAATTTTGCTTTTCAATGGGAATACATCGTAGCTTGGAAATAATGCCCAGAATCACTAGAACTCCACATTCTAAATAATAAATAAATTAAAATAAAAAATAAATTATTATTCAAGCATTTATCTTTTGACGTTGACTTCTCCATTGTCCTCACCTGTAAGAAAGAAAAACAAATAATTATACAAATTTACAAAAAAACTTCATCGTCCACATCCAGAAAGTACTGTTATAAATAAAGGCTCTGGAATTGTGTAGTTGTTTAAATAAACCAATACATTACAATTGTTTATCTGGGCTACAATCCCGGCCAAAATAGTTGGGACGGCGTGACAATAAACATACCCTCCACTGCCCCCTTCCACTTCAATGTATTGTCCCTAAGACAAAGACTGCAGTTTATCTGCGTCTGGTCGCAACGGCTTCTTGGTCATTTAAAACAATTACGATGTTCGTAAAAACAAAGGAAAAGAGCGTGATCCCGCATAACAACAAAAACATTTAATCATCCCCTGTTGATGTTTACCCACGAAACCATCAACCTGCTTCACTTCGGATCGTTTTTTCGTCATCTACAAAATGATAAGGTTTATGTTCCTTAAAAAAAAACAATTGTCAAAAGTGATGTACTGGTAACATTATTACTGCAATGACATCGATGTTCTTCCGACCTCCAATAACCAAATCCAAAATGCTGCCCGCACATGGTCATGCATGGCTCGCTGTTCACTGCCCGTTTGTCTAACGAGGTTGAAAGCGAGTCGGGCGATGTTCGAGCGAGTTGGGCATTGTGCTAACGGTTGAAGCAGTTGAACCCCACGACACGCAATGTGCCCGCAAAACCCTCGCACGTTACTCGCATACTCGCGTGTTTTTAACGAGGGCCCTCGCACGTTACTCGTAACGCCTCGCACGTTGCCTGCGTGTTTTTGAAGCAACTTGTGGGCTGTACTGTACGTGCAGCTATGCATTACTTGGGTACACATACCCGCAGACCAGCTATGTGCCAGTGAAACATTAATGTTAATAATAATAATAATAATGTGTGGACTTATATAGCGCACGTATCCACCAACTAAGTGGTGCTCAAGGCGCATTATATCATTACCCCTGCTCATAAGGCTCATAAGGCTCATAAATCATTCCTGAAACCATCTCAGCTCCCTGGGGAGTGTACAGCTCAATTGCTGCCATTACAGCGCATATAGGGCTAATCAACCAACTCTGCCCTCACAGGTACCCATTTAACCCCTGGGTGGAGAGAAGCAATTATGGTTAAGTGTCTTGCTCAAGGACACAAGTGTCACGGCCGGGATTTGAACCCACATTCTGCTGCTAACACCAGAACTTGAGTCCGGTAAGCTAGACCGCTCGGCCATGACACTCCATGTTGCCTGCATATGGTCTCCAGCCAATGAAATTCAGTATGTGTCTATGACAGAGCCTATATTTTTCCTAAAATAAAAAAGATAGGATTCCAGTCGATCAACACAAAGTTTGACTTTATTGTGACATGATGGATTCTTGGATTGTTATTTTTGTTAATTAAATTCCATTT
The DNA here is from genome assembly GCA_029582265.1 of Zoroaster sp. YZ-2022. Lineage (NCBI taxonomy): Eukaryota > Metazoa > Echinodermata > Asteroidea > Forcipulatida > Zoroasteridae > Zoroaster > Zoroaster sp. YZ-2022. Next base: position 35,926,745 of record CM055829.1, on the reverse strand, counting down.
GAGACTAGCTTTCACAAAGAATAACCAGTTGGTTTTTATTTGTTTTTACCTAACTGCAACAGTCTCCTTACTACATCTAGACATTAAGTCTACATTTGATATTTGCATTGAAATGGCATTGCCACTAGATGTAAATAACCGCATTACGATTACCAACAACTATCTTCAGTCAGTTCTGTGCTCCGACTACGCCTTAAATAGCTACTACTAATACTTAACAATATCTCTTGAAAGTTGGACTGGTTTGGTGAACTTTTCATTAAATCTGAAATTAGTTTGGATGTGCATTTTTAGGAGGAGATAAATGTGTCAAATATTTTAATGGTAAGTCAAAAAGGATGTATTTTATAATAATTGACTAAATGTGTAAACAGAGAATGTCATCTGTAAATTTGTGTACATGGTTATATCAAAATATATTCTCCCTACCAAATTTATCCTGGTAATTCTATGTTGAATGTTACCCTTGTTTGACCACTTAATAAATATGGTTTTTAGTCCCTATCTGATTTATTTTGAACCTTGTCCCAAAAGTCACAACATTAACTTTGGTACTTTTCATACCAGGTTGACCATGCCGCTAATCGTACCCAGTTTGGAGCTAAGCTAGATACCTTTGGGGTCATACAAGAGAAGCTAGCCCGTATGGCAGTCAAGCAGTATGTGACTCAGTCCATGGCTTACATGATCTGTGCTAACATGGATACTGGATCCACTGAGTTTCAGATTGAGGCTGCCATCGGTAAAATCTTCGCATCGGTGAGTCCTAGCTTGACAATAGGAACAGATATTTAGTTAAATGGTATGTACAACACCGGTAATGTTGACAAGTATGCTTTCTTAATTACTTTGAATCAAGATAAACATTAAACAAACAACCTGCACATTTTCTTATGAAATAAAAATAATATTTAAATTGTTTACAATAATGGTTTGTTCCTCTATTTTTCTTACAGGAGGCAGCATGGGAAATTGCAGATGAAGCCATCCAGGTCTGTGGTGGCATGGGATTCATGAAGGTAATACCATCCATGACCTTTGACCTTGGTAAAGGATCTTTGGTGGTTAGATAACACTTTTGTCATAATTCAGTCATTTCTTAGAAAAAGTTAGTCAATTAACCCTAACCTTCCCAAATCCTCCAAAATCCTCTTTGCCAAAGTGAAGGATTTTGAAGGATTGAGGTTACATGCTGCATGCTCTTTGCTAAAGTGAAGGATTTTGGAGGATTGAGGTTATTAGGCATACTTACCTTTCCATTGTACATGTACATCCATGTTTGTTGTAGTGATTGCAAGGTCAGTGGACACTGTTTATTGCTCCATGCATGCAGGGAGGGTCCCTGGCCATGTACATGTATCACAGATTAGAAACACATGTGTGCATGCATGTCATGTGCTTGCTTTACTACTGAAGGATTTTGAAAGATTCAGGTTATGTGTAAGCAAATGGGCCTAGGGAGTTAGGAAGGATTCAGGTTATGTGTAAGCAAATGGGCCTAGGGAGTTAGGAAGGATTCAGGTTATGTGTAAGCAAATGGGCCGAGGGAGTTAGGGTTAAACATTTAATTTGGCTTCTTAGGATCATGGTTTGGAGCGAGTGATGAGAGATCTTCGAATCTTCCGCATCTTTGAGGGGACCAATGACATCCTTCGTATGTTCATCTCTCTGACTGGACTCATGGTAAGAACTTTTAAGTGATTGAAGATGGTCAGAACACACTGACTGAAACATCAAGTTAACCTTCAGGTTAACCCACACCTACTCTCTATTAAATTGTAATAATTCTACAGCTTGGTTAAGCAAAGACTTGATGTTAAGGCCATGCTGTCCACAGAAGAGAGTCCACTATAAATTTTGGTCGTGATAAACAGAAAAATATGTTTGAGCTTTGAATTTCTAAGGTTTTTTGTCACAACGATTTGTGACTGGCTCTGGCAAAACCCTAAACTTGGACTCAATTTTTAAAAGTGAGATTTTGATATAGTTTGATTCTCTAAATTTTCCTCTTTCATTTGATACCAGATTTGTAGAAATCAGGGGGGAAAAAATCTTATATTTTTTCTTATTTTATAAGAAAACAATTTTTTTTCTGATTTCTACAAATCTGGTGTCAAATGAAAGAGGAAAATCTAGAGAATCAAACTATACCAAAATCTCACTTTTGAAAATTGGGTCCAAGTTTAGGGTTTTGCCAGAGCCATTCACATTTGATAAGGGATACAGCATAAGTAACAGATAGCTACATAAAGACTAATTGCGGTGACACCATGTGAAATTCTCAAATTGAGTAATAATTAATTCTGAAAAAAACTGGAGGTTACAACTCAACGTTTCGATCAGTATGCTCTGATTGTGCTCTTACAGACCGCTGTTAAATTTTCACATTTCATCTGTACTCTGTTTAATAGGAAAAGGTTCCTTGCACAGTAAACTTTATTAAAAATGAGAATTGGATTTACACTAACCATGTGTGCTAATTTCATTTTAGAAATGCAGTTCTCAACATTGCAACTATTATGCTCCAGTTTTTTTTTCAGACATAAACAAAACTTGTAATTCCTTTTTTTTTTAAATATATTTTGTTATTAAGAAATGTGTATTTAAAGAAACATTTTTAGTCACTCACCATTCAAACATGTTTAAAGGGTCAGTTTCTTCACGATCAACAGGGCATGGAATTGGAATGCTAGTTTTAGATAAACTAAGTGACTGCCATAATACCTCGCATGATAAGGTCATATTACTGTTGCTGCTGCATAAATGAGCCAGTAATTTCCAGTCACTGTGTTAACCCTCTCAATACCGAATTGTTTTGACATAAACAACCGCTGGTGACCGCATTGTTTGACCACTCAAGCAGTGAAGCACACATTCTTACACAACAGAAAGCTTGTGTTCAAAGGCCAATTTTACAAACTCTATTATCACCTTGAAGATATCGTTTTACAGCAAAATAAATAATAAAAAATATCTTGCTTATTGAATTCCCTTTCATAAAATCCAAAAAACATTAAGATCAGTCAATAAATGTCCAAGTTCTCGGTCTTTGTTTCCTCAGTGTGATCTGTAAACTCAAACACTTTTTTGTACACAAACACATGGCGCTCCGTAGGTGTTTGGCATTTCGGAGATTTCCACTCCAGTTTGAAGGGATTGCATAATAGCAACCTTATTTTATTTCACCATCAATGGAAAGATCCGATCTTGCTCTTTCCAACCATTGTAAGCTTGGGTATGGAGGGTGAACATGGACAAAACTACAGCTTTATAACAAATGGCCTTTGTGCTCAGGCTTGAGTGCTTTTTTGTGTGAAAGCTTGGTCGACTAAAGTCGCCTATGGTAAGGAAGAGGAGTGCAGTCGACTAAAGTCGCCTATGGTAAGGAAAGGGTTAATCGTAAACTAGGACATCGATTCCATGCCCTGTTGAAAGTCTGCTGTGATCGTGACGATACTGCCCCTTTAGGACACAATTTCGTCTGGTGGCTGTTTGTTTCAGAATGCAGGGCAGCGTCTCAAGGAGCTGCAGAAAGCATTGAAGAGTCCCACCATGAACTTTGGCATCATCATGGAGGAGGCCAACAAGAGAGCCAAGAGAATGGTCGGTTTAAGCTCAGGACCATCCCTCGGTGAACACTGCCACTCTGACCTCCAAACCTCGGCCGATCAGGCATCCAAGGCAATCAGCGACTTCTCCGTCTCGGTGGAGGAAATGCTGATGAATCATGGGAAGAATGTGGTGAACAAGCAGATGCACCTGTGGCGACTAGCAGATGCAGCCATTGATATCTATGGCATGGTTGCTACATTGTCAAGGTATGTGGTGTGCAGTTTTCATAGCTGCCAACTATTACAAATTTTTTGTAATTATTGCATTTTTTTTTAATTTTTTTTTTCCAGGAATTACGAAAGTACAAATTCATTTACGTATATATATATGTAGTATGTTTTTGTGTGATTTATTTGCAGGTTGGTCATCTTGACCATCATTGTAGTTTTAATACATATTGTTATGCCTTGGTCGGTTTCATTATGAATTTGAATTTTGAAATGTTGGCAGCTATGAGTTTTGTCCAATTGATGGGAATTATAGATCAATTTTCACAGTTTTTTTTTTAGCTCATTAAAACAAGCCGATTATCTTAATTTTCCCACCAAACACATGTCAATATCTTGTTGAATCTAATTTAAAAAAACTTACTTAGCCTAATGCTGATGATGGCATTAAAGGGACAGTATTGTCCCGATCAGAGCAGACTTTCTTCAACAGGGCATGGAATCGGTGTCCTAGTTTAAGATGAACACCCTGACTGCAAAGTACTGGCTCATTTATGCAGCAGCAACGGTGATATGACCTTATCATGTGGGGTATTATTTTTCAGTCACTGAGTTAATCTAAAACTAGCACTCCAATTCCATGCCCTGTTGATCGTGACGATACTGTCCCTTGAATCCTAACTACCCCAAATCCTACAAAATCCTCCAAGGGGCACTTTTTGTGAAAAATTCAGCACTGTTGGAAACTGGTATTTTCAACTCTTCAAATGGGACAAAATTACTACCTGGCAAGAAGTACAGGCCATAAGTGCTGAATATGAAAGATCAACGAAAATGCATAGTGCGTTTTGAAGATAAGGGCATGTTTCCAAAAGTGCACTGATGGATTTTGGAGGATTCAGGAAGGTTCCTAGCCAGAATACCTAGGGGGTTAGGTTTAATCCTGCCTAGAAATAATTTCCAGTTTTAATTTAGGAAAGAGATTCTTACTTAAATTATGAATTTCTTGGTGAGTACGTCGCTGACGATATAATTTTATTTATCTGTTGAATTTTCTCAGAGCTTCCCGATCTTTGAAGAACAACGTCCCATCTGCTGAACATGAGAAGACAATGTGTCAGTTCTTCTGCAATGATGCGTCCCGACGTGTTGATGATAACCTCAAAGCTCTCAAGAACAAAGAGATGAAAGAGAACTTTGATGCCATCCCTAAGATCTCAAAGGCTATGGTTCAGTCAGGCGGCCTGCTGGCTGAACATCCTCTTGGGTTTTAAGTAAGTTAAGAAGAAGAAAAAAAGGCCATTCCAGTCTGGAAAAGATACAACAAATTACTACATACAAAACAAAAATATAATCGAAATAATAGAAACAGTGTCACATAAAATTTGTATCCTCATGAAAACTCTACCCCTTGTAAAGAATTGCTTACAAACCAAGTAATGTTTCGTCAGGAAATTCCCCATCTCAAGCATGCCAATTTGATGGAGTACACATTTCATAGGACGATGATAATGATACCTTTCGGTGTGGCACCAATTGTCAACTATCAATTTTTCCTCAATTTGATACATTAATTTTGGACTGGAATGGCCTTTCAAGAACAAATCTATAAATAAATAAAGTTAATTATTTACGAATGTATACATAATCAGTCAGTTTTAAAGAATATGCATGAGATTCTCATAAACCATTCTCAAGTTCTTCTGTGTTATCTTGTCTAGGAATCCATGAACCAAAATATTTCATATTTGAACTCACTCATGTGTAAATACCACTTTTCAAAACAATATCCTTGCAAATTATTCTCGCAAAGATTCCAAAACAGAAACTTGTACAAATTACTTAGCAGCAGAGTCAGCCAGCAAGTTAGCACTGTACTATATCCAGCAATTTGTATATCAACTGAAGTAAAACTGAATCATGTTAATTTTGATCGGGTGTTTTCATTTCTAATGTTTACTTGTGTACATTTTCTCTAAATATTTGTTAAGTGGTCAAACATGGTTAACATTCAACATAGAATTACCAGGATAAATTTGGTAGGGAGAATGTTTTTTGATATAACCATGTACACAAATCTGCAGATGACATTCTCTGTTTACACATTTAGTCAATTATTATAAAATAAATCCTTTTTAATTAAGTAATAAAATATTTGACACATTTATCTCCTCCTAAAAATGCACATCCAAACTAATTTCAGATTTAACGAAAAGTTCACCAAACCAGTCCAACTTTCAAGAGATATTGTTCAATATTAGTAGTAGCTATTTAAGGCGTAGTCGGAGCACAGAACTGACTGAAGATAGTTGTTGGTAATCGTAATGCGGTTATTTACATCTAGTGGCAATGCCATTTCAATGCAAATATCAAATATAGACTTAATGTAGATGTAGCAAGGAGAGTTGTGCAGTTAATGGAAGTATTTATGATTTAACACCTGTTTTACATCAACTAATTTATTTCTTTTTTCTCAGATGGACAAATCTTGGAAATACTTGATGCGTTGAATCTCTTGTTAAATAAACGTGTTCATGTCCATCTTCATTTGGGAAGCTATCTAGCAAGGTAGTTTATTTGTAGTTGTGTAAGTCTTTCGAATTTTTGAAAATAGATATATTTTTCCATGATTACGTCCATTCTTGAGATTTCCTGCAGGGTTTTGGAAAACAATGAACTACATGTGTATTAACAAATCAATGTAGCTTACTTTACTGGATAGCTGTGATACGCAATGATTGCACACAGGTACAATCAATGTATTATTATAATGGGGGTGTGAGAGTAACTGTTTTTGTGATTTGAAATGGCTTTAGTTCTGTATGCTGTGTCACCAAATTAATATGACAAGAATGAATTGAAATAAATGTCCAGTATGCAAATACTCTGTATTTCTGTCTCTTTTATAAAGTCTTCCACATAATTTCCCTCGTTCTCTTGGTTAAATTCTCCAGTGAGTTGAATGACCATTCCAAACTAGACAACTGTCCGTCTATGAATGTTGGATAAGCTGTGTAGATAACAGTACCGTGTACAGTTTAGATGCATTCACCACACAGTACCATTTGACAATTGTCTGTTTATGAATGGTGGATTAGCTGTGCAGGTAAACAGTACCATAGTTAAGATGCATTCACCACACAGTACCATTTGACAACTGTCCGTTTATGAATGGTAGATAACAGTCATATACACTAGTTTAGATGCATTCACCACACAGTATATTTGTCAAGCATTACACACGCTCACTCGGTATTGAATGATCAATTAACAGGAGGGTTAAAACTTGGGAGAATAGTATATCAAAACATCCAAAGGAACTTTGGATGTTAAATTCTGCAATCTTGAAAAGTCATAAAAGAAAACAGAAACAAGGTTTGTTATGTTACAGTATGGGTCTCATAACCAACAGAGACAATAGTTTATTGTTTTCAATATATCTATCTACAATGTACAGAAATGGTTTGAACTACATGTACAATGATTGCCTCTACCAAGAATGAAAAAGTCTGGTAACCTACTTATTGCTGTACCAATAATACCTCATCTGGTACACTGTAACCATGCATATGAGAAACAAAGTAGGTTACCAGACTGTTATTAAAACCGAAAAAATGACTATTATTTAAATGAAATAAAGTAGACTTTTAATTACACACATTGCCTTATACATTGTCAAATAATGGCACAAGGAGGCTGGCTTGTTCCCTGTCTCATAGATTGCAAATTCCATGCAGTTAAGAACAGGATATCAGTCTAAACAACTGTTGTCTTTATGGTTACCAACTTTTGCTAATCAAAAAGTTTTGTATCATTTTGTGAATTTAAATTGACTTAATTAGCTTAAAGCTGCATAACGCTGATTCCAATTGAACCGAACTCACAAAAAGTTGTCGTAGTCAGATTTAATTGTATATATACACAACACGCACATGGGAGACAACTCGGGAGACAACTCGTCAAACGTTACACAAACTTTCAGTTTCGTTGTTAGGTATAAGCGCTAAAGAGTGAGAGAGATCCATTTAGTTATTTCACAAATTGGTAACCAACCAGCAAGACAAGACAGGGCCAATGTGGAAACAATTTAGCAAAATTTTGGTAACTAAATGTGTATTTTTCAAAGAATTCTGTAAACACTTTGTTTGTAACTAGATGTATTTCAGTCTATTTTACATTTCCATAAAAGAAATAATTTAAATGCTAGTGTGCTTGTTCTTACCTCTGTCTAGTCCTAGAGATTTTATAACATTATCTGTGGGATCCATATGCAATATTTAAATTAAAAACTGTCCACACATTTTAAGACAAAATACTAAATTAAACTGACAACAAAATTAGAAGGTTAAATATGTATGTTAATATTTTACAGGTTATTTACACTCGTGTACTTTTTTTTTCGTTATGAGGAAATACCAAAAAGTTAATTACATTTATTTATTTTTATTAAATTTATAAACAATCCCTCGATATTTTGTAATTATACAAAAAAGGATTTAATGTGATCGATGTACTTGTATAATGTTTATTTTTATTAAGAATAAGATGCGTTTGTGCAACATATTTCTTTCTATAAATTATCTTTTTAACTCTGGTTTGCAAAAGAAAAAAAATACAAATGTGTCTATATATTACATTTTTAATATTCTGGGTAAAGCATAAGGGAAAAATATCACAAAGAAATGTTTGCCATAACCAAAATAAAAGACAAATAACATACATAAGATAATTTCTGTATGACAAGTTGGCAAAGCTTAAAAGAAGTATACACCATTGATAAAATATCACTACATGAGTGAATTTTTTTTTTTTTTGGTAGATATATGTATAGAAATCCGGCAGTGAACGTTTCAGCACATTGTAAGATCACATTAGGGGCCCCCCCCCCCCCAAAAAAGTCTCCAGTTTGTGGCCTCAGCCCTGCCATTTGGCATTTTTAGTTCTTTTTTGGGGGGCTATGAAACGATGTCCAATTGAAGGCACAATTGCTGGATCGCTTGGAATGCTGCCGTGCTGTGTTTTAAACTACTTTTTCACATAGGTATATGAATGTTTGCCCGATTTGTGAGGCCTCTCTTATCCACCATACTTTGTGTATGGGAAATTTCATCTGGTTCCAATAACTGCGTATACCATGTATCATGTATTTCACTGGATGGTAAAAAAAAAGATTACCACAAAAAGCGGACCTATGACCAGAAACTGGAGATGGTTTTTTTTTTGGGGGGGGAGGGGCAATACAGAAAAAGAAAACAAATTCATTCACCAAAACAAACAAAAAGTTGGATATATTGTTTAATGATATATATTGTTAAATTTTAAAGGTTGGCCGAGACTGGCCAATCAACGGCTTTCAATCAAAATTCCTTGTTGACCAATCAGACTTGTTACATGGCCACCACACACTCTGTTGATATGTGAACAACATGAGACCATTGTTTCAAACAGCAAAAATAAAACGTACACAGAGGCACATGTTTATCAGACTAGTCAGGAATAATGGCCTCATGTCATCATGCGCCAATTTTATGGCCTGGACGACTTGACAGACTGGTGGCGCTTTACAACATGGCTGCCCCCAAGTGCGTGCTATTGTGATATATCACCGGCCCACTTATACTAGGACCAAAACGTATCACCTTCCCCGCTTATTACTGATGACTGGTTACTGAATTTGGTGCTTGCAGCCACTCACACCAAAAGCTGACAGGTCATTTGTCATTTTAAGAGATTTTGATTGGTAGCTGTCCATTGGTCAATTGCTCATGGTTTATACTTGGTGTTTAGGACAATCAATACCCAATCATCAGTCTTTCTTAAAATCTGTTTTCTTATTATTAATTAATAACTTATTGAAAATAACTTATTGAAAAAATATGCACAATAGCACTCATCACGATCACTGTTTTTAAACATCATATCAAATTCGAACAAAATTTTTCAAATTTGTTACCAAGACTGGGATTTGTAAACCAGTTTTAAACTGTATGTAATACATAGGTGACTTTGCATAGGTACTATAGTTACTTGCACACTTTCTCCAACATTACACTACTGACAGGGACAGTTTGTGACAAGCGCTATTGTAATAAAGAATGGGACATTGTTCAGACACGAGGTGGCAGCATTGTAATTTTCCTTTTGCGTTGGAAAAGGGCCAATGTGTCTGCTGAAAAGTCTCCCATGAAAAGCAATTACATGCAGTAAGAAGCATTATTTGCCTGAGGGTTTGGATGGTAAGATGTTAAGAGTTAACAGAGCAAATGTTGATAGATATCTTTGTTATTCCACATATGCAATACATGGAACCAGCATCTTATAAGGTCTCAATGTTTTCATCATTTTATTGAGTGCACTGATCTTATGAAGTAAAAACCAAATGAGACATACAAACAAAAATAAAGACAAAAACAGACAGAGTCAATGAAACCCACAGTCAGACAGAGATAGTGACCAAAAACAGCCAGCCAGCCAGCCAGCCAGCCAGCCAGCCAGCCAGCCAGCCAGCCAGCCAGGCACTGGACGTCAGAAGATCCAATGGCAAAGTACAGACCCAAAAAAAAAAATAATAATAAAAAAATGACATCCCTACCCCTTGGTGGAGAATTCTATAAAATGTAACTTTTTGCAATATAACATTATGTTTTAATACTGCATTCCTCTGAGGAACACACTATATACACATTTTAGAATAAGATGTTAGTAAAATTTGTATGACAATTGTGCAAAAACATCTACTTTGTACAAATTCACAAAATTTACCGCGGTGGAGATTTAGTTCTGGAAGACTGCTAATTTCAAACTCCTATCAACATTGTTAAAGCCATTATACACTATTGGTAATCTTAGCAAACTGAAGCTGGTACGATGGTATCAAACATCCCTTGAAATCTTCGTCTGAGGGGGCGGTAATTTTATTGAAATTTGTAAAATAAGATGAAAACTCCACATTAGAATGAATTTTCACTATTTTCTCGTAAAGGACACATTTGAAATGAGCTTAAAAGGTTATTATATATGTACATATATTTTGATGTTTACAATGTATGGATGCATTTAAAGATGTTTTATCAAAAGAGTATACTGGCTTTGAAACTAAGTTTTGGTCAATTTATGCAAGAGTTAATATGAACAGGAAAAAATATTAGGGTAAATTAAACCATGGACAATGACATATTGGATTGGATCTATCGTCAATGCATAGCAAGAGTTTGTTAGGAGGAATTTGAGGGGGCCAATGGTCATAGTCATGCAAGCATAAGTGTCAAGTAACCCTTATTATGGGATATCTTCATGCAAATTAATTGATCTTTTTTTTTAGTGCATATTTGGGTTTAAAGAGATTTTCAAAAACACAACAAACAAGAAAATAAAATGGTGGCAGTTTAGTGGTTGGGTTCCAGAGAACCAGAAACCCACCTGAGCCAACCATTTGTATTTTTTTGTATAATTCTTACAGATGCATGACGCATTTCTGTTAACTGTTTTTTTGTTGTTTTGTATTGTTTTACCTTCAGATTTATTTATGCTCGCACTGATATCAATGACGCTCACCGAAGTCAGGGAATATAACGTAACCCTGGAAAGGAAAATAATGAAGAGGTTTTAGATTTGACAGAGGAAAAATAAAAAATAACATGAACTTAATAATAATAAATTTAAAAAAACATCTGGAGATTAACCCCAACCACCCCCAAACCATTGAAACTCCAACAGCAGGGTTTGTTGGATTTTGATGGACTCAGTACTGTATAGCCCAGACAGGGATACTTTGCATGGGGCCGGGTGTCCTAATTACAGCTAAGTCAGTTTAGGTAGTGTTTGTGCATGGTGTTGGATTTTGGTGGATTCAGGAAGGTTCTTAGCCAAAACATTATTTTTGTTGATCTACACAAGTGCTACACAAAAATAAATAAACAAAAATCGCTCAGTAAAGTGACCAAAACTGACAGAATTTGAAAGTTATTTGGGAGCTGAATAATGTATGTGCAATGCTACTATATTCCAACGTAACAGCAACTGTACAGACAAACAAACTTCTTATAATATTTGAAGAATTTTAAGATTAATTTGTTTTCGTTAATAGTTTTTTCTAAGATCTGATGGTCGAGTCTAGCTCCTAGAGTTGGAACAAAAAATATGAGACAATTAAAGGTAGGTACAGAATTGGTAATTCAGAAATAACTAAACGGTAAAATTTTCATTAAATACTTGGTGTAAAGTTGATGGTATTAATCTTTCCTATAAATAATTTTATCTGAAGTGTTGTTCTTAATAAGCATGAAATAATTTCCATGTTGAGTTCAGGAAAGAGTTCTCTTTCCTGGATTCCATATTGAATACAAAAACTTTGAATGCATTTTTTACTATTTTTGTGTGAATGACACAATATAATAGGCACAATTCACAATTTGGTTAATTAACCCTCCTACTTTTGGTACCTTTTTCATACAAGTTGATGCACCATTTGAAACCATTCGCTTTTGTGGTTTTGAATGGTGAAATAACTGTGTACAGTATTGATTCCCCCAAATGGTTTTGAATGGTAGTACAGCTAATACAAAACCTTGTTTGGATACTTCTAAGTGGTGAATCAATGGACCCTCTATGCATTTGAATGGATTTGAATGGTAGTAAAGCTTGCTACCAACACTGTTCAAATGGTATCACCATGTGTGTACAAAACCAATGGGCATTTTTGAAAGTGGAAATTTTGAATGGTTTCAAATGGTCTATCAGTAGGAGGGTTAATGTTTATCTTGATTCAAAGTGTAAATGTACAAATATTTCTGCCAACATTACCAATGTTGTACCTTTCCTTTAATAACGAACAAAAAAGAAAGAAAACATTTCAAAGAAAACATTTCAAAGAAAACATTTTAAACAAAAACAAAACAGCTGCTTATTTTTGGAAATAATTGTGTATTTCAAAAACCTAAAAAAAAAAACAGCTGTCCTTTCACCAACATATGACCAAGATATCATCAAGACATGACCTATAAACCTACATATTGAAACAGTATAAATAACCTTACATCGTTTCCTCCATCCGTTTCTTATTACTAGCGACGTAGCTTTATATTACACCAACTATTTTTTAAATAGGCTTGGATTTTGAACTCAAATTAATAATAAACGGGTTTTTCCCTAAATAGACAAATAATTACAGACATCAAAGATTTGTGCTACACTTTTTTGGTATATGTAATCGTCTGTGTACTAACTGCACGTTACTATATCAAGACAAAAGATTGTGGCACTGTTTAGTGGGAAAATCCTCTTTCAGGGGTATGATTTGACAAAAGTAAAAAATCCTGAAAAAATAGCAGGCCTTGGTCTCCCTTTGGTCTTGAGGACAAAGCCCCCCTGAACCTCCTGGATGTTTAATTTTGGAGGATTTACAGACTCTCCACACCCCCACAAACAAGAAACAAGAGGTTTGGACACAATACAGGCTACTTCTTTCTTTCCATGGTGGCTACTTCTCTTCTTTCAAGAACATTTGGAGGCAAAAGGAGATTTGTAAAAAATCATGAAATCGGGGGGGGGAAAAAAAATCACAGGCCTGCTCTATTATTAAAGCAGACTAATTTGCTAAGCAAGTTTTTGTTATGCTAAGCATGTTTCATAGGTTACCCACAAAAAACATAGCATGCCCTGCTTTAAGCTTCTGTCTGTTTTATTTTGCTTACCACACAGATTTGCTAAACAAATGTATAATGTGAAATCAGTATGCAACTAGCACACAAGTAATTACAGTACACAAGATCAGGGGTCAAAGTTCATATAGCTGCTAAGCTGTTAAAAAATGCAGTAACATTTGCTTTTGTTGGTTACCGGTGAATTCATCAAAGAAAAGTATACACTCGGCCTGGTTGTCTGTTTAAATTCTCCTGAAGACGATCATAGCATTCTGATCGAAACGTCGAGTTAACCACAGATTCTTCTCAGAACCCTCACTCCTCAAAGAGAGATTCTTTCAATACATGGTGTCACTGCAAATCTCACTATCTATTCTCACCATGCATAGCCTTGAGTCTTAACTGTTTAAATTTGTTTAGCACAATTTTCTGCTTATAACAGCTCGATGAAATTTGCCCTTTTCTGAATTATCAACAAAGGGACATAAAACACGAATGTGCAAACTGAAGAAAACTAATATAAAATATTAAAAATTTAGTGAACAAGTTGAGGATTGTTAAACCTTGAATCATAATATCTATATACATATATAACTCATTGTATTCCATAGAGATGGTACAAACTGCTCTGTCTTTGGCTGTCATAAGCTTCCATCCTCCAACTTAATGTCTATACTCTTCATGGACTTACGGACTGTTGATTCCAGTTTCTTACGGGCCCTCCTTTCATCATCTAGATCTCTCTTGAGCTGTTTCGTCTCGTCCACGAGATCCATGACTTGGTCGCGAAGGGCATAAACAGTATCAATCAGACTCCTACATGGGGGGTAAAAAATATATTACGAGGGAATATTAACGACTTGGATGCACAAGGTAGTTTGATAAATGTCTCCCTTACCAATATATACAAAATATAGTGGTTTATCACTGTCACAAGAGGGCGCTTCTATAAAATGAAATGAACACAGTATGACTTGGTTATCTTTTGGTTGATGTTCTGTGACTATCACAGATCTCTAATAAATGAACACAGTATGACTTGGTTATCTTTTGGTTGATGTTCTGTGACTATCACAGATCTCTAATAAATGAACACAGTATGACTTGGTTATCTTTTGGTTGATGTTCTGTGACTATCACAGATCTCTAATAAATGAACACAGTATGACTTGGTTATCTTTTGGTTGATGTTCTGTGACTATCACAGATCTCTAATAAATGAACACAGTATGACTTGGTTATCTTTTGGTTGATGTTCTGTGACTATCACAGATCTCTAATAAATGAACACAGTATGACTTGGTTATCTTTTGGTTGATGTTCTGTGACTATCACAGATCTCTAATAAATGAACACAGTATGACTTGGTTATCTTTTGGTTGATGTTCTGTGACTATCACAGATCTCTAATAAATGAACACAGTATGACTTGGTTATCTTTTGGTTGATGTTCAGTGACTATCACAGATCTCTAATAAACTGGGGTCAATTTCATGGAGATGTTTAGCAGAAAAAATGCTTACCGGAAAAATCTGCATAGCAAATCTCTTTGGTTACAAGCCAAACTTTTATAAAAAATGTATGCATTTTGGCTGGTAGTCCGTTATATATTGCTTAACAAAAATATTTGCTTAGCAAAATTCTCTGCTTAGTAGCTTGATGAAATTGGGCTCCGACTTGATATATGTGTGGCAGTCGGGGGAACCCGTCGGAAGTCACCACGCACATTTTGTAATTATCGACCGATTTACGTAAAAATTGACCATAACTCCTTTATGTGAAAAATTTTAGTTTGAAAAAAATTAAAAACACTTTTACACTATTTTTACTATAATGTCAATTTCACCTCAATTCAAGGGATTTACGTTTATTGCATAGCCAACTTTGAAGCCTAATTTCTCAGTTTGTGGGTTTTAGAACCGTCTTTGAAAGGTCATAACTTTAGTTGTGGTTTGAATATTGAACTCATTAAAACTGTTATGAGATCAGTAAAGGGTGTATTACTTGATTAAATGCTCAACAAGAATTGTAAAAATTTGACCATGTGTTGGGTTTTCCTGGACCGCCACACATATACATGTAGGGTCAGCCAATTGGTGCTTTACAAATTCGTGAAGCATCCACATGGTTGTTAATATTATTATATATCGCTTAGCAAGTTAATCTACTATGTGAAATTTAGCTGAGAATCAGCCAGCAGCGATATATATTATGTGACAAGTTGGCTGGTAACCCTGTTTTGCTAAGAATTACTTTTCTGTACTCAGCAAACTTGTGCTTATAACAGCTCTTTGAAAAAAGCAGACACGTAATATATGTTTATTTGTTGCGTACGCTGAAAATAAATTACTTCACCTCGGTTATGGCTGTTGGTTTGCCTATAAAACAACATCAAGTGTACTGACGGGGTCAATTTGATTGTCACAATGTTAAGTGTTATGCTAATGACAAATATGTAACTTATCACGTCAGAAATAGGTACTTCCCAGTTGTTGTATTTATAGAGACAGTGTGACATACATGTAACTTGTATACACAAGTTCCCACAAGATCACACTGTGACAGATAAAAGATGTAAGTAGTCTATGGAAGAAACCAACAACAGCTATCATGAGCAGATATCAATAGCAACATTTATTTATTTTTAGGGTATTTTAACCAGTTCGCGTCGGAGGCCGTGCATACACGCAATTTTTTTTTGCACCACGGATCGGAGAGCATCTATACACGCCAGAGGAAACTCCGGAATATTTGTATGCATGCTCGGTTGACGTGGCAACGAGCCGAGTGTACAGTGGCATGCTCGGTAGACGTGGCCACGCGCTGTGGAAGCTTCCATTAACGTGTTTGTGTGGGGAAAAGAAACCCGCACAGGGGCCCAGAAAAACTTTTTTATTCCCGACGCGAACTGGTTAACCCTCATGTGACTGCAAGGGTCAAAATCAGTCAAAATGTTGATATACTTGCCAAGGTATATCTAGTGCACTTAAAAAAGTCGAACACTGTCAAACCTTATGTGTATTAAGTACATTTACAGGTTAAAATGAGACGACCGTTTTTGACTGGTTTATTTTTTTGTCTTGTATTGTTGAGGGTGGAGAAAATGACAGTAAAAAACCAGTCAAAGATGCCCCTGTGTGCACATTTGGGTCAACAGTCAAAACAGTCAGTTGATTAATTTTGACCTCTATAGCGACTTGCCACTAAAGTTCAGCTATAGTAGGAGGATCAAAGTAAGGTAAAACATCTCAAATCATGTTGTGCAGAGATCAAAGGACCAAACGTAAAAACTGCATATAATGTGTACACTTGCTGCCTGCCAACTAGGACACTCCTAAATGTAACATTATGACATGGTCTAAGCTGTTTATATAGTTTGAAATCACCACACTATCACTTCATCAACAATTTATCCTAACAATTTATCCTAAACCGTGATTTTTTACAAATATTTTTTTCCAGGGCAGCATGCTTGATGTATGTAATGAATTATTTTTTTAAAGGCAAAAACAGAAAAGTCTCTGGTTTCTGGTCACCGCGTGTCGGCATTTTTTATTTTATTTTCTTTTTTTCTCCTATGAAAAAAGATCCAATTGCAGCCAAAATTGCTGGACCTATTGGAATTCTGCCATGCTGTGTTTTAATTGACTTTTTCACATATAGGGGTATGAACATTTGCCCGATTTGTGAGGTCTCTCTCAGCCTGAGCCACCATATTTTGTGCATGGGAAATTTGATCTGGTTCCAATAACCGATCACGTATTTCACTGGTTGGCCAAAAAAAAGAAAGCATCACCACACTGATTTTGAAGCCGACCTATGACCAGAAACTGGAGACTTTTTTGGGGGGCCTAATCATGCTTGGATAACTGATAGCAGATTCTGTCAGAACGTCTCCATGCCAAGCAACTGAAACTTATGCGGGCATCAACAGTAATGTTGCCAGTCAGTTCTTGGGCAGCCTTGGCAAGATCCGCAGCCTTTGCAACTTGCTCTAGCTCCTGCGCATTCTCGCTGTGTCTACGTACCTGGTGGCGACGTTTGACATTCCTCAGTATGTTCTTGCAAGCCTAGAGATTTGGCACATAATCCAAAGAGGAAGTGCTTAGCACTGTGGGAAGGTTACTATAGCAACCGAGATGAGATCAGGGCAATTTTGTGCCAGGCATCATGCACAGAATTACAGGCAAAATGCACTTAAAAGGGAAGCGACAACATTGGTCATTACCAAATTATAAAATTACCAAATTATTATCTCAAAATGAATGCTACATGTAACTTGGTAAAGGTACCAATCATTCTGAACTATTTATTTACTTTTATAAACTTGTCTTCCTTGTTCATTCCATTAGGATATGTTATGCCAAAAACATTTTTAAATAGCTTTTTTAAATTTTTTATCCTAGCCTTCCTTTTTTGCTAAATAGTGGTTAATGGCCTTACATTTTGAACCTAGCAGGTTCTTTCTCAAAGGCAAAATAGACGATGAACATACAAGCCTGTATACATAAACACAACAGTGATCTGCTCACTCTTGTGTTTACATATGTATGTGTGCTTGTCTGTTTATCGTCCAATTTGCCTTTGAGAAAGAACCTGCTAGGTTCAAAGTGTACAGCCATTAACCCTAACTCCCTAGGCATTGTACTAAAACAATAAAAATCCTTCAAAATCCTCCAACTGGCTTTGTTGTCTAGGGAGTTAGGGTTAAAGGGGGTTATATCGTCACAATCAACAGGGCTAGTTTTAAATTAACTCAAGATCAGTGACTGAAAATAATACCCCACATGATAAGGTCATATTACCGTTGCTGCTGCATAAATGAACCAGTAATTTTCAGTCGCTGTGCTCATCTTAAACTAGGACACCGATTCCATGCCCTGTGGAAAGTCTGCTCTGATCGTGATGCTACTGCCCCTTTAACTACTATTTGGCATTTATACTACAGGTCCTTTAGGTTGGTAAGCAGTTTGCAACAGCTAATTCTCTATTTACTTCCTTTTTTGTTATCCTGGTTAAAATCATGCCATCCTCAAGTATCTATCAAAAGAATTATTGTACAAATACAGAAAAAAATCTATGAAAAATAATACAAAAATAATAAATCATAAATAATTCATACTGTACATTCAGTTCAAAGAAGTGAATTCTTCCTTAATTGTGAATTAAAGAAGTAATAATGAACAAGCAAACGAAATGCGGAGAAGCGTTCCTCATCATGCATCATGCAAGCGTTTACCTGGAAGGGGGGTGAGCGAAATGCGCGATTGAAGGTACGCATAAAAACATCCCAAATACTGTGAGGAGAGAGCGAAGAGTGTGGAGGGGTGCTGAAACAGGATTGGTCCGACATATACACCATGAAGGAGAAGTGACGTCAAGAAACGATGAACAACTATCAATCTTTCTAACTATAGCTATTTCTTCAATTTCCTGAATTCAGGATTAAGTCCACATTTATTTACCCATTTCCATGTTTATTTAGTTCTTATTTAACCTGGGGAGACCTTTCAGTGGAACACTGTTTTTCAAAGGTGCCCGGTATGGTTCCATGTCTTTAGAACCTTCCCGATTTATTTTTGTAATGACATTTGTATATCTATTTATAATTGATAAGTTGATTGCTACTGATTTCCTGTTGTCCACAAGTTTTGGGAAAATCAAAAAACACGTTCTGAAATAATACAAGCATAAAGCTAATTATTTGCAAAATAGTCTTAAAAACGGCTCGAGTGGTCACTTGTTTATTTCAATTAAAAAAACCAACAAATCTTTTCAGCACCTTGTCTTATCTCAGAGTTGCATATGAACATTATTGTAAAACAATACATAATAACAAGTCTTTATTGGTCCCAATGAACCTAGAATCCCTTCTCCCTATCCAAAAAAAATTATTCAACTTAAAACCAAACATAAATACATGTAGGTTAAACTCACAGTAATATTGGAATTAATATCAGAATACGTTGTCTTGAAAAAAAAAAATCACATGGCGCAATAAAACTCACAAAAACACAAGAATGCTCAAGAAAAGTCAAGAAAATAGTTAATAAATCCCAAATGTCACAATTACTTCACCTTTTTGGAAGATACTCTTTTAAACATCAATGATTAAACATGAGTAGAACACTGCACAGTGACCTCCACGAAATTCAAGGCCCGAGTAGAAAACTGCACAGTGACCTCCATGATCCCCCGATTCTCACGATGAAAGTTTGTCTATGTTAATCTGGGCTCCCCCAAGATCTTCCTCACAAAAATGAAGGCTTCACAATGAGCTTTTTTGCACAATCTGTGGACAACCACAGATGACTCTTTGCCTACTAACAGCAACTCATACAAAGTAATTTTGACTTTTCATACCATTGCAGCAGCCATCTTTGTCTTGTTCCCTACATCTAGAGCAATAATACCTATGAAGTGGGTTCATCATGTCATAGGTACCAGTCTATTTTGACTGTCTACTGGTTGTGAGCCTCATCATAGACCTTTTAGGTATCAAAACTAAGATGGCGATCGCATGGCTAGTGTACACAAACAAAAGTATAGTAGCTTCTACGAACAAATCTGTAACAATTCACACTGAAAGTGATCTTGATTAATACCGTTATGACAAGTAAACAACTTCAAGGGTTATTTTGTGAGTATAGATGCTTTTTAGGAAGAAACAGGTTAGCCAAAGCCCCAAGGGTTAAGCTGCGAAAAATGATGGTAGCTGTAAGTCTTCACAGTAATTAGAAATAGCCTTATAAATGGTTCGTTTTGCACAATTGGTTTTGCACAATTGTCTAGTTAAGAACTCTGAAAAATGAAGGTTGTTTTTTGGGGGGGATTGAGTTGTTTTGAAAGCACACTCACTTTTCTTCCACAATTGTCTCATTTCCTTTGGTCTCCTCGTGAATAATCTTCTCCTCTTCGGCCAAAAAGACGTGGGGAGCGGGGTCTACAGGAACTGCAGCGTTTGGAGAGAGATTAAAGGCAACACCGAGAATGGAGTCGTCATCAAATTGGCATTTTTGTTTGGGTGAGGAAGGTGGTCAGGGTACAGGATAAAGAATCTCAATGAATACAGGATGAAGTTTGAACAACAAAAGCAAAATATCACAGCACATTTTTATCAGCTTTTCTTTTCTTTTCTGAGAAATGAAAACAAGAATTGCAAATGGATCAAATTTGTATTGTAATATTTATTTAAGCGAGGCCAGTCATCTATTCTGTACCCTGGCCATAGGGAGTAGCAAAACATTTTATGATTTGAGATTGGAAATGTATGAAAATGAGTTTGGAATAAAAGGCAAACTGGGAATGAATAACACAAAAATAAAATAATATTGATTCATATATTATTTGTGTCCTTTTTTTTAAGGTTATGAAAACAAATTTGTTTGAAGGTTGCTCGAGTTGTAAGCAGTTTAATCTGTAATTTCTTTCTTTGATCAAAGAGTTTACATAGCCATTAAGCACTGTTCATTCTCCAAGGATTCTCCAAGGATTCTCCAAGGATTCTCCAAGGACAAGAATCTGGTGTTGTAGAATCTTAATTTGAAAAAGGTAAAATAAGTTTAAATTTAAAAAAAATTACAAAAAAACACTGCTGTCTATGTAGAGCAAGCAAGAAATGGATCATCTTTTAAACCAAGATGTCATATTAGTGAACTGTATAAAAAACAAAATTTATTTAGTTCAAAAATTGTGAAGCTACTTTCAAAAATCCCCCCCCCCCCTCCTTGAATGAAGAATGGACAGTTTTATGGAAACATTCGTTGCTTTGGGAGACTAGACAATCAGCTAGCTTGAACTAAGCACCCGATTCTAAGAATCTTGGACTGATGGTATGAATTGCCACATGAAATAATCCCTTAAAGCGATGGAAGTTTGTGACAAGCTTAAATGAAAAATTGGTTCAATAGGCTAAAAATTGCAGCTTTTAAATGACCAGAAACCTTAAGAAGTGCAGCTAATGATCACTGAAGAGAAACACTGACAGAAAATAACCTATATCCCAGCGATAAATACAAAAATAAATCCATCTAAACTACTGATAATGCATATTATAATGATGTATAAGAAGGTGATGTGATTTTTGTGATCTAAAGTACATTTGTGCCCTCTAGTGGTGAAAAAGCATCCAGGTTTCCAGTTCAGGGCATTTTGTAGCGCAACATTATGGTCCATATATGTAACATATGTATAATGTAATAATTGCTGCAGTACCATCACTTGAATGATTAGATGAAATTATTTTCAAATACAAACCAGAAATACTTCCGGCTGCATCCCATCCTTTTGCCGCAAACTTTAATCATATTATTACCAATTTATACAATTCATGGGAATTTATGAAAGATGTCACTAAAAAGTAACCTGCTAAAAATGAATGAAGCAGTCTATAGTGCATTGGACTGCTTCAAATCATGAGGAATCTATTTGAAATGCCTAACGATATAAACAGGTGCATTCAATGTGGCATGTCCCTCCCTCATTGGCAACGTACATGTATGCAGGGGTGTTTATCAAGCACAAAAAATAAGAAAATCAAGCAAAGAAAAAGAAACAAAACAAAGCATGAACATTTCTATAAAAGATCTACAATTAAAATGGGAAATGAGTGAGAATGTGAAGTGATGAAAAATGCATTAATACTGATCATTTCTGAAAACTATTTTCATGACTTCCCCGTGTGACCGTCAAGAGGGTGGTAGTTGGGTCTTCGCTCAACCCAAACCTCGTTTTCGTTCTTGTTACCTTCCTCAATCCATCAAATTCTGTCATCATGCAGTTACATAACCACCCAGCCTTTAGAATGCAATGCAATTGGTACACCCGGGGTTGGTTCCTTCCATCATCCATTGAATTACATCACCATACAACCACACAACCACCATACAACCACACAACCACCATACAACCACACAACCACACAACCACCCAACCTTCGGACTTTGATGGAATTGCTACACCTGGGGCCAATTTCAAAGAGCTGCTAAGCAGAGAATTCTGCTAAGCAAATATTTTTGCTAAGCAATATAAAACAGACTACCAGCCAAAATGCATACATTTTGTATGAACGTTTGGCTGGTAACCAAAGAAATTTACTAAGCAAATTTTTCTGGTAAGCAATTATATCTGCGTATGAAATTGACCCCTGGGCTTTGGAAACCTTCCCTAATCCATTGAATTACATCACAATGCAGTCATGGTATGTACAACCACCCAGCCTTTAGACTTGAATGGAATTGGTACACCTGGCCTCATTCCAAGTATCGATCATTGGATACCATCACAACCAGACACTGGATTTTGATGGATTTAGTGTAGTTAGGATTAATTTGTCATCTACTAAGCCCTACTTACATCTAGATTGAACTCTTGTGGGAGGTTGCTATGACTACACGCAGCTCTCAATATTCTGTTGTCTATTTCAAGAGGCATTTCTTTGTTTGGATTAAACTATCTTACCAAAACACACGGAGCTTAAATGCGTCATTACCCAATGAATGACTAATCGGAACATAAATAAACCGAATGAATGTCTACTTTAAATTATCATCAATTAAACAAAGTTAACTTTCAAAAGTCAAAAGGGCAGATACAAAAAAAGGCAAATGTAAAAAGATTACAACTATTAAATGTCAACAAACTAACAGCACACGATCATCTGAGGGGGGGACGTATTGCTATGTCGGTCTCATTTTACAAATGCTAAGCCGACAAATTTGCTAAGCAGGTTTTACTGGATACCAGCCAAACAACCATACAAATTGTGTACACTTGGCTGGTTGTCTGTTTAATGTTGCCAAGCAGATAGTTTCGATTTGCAAATATTTTTCTAAGCATTCTCGAACAGACAACCAGCCAAAGTGTACACATTTCGTATGAAAGTATGGCTGGTAACCAACTGGAGTGTCGTGGCCGAGCGGTCTAGCTTACCGGACTCAAGTTCTGGTGTTAGCAGCAGAATGTGGGTCCAACTCCCGGCCGTGACACTTGTGTCCTTGAGCAAGACACTTAACCATAATTGCTTCTCTCCACCCAGGGGTTAAATGGCTACCTGTGAGGGCAGAGTTGGTTGATTAGCCTTATATGCGCTGTAATGGCAGCAATTGAGCTGTATACTCCCCAGGGAGCTGAGATGGTTTCAGGAATGATTTATGAGCCTTATGAGCCTCATGAGCAGGGGTAATAATATAATGCGCCTTGAGCACCACTCAGTTGGTGGATATATGCGCTATATAAGTCCACACATTATTATTATTATTATTATATCCTGTTTTTCTACTAAGCAATTTTTTTCTGCTTAGCATAAATTGGCCCCTCTTTAAACACACACCGATAACCGACTACACCTCCATGTACATCCATGACGACTACTGAAAGATTATGATGAGCTTTTATGACACACCGGATTTCCCCACATAGTTTCCAATTTTTTTTTTATATTAGTTGACAACCTTACTCAAATCCAATACCAATGGTGCTGCTAAGCAAGTTGCTATGAGTAAACATGATTTTAATGCTGGTATATTGCCCACTGTAAAGACCTTGTTCATACAGTGGCCATCTTTGTTTTATAATACACACACCTATAGGAATCAAATTGAGGCTCGTGTCCAAAATAGTCTGGTGCTTTTTTCCCAAAATGCATATTTGTAGGTAATTTCAGACTGTTGAGTCAAGAAGCTGGACACATGTGATGAGGGTGTCAATGAACCAGAATCCTAGAATCAGCAACTCCACCATCTTCTCTTTATGCAGAGTTTCGGAACTCTGCACTGGTTTTTCTAATTTGCTTAGCAGGGAAAAAAATGCACGCAATACAAATTTGTATAGAATGCATTGATTTAGGCTTAGTTCACTTTACCTAAAATATTCGGTAAGCAAAGTTTCTTAGAGCAGCTAAAGGGAGATCAATAATGCCAATTCCACAGATAAACTCCAGGTAGCATAAATTAATACCCAAGTATAGATCTTGTACAGTTTGCGTCATCACAACACTTGTGTTCATTGGATGATCACCAGAATCAGACTGGCGTGGTTATGTGAGCTGCGTGCCAGCTGTTATAATTAACCAGCACAGAGTGGGATACGGCATACGGCCAAACAGAATGCCTAGATGTTTCTTTTGCGTCACGATGACTCACACTTTTATCAATCTGTGTTTGAAACAAATCCTCTATTTCAACAAAAATAACTCAATAATTAAATTTTGAAAGCAAATGCAATACGGGCATTTATTAACCCTCCTACTGCACTTCAGTGGGAAGTAGCTATAGAGGTCAAAACCACTCAACTGCCTGTTTTGACTGTTGACCCAAATGTGCACACAAGGGGCATTTTTGGACTGGTTTTTACTGTCATTTTGACCACCCTGAACAATACCAGACAATACTTCGTTATCAGTCAAAAACGGTTGACTCATTTTGACCTGTAAATGTACTTACTACACGTAAAGTTTGACAGTGTTAGACTTTTAAGTGCACCAGATATACCTTGATAAGTATATTAACATTTTGACTGATTTTGACCCTTGTAGTAGTAGGAGGGTTAATGGGAATAACGGTTCTCACTTTTCGGAACTGATGACCAAATTGTAATGTTATACAATCAAGCAGTGCGCTTTTTTTTATGAGATGATGATCACCACAATGGTCATGTCACAAGCATGCCGATGATTGGGGATTTGGCTGCACAAGATCTATGGAGTGCCATAGTATGGAGTGCCATGGTCGAGTGGTTTAGTGCATCGGATTTGTGTTCTGATTGCCAAGTCGTTAGAATGTGGGTTCGAATCCCAACCGCGACCATGGTGCTTGTGTCCTTGAGCAAGACACTTTACCATAATTGCTTCTCTCCACCCAGGGGTAAATGGGTACCTGTGAGGGCAGAGTTGGTTATTGTGTTTGATTAGCCCATATGCGCTGAAATCACAGCAATTGAGCTGTATACTCCCCAGGGAGCTGAGTTGGTTTCAGGAATGATTTATGAGCCTGATGAGCAGGGGTAATAATGTAATGCGCCTTGAGCACCAGTTTGGTGGATACGTGCACTATATAAGTCTACATTATTATTATTATTATTGTCTATAGGTGAGGTGATACAAGGGAGGGGAGGCCGGGGTCAGAACCTGTGGATGATGTGCATAGTTAACTACCAAGATGAGGACAGTTGGGTTTTTTTGTAAGACATACTCGGCATCTCAAGATCAACATTTATCCAGGTGAAGCCTTCTGAGAACGAATTCACCCTTCAAAGCTCTCATCCTTTGTCAGTTTACTCGTATTTCTGCTTATACCAATAAAGGCTCATTCTGAACTTGTCATGAACTTGTAATATCATTTATATGTAGTAGAAAAACCACCACCACTAATGTGTTCTCAATGCTAACAAATCTATGAATGATTGTGCACCATTGTGGAGTGTCGTGGCCGAGCGGTCTAGCTTACCGGACTCAAGTTCTGGTGTTAGCAGCAGAATGTGGGTTCGAATCCCGGCCGTGACACTTGTGTCCTTGAGCAAGACACTTAACCATAATTGCTTCTCTCCACCCAGGGGTTAAATGGGTACCTGTGAAGGCAGAGTTGGTTGATTACCCCTATATGCGCTGTAATGGCAGCAATTGAGCTGTATACTCCCCAGGGAGCTGAGATGGTTTCAGGAATGATTTATGAGCCTTATGAGCAGGGGTAATAATATAATGCGCCTTGAGCACCACTCAGTTGGTGGATACATGCACTATATAAGTCCACACATTATTATTATTATTATTATTATATATATCTGACTTGTTGAAATGTTATGCTCCATCTCGCAAGTTACGTTCCATTATTATTATCATTAACACAATGGAATAAGTACAATGGAATAAGGTAATCTGAATTAGTTTTGCATAAAAACCATTGTATCTATTTTAATCTGTGAAGGTCTGATGAGATTGGTTGAGTTCACTCGACTGTTGGACCAGAACATTCTCCCAAGACTATCATGAGTCACTACATAATGCCTTTATTAGTTTTAGCACCATTCCTGCCCCCACCCGTTGCCCAACATCTGAACTGGGAATTGTCAATATAAACTGCCCATATCCTTACATATGGGGTCACTCAAAAAGTGACACTTCCCTAAGGAGGAATAACAGGGGTGTGATTTGACAAAATCCTGAAAACTGAGTAGCGGGCCCGGGTCTCCCTTTGGGCTAGAGGACAAAGCCCCCCCGAACCTCCTGGATGTTTGATTTACAGACTCTCCACATCCCCACAAACAAGAAACTAGAGGTTTGGACACATTACAGGCTACTTCTTTCTTTCCTTGGTGACTACGTCTCTTCTGTGAAGAAAATTTTGAGGCAAAAGGGGGATTTGTACAAAATCCTGAAATCAGGAAAAATCCCGAGAAATCAGGAAAAATCCCGAGAAATCACAGGCCTGGGAATAAATAAAAAAAGATTGTCAAAATCCAC
This sequence comes from Zoroaster sp. YZ-2022, assembly GCA_029582265.1. Taxonomy (NCBI): domain Eukaryota; kingdom Metazoa; phylum Echinodermata; class Asteroidea; order Forcipulatida; family Zoroasteridae; genus Zoroaster; species Zoroaster sp. YZ-2022. Next base: position 35,899,869 of record CM055829.1, on the reverse strand, counting down.
ACCCAAAGGAATACCACAAAGGCAGCCCATGGTGGAGAGGTAGGGACAACTGACAAGTGCATAACATAGCCAAGAAGCAAAGCAAGTGAGGCATCTGGTGGGTTATCACTCCCTTAGCAACCAAACAAACACGAATTTTGTAGACAACAAAAATATCCTAAATAAACCGACGACAACTTGTGGATTCAAGATGTACTTCCCTACCTGAGTTGATGGTGTTTCGTGATCCTGCGCTGGTGCAGTAAGCCTCAATGACCTTCAGGATGCGGTTATCCTCTTCGAGAGCTTGTAGGTCAACGCACTTATGGGAGGAGCTATCCAAGGGTAGAGTCTTGCTCTTGTCTGCTTTGGGAAACAAAGAATCGGAAATAATTTAGGGAAGCATTCGTGAATATGATTGGAAAGAACCATAAATCTGAACAAAAGAGTAAACAAAAGTGTAACCGTGAGCTGAACAAAAGAGTAAAGGCTTTAATGTTAAATGTGGCCATTTTGATTCCAAAGAAGTGTACTTGGTTGACGGGTTTTAATGACACAACTGCCCTTCAAAGTAATATTTTCCAAAGAGATGTTCTTAACAGTTGTTTAATAAATTGCTCTTTCTTTCAGATTTCGAATCTCCTAAGATCAAGTTTGACTATTTCACATTATGTGGTTTTGTCAGAAGTTGTAAATTAACTTTCACCATTTTTGTTTCTTCAGAAACATGCCTATCAATTGAGCTCAAACTTCTTCAGAGGTTTCATATGTAGTTCTTGATCCTCAAAAGTATGAATGCATATCAAGAAATTTACTTTAATTTTCCCCACTACATGTATATGAATCCCACAAAGGTTTTTTGGGGTTGACCATGAGCCTGAGGCGTGTTTTGGTAACCACGTAACCAGAAACATCTTCTGATGTCACAATCATCTAAAACGTCAACATTTGTCAAAATACATTATTTTCTATTTTGGCAAAACATAACTTACTCGGTAGTAATAAACGTATATAATAAGCACGTATGAACAATCATTCAATACTTTTAGAATAAAAAAAACATCAACTATCATTACTTTTTACAATCTACCATCTCAAAATCAAGCGTAACCGATCAAAAACGTAGATTAGCTTGGTCGAATAGTCAGGTGATTTCAGCACAACCAAACTCGCGAAAATGCTCAACAAGTGACCGGAGATGAAACATGTTTCTGGCCATGATCACGAAAACAGTCAGGTGATTTCAGCATAATCAAACTCCCGAAAATGCTCAACAGATGACCGGAGATGAAATATGTTTCTGGTCATGATCACAAGAACACACCCTCCCCGATAAGCCTCGTACTCTTACCCTTTCTCCTACTAGTCTGCAGCATCCTCCTCTTATTCTTAGGACTCTTAGCTTGTCCTTCCTTCAAAGCCCACACAGTGATAGGACTGACCGGTGGACCAGGACGAAGACAGCTGGTTGTCTTCAGCTTGAGTCTGTGGAAAGCCGATGTGGTGGAGTCCTTGGACCGCGTCGGGCTGGTGGAGGAACTGTTTCTCTCTTTTCTTGTCAGCGACTAGGGTGAAGAGGTAGGATTAGAAATGATAAAAAATGAGTTATTTTTTACTTATTTTTTTTTTATCCTGGGTAGTCTTGATAAGTGCTTATCACTGTTCTCCTAGTGCCTAGCTTTGTATGGAAAGAATACAAGAAACAAGTTTCAATTTTAGAAGTAGGAGGGAAAACTCAAGTGAATAATTCTGAGGAAAAGTTGCACACCCAAGTAGAGAATGAAATCCGCCATCGACTTAGTTGCCTCAATGGGATCATCAGAGAGGTACAGTGTATAAATGCATACAACATGTTGGACATGCATGTCCACATTTTACTCAATGACCTTTCTATGCATAATCAGATTATCGAACGTGACTGATGACAATTGCAAGAATTATCAAGATTTATTTAAACTTTGTATTTTTCCTTTCTTGTTCTATACTCAACAGGACAAGAAGGCCCGTTTTGACCATCCTTCCATAAAATGTAAACGGAAACAAACAAACAAACAAACAAACAAACAAGTTGATTACATCACTCTTCCCCTGATTGGCTGGCATGGTGGGTGATTGCGGTAGTGTCATTGCTGGTGATAGGGGCATGGCGGGAGTAAGAGGTGTGGTGGGCATGGCCCCGAATTTGTCTTTGTTCTGTAACTCATCTATCATATCCAGCAGCTCCTCCCGGTCCATCAGGCTACAGCAGATTATCATCTGCTTCTCGGAGGATCCTCCGCTGAGATCGAAGGCGACAAAGTTGGGGTTGGTGTCCGGTAGCCGACTCGTCTTGACTGCAAGGACTGGAATTTTATACTAAGAAAGAATAGAAATAATTTATCATTCATTTTTTTCAAAGCATCACATTATAGTTAATAGATCATTAAGTGTCAAGACCATGTGTCTAGCACCCCTGGAACAAAGATATCGAGTCCAAAAATCACTATCCTGAGATCAGTGGATTTACAAAAAGACTGCTAGGTATGATAAGTTTGAAAAGGCTAAAAAAAGGCCCCCAAAAAAGTCTCCGGTTTCTGGTCATCGGTCGGCTTCAAAAATCGGTACGGTGACGCATTTTTTTTCTCTTTTTCGGCCATCTTTTTTTTTTGTCAACAGGGAAATACGTGATACATTATATACACGGGGACCAAATTTCCCATATACAAGGTATAAAAGAGGTCTCACAAATCAGGCAAACATTCATACCCCTATGTGAAAAAGTCGTTTAAAGCACAGCACACCAGAATTCCAATCGATCCAGCAATTTTGGCTGCAATTGGACATCGTTTCATAGCAACAACAAAAAATTTTAATGTTGATGTGCGGGTCCGAGACGACGCATACGGAGACCAGAAACCAGACACATTTTTTTGGCCTAATGTATACCAACAAAACCCAACATATTATCACAAATACAAATATGCTGACAGCGTGAGGAAGTTCTTTGGCATGGCAGAGAATAACACATGGTAGAATAAGTTTGTAAATTGTGAAACTAATTTTTGATCTCAGTTTTGAGGTGCTTCTCCTAGAAATAATGGAGATTTCTACATACCTGGAAGACATTAAGATTTGGGATAAACTGACCAATTATATGTTTCAAGAAACACCTCCAAAAGAACCCCCCCCCCCCAAAAAAAATAAATGGTTGTGCTTCCCCTACAAATAATTGAGATTTCCACATACCTGGAAGATATAGCCATTCATGTTGGGCGTAGCGGACAGTACCACTAGACAGGAGGGGAAAAGCAGACAGAAGCGTTCTTTCTTGATGCCATCCACCATAATGGCAGCATTGATAAATTTGAGGACCTCCCCAAATGAATCGATGGACTGCGGATATTTAAAAAAAACAAATAAATAATTATCAGAATCTGAAGAAGAATCTTATAAAATGGTCCAAAACGATATATTAATTTTCACACAATTATCTCGTAAAAAAATCCTCCAAAAATGGGTAATGGGCCTGCGACAACCTTTGATTTACAGACTCTCCACATCCCCACAAACAAGAAACTAGATGTTTGGACACAATACAGGCTACTTCTTTCCTTCCTTGGTGGCTATTTCTCTTTTAAGAAAATTTTGAGGCAAAGGGAGATTTGTTAAAAAATCCTGAAATCAGGAGAAATCCTGAGAAATGACAGGCATGCATAAAATTGCAAACTAATTCAGGTATAAGGGCAAAAAATCAAATTAAGCTAAAACTCGTAGCTTTGCATGGTGAGGAGGATAAGTACGACTAATTCTCCTGAGGACGATCAGAGCATACTGATCGAAACGTCGAGTTGTACCTCCAGTTCTTTTCAGAACTAATTACTACTCAATTGAGCATTTCACATGGTGTCACCGCAATTAGTCTTACAAATCAAGCTAATTCAGCTAAAATTTTCACATGTTATTTTTTATACATATTTTTGGATCTTCATAAAGTATGGAGGCTTTTTAATAACCTTTTACCAATAGTATATGCTGGTTTTTAAGCTAGTATACTCTTTTGGTAAAATGCCTGTATATGCATCCATACTTCATAAGAATCAAGATAAATATATTAAAAAAACACCTTATGAAAGTTTGAGCTTAATAAGTGTTGAACTTGTAGCTCTGCATGGTGAGGAGGATAAGTAAGAGTAATTGCGGTGACACCATGTGAAATGCTCAACTGAGTAGTAATTAGTTCTGAAAAGAACTGGAGGTACAACTCAACGTTTCGATCAGTATTCTCCTGAGGACGATCAGAGCATACTGATCGAAACGTCAAGTTGTACCTCCAGTCCTTTTCAGAACTAATTACTACTCAATTGAGCATTTCACATGGTGTCACACCGCAATTACTCTTACTTAATAAGTGTGTCGTTAACAAGAAAACAGGGAAAATAGTTAATATTCATTCCAACATGGAATTGCCGTCTTCAGATGGCAGAAATTAATTTTGGAATTTATGTCACAACTACCCCTATGTGAATGAAAGACACAGTAGCAAGCCGAAATAAACTCAAAGAAATATATTTACAAATGATTTATAGATTTAATTAATAATAATAATAATAATAATAATGTCGGGCATTTTAAAGCGCTCTTAAACAAGGTATCAGAGCGCTGTACATTATTACCCCTGCTCATCAGGCGCATAAATCATTCCAGAAACCATCTCAGCTCCCTGGGGAGTATACAGCTCAATTGCTGCCATTTCGACGCATATGGGCTAATCAAACACAGCAACCAACTCTGCCCTCACAGGTACCCATTTACTCCTGGGTGGAGAGAAGCAATTATGGTAAAGTGTCTTGCTCAAGGACACAAGCACCCTGGTCACGGACAGGATTCGAACCCACATTCTGATGACTCAGCCACCAGAACACAAATCCGATGCACTAAACCGCTCGACCATGGCACTCCAATTTACAACTCTTCTTCCTTCATATTTACAAACAACTGTTAATCTTTATGCTTCATTATGATTAAGGTTAGTATAAGCACAAAAGAAAAAGAAAATAGTGACTCCTGAACCTACATTCATAAACAAAGTGGGTACATTAGCATAATAAAGAAAATTCATGACCTGGGAATAGAAACATAAATATTTATGACTCTTAAAAGGGATATTCCAAACCAATATGCTGCTGGGAGTTTCTATTAACAATATTATTAAACTAAAAATCCCTTCCACTGAAATGAATTCTGACAAATTATTTCACAAACTTTACTAAAACGATGGCCCCTGAGACAGAAATATTCAAGGGATGTTTGATACTATCATCAACTTTACACCAAGTTTCATGTAAAACTTAGTTTTTTTTAAATTACAACTGGTGTAAAGTGGCTTCAAATCTCTTCAAAACATTCAATTTTGATGAGGACAGAGAATAAATTGATTTAATTTTGCCCTACACCGACGTGAGTATAGCACTGCATACTCAGTGCTTTGTGAGTGTCTGTGAAAAAACTTCACAGGCGACTCGAACCCACGACCTCCTGCTTACTAGTGCAGACGTCTTAACCTCTCGACCACCGAGCTTGCCCGATGACGATTGGCCGGCTAGAATCCTATATTGCAGCAGGTTGCGCGACATTTACAGGTTGATTCAATTTTGATGTGGACAGAGAACAAAGACAATGAAAGGTCTGGGTCAATCTATTTAAAGGAAAGGTCAATCGTCTAAAATAGACATGGCTTTAACAAGTGACTCACCTCACCCTCCCAGCCTTGTATTGTTCCTGTCATTATCTCTAACTCAACCTCCTTGAGCTTCCTCACCCGTAAACAATAGTTCTGAAAAGCAGAGAAAATGGCTTTGTTATAAACAGTGTTATGATTAATTTAGCGAATTGAAGCATGTAGCGTAAAAGTATTTGTGGGTTAGCTGGCTTTTACAAATTAATCTCAAACAGTTGAAACACCGGCGTGATTGAAAATAATTAAAATTATATTCATGCGCGCACACTGTGTGTGTATTTTGTGCATGCAGCTTTCCTGACATGGAAAGAATGGTTCTAAAATACAGAGAAATGTATGTTATAAACGACGTTATGATTAACTTATGGGATTTCATGTAGTGTTCATTTTATGTAGTGCTGAAGTTCTACAGGGTTATCTTGCTGTTACGGAAGCAGCTCTAAGGAGTCAGAGTGCAAATGTAGTTCTTAAAAGTGAAGACTATTTGCCAGGACACCATGTAAAAATTCTCTTTTGAGTAGTAATTAATAAGTTTTGAAAAGAACTGTTTGGATTCGATCAGTATGTGCTGATCATCTTCAGGAGAATGATCAGAGCATACTGATCCAAACGTCGAGTTGTAACCAATCAGTTGTTTTTAAAACTATTTACCACTCAACATTTCTACATGGTGTCACCGCCAACTGTCTTTACTTATCCTTTTCACCATGCAAAGCTACAAATCTTACTGACATGGTTCTCATTTGAAACACTACGCTTATGTCCCATCCATCACTCAATAAAATCTTGCCCAAATCTACGAGATATTAACCCAAAATATGTAGAATTAACCATAAATATATAGAATTAAACCAAAATATGTAGAATTCTTTGAATCAATAGTTAACGTCATGTTACCAGGCTGTAACATGGAATTATATATTTACCCCCTCACCTTAATATCTCTGTACACTGACACAGAAGTCTGTATGTCTATTCGGTCTGGATGATTTAACTGTAAAAAAACACAAATTATTCAATTATTCGTTGTCTTACAAATAAGAAATAAGAGTTTTGGGGTTAACAACAAATGTTTACCTGAGCAGGACTTGAACCTAGGACCTCTGATGTGCAGGTGGCAGAGAATGTTTTGAATACAGCAAAATCACATGAAAGGTTTGTCACAAAATTTATCTAGATGTACTTGCAAATACGGGGACATATTTTCCTTCCATGTATCCAATTTTCTGCATATCCAGATAAATTAGTGGACATCAAAGTTAGTACATTCACAGAGTGCATGCACTGAGGGCAATGGCTTGAAGTGACCCTTTGACCTGATATAACCCAGTAACTTCTCGGGTGTTGGTGATTAACAACAACTTAAAAGAGAAGCTACAACATTGTAGGGCTGTGCGTTTTCGGATATTTTTGGAACCGGATACCCGAAATCAGGAAACTTCGGATAACCGGATACCCGTTTTCATTTTTGTTGAAAACATGCCTCCGGTGGTGCACAAATACATGTACTGTAAATGGTAACAAATTTGACTTTTATAATACAGAGGATACCATACTTAAATCGATCTTTTCTTTATTGGAGTGCAATCTCTTGAATTTAAAGATAATTGTCTGTTAAAGTGTAAACATTACATTGTTCAAGAGTCACTAATTTCTGTTCACACCGCTCAAATATTAAGTCTAAATTTTAAAAAGTCCTTTACGGGTAATTGGAACTGAAAAATGGAACTGGGTAATTGGAATTGGAGTGCTAGTTTTAGATTAACTCTGTGACTGAAAATAATACCCCACATGATAAGAACATATTACCGTTGCTGCTGCATAAATGAGCCAGTAATTTTCAGTCACTGTGTTCATCTTCAACAAGAACACCGATTCCATGCCCTGTTGAAAGTCTGCTCTGATCGTGATCTTGGTACTGTCCCTTTAACCTGACCAATGCCGACCTAATTACTTACTGATATATGTCTCTCCAGTTCCTTGAAGCTGTTTGTGAAATTATCTAATCTTCTAAAGGGGTTGCTCAGGCCTACTGTTAACGTCATGAGGGCGGGACTTGGTGCTCCTTTACTTTCCATAAATTTGCCTAGTTCCTCACTGCAAAAGAAAAGAAAATATTAATAATTAAGACAAATGAAATGACTCTTTCAATCAAAAAGCTAAATTCATCAAATAAAATCTACTCAGGTCTTTCAATTGCTACCAGGGGCCAATTTCAGAGAACTGCTAAGCAGTAAAATCTGCTAAGCATGTTTCGTCAGGTACCAGTCAAGATTTTAACCCTCCTGTACTATTGATGCACTTCAGTGGAAAGTTGCTGTAGAGGTCAAAACCAGTCAACTGCCTGTTTTTGACTGTTCACCCAAATGTGCACACAGGGGCATTTTTGACTGGTATTTGACTGTCATTTTGACCACCCTGAACAATACCAGACAATGCTTTTACCAGTCAAAAACAGTCGACTCATTTTGACCTGTAGATGTACTTACATGAATTACATGTAAGGTTTGACAGTGTTTGACTTTTAAGTGCACTACCTTGGGAAGTATTTCAACATTTTGACTGATTTTGACCCTTGTAGTAGTAGGAGAGTTGGAGGGTTAATACAAAATATACTACTCAAAACAATTTAGGGAACACCGCAATAATCTCAGTTAAAGCAAGATCATTTATTTCAGATAAACACAATGTTTCACAGAATTGATGAGAAACAACTGCACAATGAAACAGATGATAAAGGATGCATGTAGTGATTACACATTTCATGACATGACTACTGAAAGAGAGAGGGGATTGCAAATGAAAATCCCAGTTCATGGAACATTTCAAACCTATTTGATGTTAAAAATCCGGTGTTCCCTAAATTGTTTTGAGTAGTATATATAGACTTTATTGGTAGTCTGTTTTATATTGCTGAACAAAAATATTTACTTAGCAAAATTATCTACTCAGCAGCTCTGACTATAGATAGGTTGCAAAATGATGTCACACAGTGTAAAATTGTGTACAGTGCATGTCAACGAACCCAAAACACTTTTCCTGGAAGAGTAGGGGTTTACCCCCAGTGTTTCTGGTATCAGTCTCTAACAGTTCAAAGCTAGGACCTGACGGAGACCAGTAATAATCACTGATCAGGCTTCCCAGGATAACGGGGTGCCATGGCCGAGCGGTTTAGAGCATCAGATTTGTGTTCTGATGGCCGAGTCGTCAGAATATGGGTTCGAATCCTGGCCATGACCGTGGTGCTTGTGTCCCTGAGTAAGACACTTTTAAAACTACAATTGCTTCCCTTCACCCAGGAGTATAAATGGGGACCTGTGAGGGCAGAGATGGTAATTGTGTTTGATTAAGCTCGTTGCGCTACACATTTGGCAGCATGGGCTGCATACTCCCCAGGGAGTTGAGATGGTTCTAGGAATGATATAACTGGCCCGATGACAGGAGTAATAATGTTCATGCGCCATGAGTGTCAAACTTGGCGGATACCAGCGCAATATAAGTGTCCATTTTTATTATTATAAGTGTCCATTATTATTAAGTAAGAAATAAATAATAAAAGGGTTGACTTACTTGTGTTCTGCTAATACAGCCGCTGTCTTTGGGTGGTTGGCACAGTATGCCGAGTACAGTGCTTTGTACTGAGTAGCTGCCCTCATGAAAAAAGCACCAATTCTCTTCTGCCGTCCTTCCAATCTGATGCCAAAAAAATTAAATGAAAAATTCAGGATATATTCAACCATAATGTGCATGTACATGTATGTGTGAATATCTGATAATTCGAGTAAAAATTATTTCATCTTCATTCTATAATGTTGAATAAAAAAAAATTCTATAAAAAAAAAAATTAAGAAACAACATGCACCCTAACCCCCCCTGGCATTTTTGCGAGGAACTATCTCAAATCCACCAAAATCCATCAACATGCAGTAAAAAGGTACCCCAATTGTTGGACTTTGATGGAATTGGTACAGTAGCAAATGCAAAGCATCCATGGCTTGGCTATACACAGTCCTGAATCCAACAAAAGCAACCGGTGGAGTTTTATGGATTTAGGACACATGGCATCATGCTCTATTCACTGAGCTATATTGTAGAGAACTGATTTTGATGGACTTCTTAGAGTTAATAAAAAAAATAATAATTGTGACCATTTTCTTGTTAACTACACAATGAAATATGCTAAAACATTCACAGATTGACTTCTGTACATACATGTAGCTTTTTGATTCTTTGTACAAAATATGACTGCAAGGGTCAAAATCAGTCAAAATGATGGTATACTTGCCAATGTACACATGTATCTGTTGCACTTAAAAGTCAAACGCTGTCAAACACTGTCAAACACTGTCAAACCTTACGTAGAGTAAGTAAATTTATAGGTCAAAATGAGTTGACCGTTTCTTGACTGGTAAAAGCATTGTCTGGTATTGTTGAGGGTGGTCAAAATGACAGTAAAAACATTTACACAAATGTAGAGTGTGTAGGTAAACAGTCAAAACAGGCAGTTGACTGATTTTGACCTCTATAGCTACTTGCCATTAAAGTGCAGGTATAGTACGAGGGTTATAATACAAAATATGGATACATTTGCAGACATTTTACCTAAGGTGAACACTGGCTTTAAGATTTAATTGGAATGTGGCCAACAGGTACATATATGCTTAAGGGCTATTTGAAGTGGGAATCAATGTTAACTGATAAGAAATAGCATGAGTATGGAACAGGATATGAACACTGTGCACTGTGAGTGGTTGAAAATTGGAAGGGGTGAGGGGAGCTAGGAAGGGTACTTATTCCTGTCTATATGTTCAATGGTATTAATCCCTCCCCAAAAAATATCTGACTTGGTTTTAAGATTCTGAGAAATTATTCTGCCTGACTTATTGTCATTTCATTTATAATTTCCGACTCTGAATCAACTGATAATATAGTGCATCGGACTTGTGTTCTCATGGCCGAGTCGTCAGAATGTGGGTTCGAATCCTGGCCACGACCGTGGTGCTTGTGTCCCTGAGCGAGACACTTAACTATAATTGCTTCTCTTCACCCAGGAGTATAAATGGGTACCTTTGAGTGCAGAGATGGTAATTGTGTTTGATTAAGCTCGTTGCGCTACACATTTGGCAGCACGGGCTGCATACTCCCCAGGGAGTTGAGATGGTTCTAGGAATGATATAACTGGCCTGATGACAGGGGTAATAATGTTCATGTGCCATGAGCGTCAAACTTGGCACATACCGGCGCAATATAAGTGTCCATTATTATTATTATTATTATTATATAATATAAAGATGTGTAACGTACTGCGAAATTAAAATTATAATCTGGTTTTTAACTCTAAAATGTGAGCATCTGACATCACTGGTCTACAGCCAAAATGCTTCCGAAACAAATGAAGTCAAAACTTGACTAATTATGGGTCACTGAGAATGGAAATGATGCTTAAAATTGTTGATTGGCTCTAGTTTTCAAGATCTACATGTACATGTGTACACATATGGGAATAGCGTATGATAATTCATGATTAAATATCTGCTATGTACACCATATACATAGTACGTAAAATGTAAAAACTTAAATATCTTGGAAACAGTAGTGTTACGGTCAGATGTGCTTTTGTTATTTATTCTATATGTTAATGTATTATTATTCCCGGTAGAAACACTCCCTGAATACACAACCCAGTTTCCTTTGTTATTTTAATTATGTAATTATGTAATAACCACTGGAGAACGGAACAATTGTGTAACCCAACTCAATAAATGCAATTCGAAACCAGAAACGAGGCGTGGTAGACGTGTTTTTACTACAGCTCTGAAGTCGATCGTGATAAGTAGCCAATCAGCAATTTTAATTGTCATTATTTGAATTCAGCACATCAAAATCCATAATAAATAGCACATTTTATCTCCGAAGCAGACAACTTTAAAAAAATTGTTGACCAGTGTACTTGATAACCTCCCAGGATGTTTCATATCATCAAAAACTCATTTACAATGTCTGACTCTGAATCAATTGGTAATATAATGATGTGCCACTGCGACATTAGGATGTTTGATATCAAAAACTTCAAACCACTTTTACGTACATATGTACAGTACATGTACATACATGTAGGGAACCACCTCATATTTTGGTTTGAAAATAACCAATTAAGAAAAAAGGTCTAGACATTGATAGGAAAACTGCTAAATCAAAATAACCTGGCAGACATTCTTCTGAAATTTTTGGCAGAATTTCAGTTTATCTACACAACCTTTACGCTTGCAAAGTTCATTCTAAATGTTGATTTTCAGATAGAACTAAACATGTAGCATGGAGGAAGGAAATGTGGTAGGCGGTTACATCAGTGTCATGGATAAACAATATAAATCTATCTCTTCTGAACATGTGTGTTGTTTTCAAACGACTGTCAAGTTTTTTACCGTTGTATTTAGTGTTTAGTTTAGTGTTCAGACCAAACTGAATAAAAAACAGTTATTGACTGCTTTCAAAGCAAATATACATACATGTACATGTATATATAATCAACTCAACAATGACTTGTACGAATAAATGTTGTACGGATGTTGTGGTCTTATCACAACAACCCAGCCTTGTACACTTTTCTGTGGGTGAAAAGTCAAGCCACCTTTCCATTACTCTTAGGTTATTCAACTAGAAAATCCTTTCAGTGCTCAGAGATATTGTGAATATTTCTGTATTCATTTTATTCCTGGACAAACATACAGTCATTGTGGTTAAGTATGTACACACAAATGCTTGTGTGTAACAGTTACATATATGTAAACACAAGCAATGATGGGTAACCCGACTATGAGTTGGTGTATAGTAGGTTAATGGGCGTGGATATGGTCACCAGACTTGATGACTAATATCTAGTACAATAAAGGATGATTATAAAGTTCATTCAACCTTACAAGTATTTACATTATTGTACAGTTGTGTATTAGTATTACATGTACCATATGTTCATGTACATGTAACAGTACCACCATCATAAGCTATACATGTGTACAGTATCTACATACATGTAGAACCGAAAACCAGTAATTTTTACAAAACCATCAGTCATTTTAAAACCAGGGCCCGATTTCATAGAGCTGTTAAGCAGAGAATTTTGCTGAGCAAATATTTTTGCTAAGATAAATAAAATGGACTACCAACCAAATTGCATACCCATTGGCGGATCCGGGGGGAGGGGGGGGGCTAAGCCCCCCTAAAATCGTTTTAAAAAAATTTAAAAAATAAAAATAAAACAAATAAAATAAAAAAAGGGAGAAAAATAAAGAGAGTGAGAGAGAGAGAGAAGGGGAGAACGCACTCCCATTCCCACAGTGTGCTTTGTTTTTCTCTCCCTTTGATTATTTCATTGTAATTTTTGTAGCACTGAAAAATAATTGTTTTTGATTCTCAGCCCCCCCCCCCCCCCTAAAAAATGTTCTGCATCCGCCCATGATACCTGTACATTTTCTATGAAAGTTTGCCTAGTAACCAAAGAAATTTGCGAAGCAAATATTTCTGGAAAGCAATTTTATCTGCTAAGCAGCTCGATGAAATTGCACCCAGATGTTACCTTGTGGTATATTTCTTCCCATTTTACTCAGAGACACTCGATATTTGTTTAGGACAGAGTGGCTTGAATTTAATTTAGACTTGCTGTGTCATTTCACATACTGGGTCTGGCAGTAAGCCAACAGCTCTCTGGAGCAACGAATATATAACCCATTAACCTTTACCACTATGCCAATATATGTAATTTCTACGACCAACATTGTTGAACAATGACATTTACAATTATGTAAATGTTCGTACTACAAAGTCAATATAGATTGTTAATTTGAACTTTTGTGGCAATACACATGATTTCTAAGAGCAACAGTGTTGAACAATCATGACATTTACAAAATTATAAGAATGTAAATGCACATGCGTGTATATGGTACACAGTCTTAAATGTATCACTATTTGGGGTAACATTGTCAATTTAAACTTTACAAAAACATTCGTTTTGAAGACTGGAAAGGGTTGCAATATGAATTAAAGGTAAAACATTGGTAATTACCAGATCATAACCCTCCTATGCCCATGCTGAAATTTGGCCCAGTCAGCACGGCACCCACAGACAGTCACTTGAGTATTTTTGGTTGCATTGCCAATTGGTAGGTCAAACCACAGAGTCACACAGAGCTGTGTATGTACTGTCTAGTGGTTTTGGTTTGACCTATCCTAGCCACATGTCCTTGCATTTATTTGAGTGCACTGCACAAAGTCAATGGGTTGTTGGGAGTTACATACAAATTTTGAGTGTCTTTGGGTTTGACCTCCTATCACAGCCACATGTGCTTGCATGTATTTGAGTGCACTGCACAAAGTCAATGGGTTAAGAGAGACATACAAATTTTGAGTGTCTTTGAGTGTTAAACCTATAGGAGGGTTAAATTAAAATATATATTTCTAAATGGTTCCTTGGTGTAAAAATGGTACATGTATCAATCACCCTGAGAAATTATACCATCTGAAGTGCTTTCATCTTTAGAGAAAAAAGAATGGTTAATGTTGAATTAAAGGAACAATATCATAACTATCAGAGTAGATTATCAACGGGGCATGGAATCAGTGTCCTAGTTTAACCAGTTCGCGTCGGAGGCCGTGTATACACGCAATTTTTTTTTGCACCACGGATCGGAGAGCGTCTAAACACACCATAGGAAACTCCGATATATTTGTATGCATGCTCGGTTGAGCCACGCGTGTACGGTGACATGCTCGGAAGACGTGGCCACGCGCTGTGGAAGCTTCCATTAACGTGTGTGTGGGAAAAAGAAACCCACACAGGGGCCCAGAAAAACTTTTTTATTCCTGACGCGAACTGGTTAAGATGAACACAGTGACTGAAAATTACTGGCTCATTTATGCAGCAGTAATGACCTTATCATGTGGGGTATTATTTTCAGTCACTGAGTTAATCTCAAACTAGCACTCTGATTCCATGCCCTGTTGATCATGACGATATTGTCCCTTTAAAGAGATTGTTTACACGGTGATACCGCAAACCTTTCTCCTAGTGACATTTTTTGGAAAGTAGATGGTTAAAGTGACTGTACATTTCCAAATACATTGGCGGATCCGGGGGGGGGGGGGGGGCTAAGGGGGCTGTAGCTCCCCTAAAATCGTATTTTAAAAAAAAATTAAAAAAATTAAAAAAATTTAAAAAAGAGAGGGGGAGGGGAGAACGCACTCCCATTCCCACAGTGTGCAGGATAAACATAAGGAGGTGACCTACTTAGTACTGTACTGAAAAAAAAATTGTTTTTGATTCTCAGTCCCCCCCTAAAAAATGTTCTGGATCCACCCATGAAATATAATTGTTGTGCCTTCCTTTTATTGTTGTGAATGTATGTATATGGGTTAAAAACCACAGAAAACAATCAAAAATTGTTTTTTAATAAAAAGAAGCAAGCTACAATGTATGATTATGTCTGTTTTATCAATAGCGCATTTTGACAAAAACCAAAGCTAATGTAATTATTAAAACAAATATTTTTGTTTTTTTAAATTTTATTTTCTGATGTCAAGACTTACTTTGCATTTTCTTCTAACGCTGCAAGTAACGACTGTTGAAATGTTAGCAAGTCCTCGATGTTACCACAGAGCAATGAATACTCACCACCTGACAAGCTGCAAAAAGAAATAATCCATCAGAAAACATTCAGAAAAATTGATTGAAAAAAAAATTTGGAACATAACTTTTAACATGAACTTTTCAACACTGCATTTTCACTATTTTCTTGTTAATGACAATAAGCTGAGACTTTCACAGGTCTGATATTTTATTTAAAACTTAACCTAACCCTTCTGTGACTGCAAGGGTAAAAAAAAAAATCAGTCAAAATGTTGATATGATGTACATGCCAAGGTATATCTAAGTAAGACTAATTGCGGTGACACCATGTGGAATCTCAATTGAGTAGTAATTAGTTCTGAAAAGAACTGGAGGTACAACTCGACGTTTTCGATTAGTATGCTCTGATCGTCCTCAGGAGGTATATCTAGTGCACTTAAATGTCGAACACTATCAAACCTTACGTGTAGTACTTGTACATTTACAGGTTAAAATGAGTCAGCCGTTTTTGACTGGTAAAAGCAGTCTTGTATTGTACAGGGTGTGCACATTTGGGGAAACAGTCTAAACAGGCAATTGTACTTGCCATTAAAGTGCAACTATAGTAGGGTTAAAACTTGTAGCTTTGCATGGTGAGGATGATAAGTAAGACTAATTGCGGTGACACCATGTGGAATCTCAATTGAGTAGTAATTAGTTCTGAAAAGAACTGGGGGTACAACTCGACGTTTTCGATCAGTATGCTCTGATCGTCCTCAGGAGGTATATCTAGTGCACTTAAATGTCGAACACTATCAAACCTTACGTGTAGTACTTGTACATTTACAGGTTAAAATGAGTCAGCCGTTTTTGACTGGTAAAAGCATTGTCTTGTATTGTACAGGGTGTGCACATTTGGGGAAACAGTCTAAACAGGCAATTGTACTTGCCATTAAAGTGCAACTATAGTAGGGTTAATTAAATGAGAGTAATCATTCTCATAGAAGTAGATTTGCCAACATCATCAATGTTGCACAAGTACCTCTCTTTTAAAATGTACAGAATTACGGTTCATCATAAATATCAAAACTGAAGACAAGGGGACAAAGAAATGTCCAAGAGAGAGAACGAAAACAAATAAAAACCAAGACATACAAACAAAGTGAAATAATACCACAATAACACCACATGAAACAATGTTGGTGTTAGCCCAAGACATTCCATCTACTGCTGACCTTATTAGAATATACACATATACTCCATTGGTTTGAGATTGCTGTTATTTGTGTACACAGACAAAAGATATTTTCAAAGACACAAGGTAGAATTGGAGATTTGTTTCTGTTTATTTGGCCACTCTGACTTTTGCTCCCGTGTGTGCTTGGACTTTGTTTTCACTAAGGCCCCAAGCTGCGGTGCAAGGGTCAGGGGTTAAACATCGAAAATTGACAATGACGGAAATAAATGATGATATAGCTCTTTTGAGGTGGCCATACTGAGCATTACAAAGAGTACAAGACTGATTTGGGAAATAGGACATCCTAACTTGTTATTGTTTGAAAAAATACTCTTGCAAAAATAACCAAATGGTTGAATTATGTTAAACTGTTGAGTAACACTGACGATAGTATACATCGTCCATATAATTATTTTTGAGGTGCTGTTCCTTATAAAAAAAAGTAACAGAAATAAATAGAAAACTCCTTACCAACCTAAAGGACCTGTAGTATAAATGCAAAATAAACATTATTGGCCTTACGTTTCAAACCTAGCAAGTTCTTTCTCAAAGGCAAACTGAAATATTTTTCAGTTAATATTTAAGAGAGAGTAGCCTTTGCTAGAGTCCATGTTTGAATGAATACTACAAATCTAAATGCATTTTCATTATAAATATAAGCTGACACTTTCACAGGTAAGTTATTTAACATCTTGACTCAAAGAGAGTAAGCAAGCCTGTGTAGTTTTTTCACAGACACTCGGAAAGCACTGAGCATACAGTGCTATACACACGTCGGTGTAGGGCAAAACTAAATCAGAGAGTAAGCATACTTTACTTGTAGAAGCAGTTTTGCCAACATTATGTTGGAAAAAGGTCTTTCTGTGAGTATGCTTACTCTCTTTGAATCAAGTTATACATTAAAGGGAAGGTACAACATTGAATGTTGGCAAAACTGCATCTATGAGTATGCTTACTCTCTTTGAATCAAGATATACATTGAAGGGAAGGTACAGCATTGGTAATGTTGGCAAAACTGCTTTTATGAGTATGCTTACTCTCTTTGAATCAAGATACATACATTAAAGGGAAGGTACAGTATTGGTAATGTTGGCAAAACTGCTTCTATGAGTATACTTCCTCTCTATGAATCAAGATATACATTGAAGGGAAGGTACAACATTGGTAATGTTGGCAAAACTGTTTCTATGAGTATGCTTACTCTCTTTGAATCAAGATATACATTAAAGGGAAGGTACAACATTGGTAATGTTGGCCAAACTGCTTCTATGAGTATGCTTACTCTCTTTGAATCAAGATATACACTCACTGGCCATAAGTATTGCAACATTGAAATTCACACCAAAGTTCAGTTTGGAGAACTGTGTTACAATAATTTATTTTATTTTATTTACACTACTTAAGACTTCTTGAAAGTGCCTGTGTTTTGAAGTCAGTGTTCTTTTTTACTGTTCTTGCTCGGAAACAAAGTCCTTCAATACTTTGTCGGGTAACCACGTGACCTGATAATTGCGGCCATCCGTCTAGGCAATGTCTCGTACAAATTCATGTTGCAATACTTTTGGCCAGTGAGTGTACATTAAAGGGAAGGTACAACATTGGTAATGTTGGCAAAACTGCTTCTATGAGTATGCTTACTCTCTTTGAATCAAGATATACATTGAAGGTAAGGTACAACATTGGTAATGTTGGCAAAACTGCTTCTACATGTATGAGTATGCTTACTCTCTTTGAATCAAGAAATACATTGAAGGGAAGGTACAACATTGGTAATGTTGGCAAAACTGCTTCTATGAGTATGCTTACTCTCTTTGAATCAAGAAATACATTGAAGGGAAGGTACAACATTGGTAATGTTGACATAACTGCTTCTATGAGTATGCTTACTCTCTTTGAATCAAGATATACATTGAAGGGAAGGTACAACATTGGTAATGTTGGCAAAACTGCTTCTATGAGTATGCTTACTCTCTTTGAATCAAGAAATACATTGAAGGGAAGGTACAACATTGGTAATGTTGGCCAAACTGCTTCTATGAATACTCTCTTTGAATCAAGATATACATTGAAGGGAAGGTACAACATTGGTAATGTTGGCAAAACTGCTTCTATGAGTATGCTTACTCTCTTTGAATCAAGATATGCATTGAAGGGAAGGTACATCATTGGTAATGTTGGCCAAACTGCTTCTATGAATACTCTCTTTGAATCAAGATATACATTGAAGGGAAGGTACAACATTGGTAATGTTGGCAAAACTGCTTCTATGAGTATGCTTACTCTCTTTGAATCAAGATATGCATTGAAGGGAAGGTACATCATTGGTAATGTTGGCAAAACTGCTTCTATGAGTATGCTTACTCTCTTTGAATCAAGATATGCATTGAAGGGAAGGTACATCATTGGTAATGTTGGCAAAACTGCTTCTATGAGTATGCTTACTCTCTTTGAATCAAGATATGCATTGAAGGGAAGGTACAACATTGGTAATGTTGGCCAAACTGCTTCTATGAATACTCTCTTTGAATCAAGATATACATTGAAGGGAAGGTACAACATTGGCAATGTTGGCCAAACTGCTTCTATGAATACTCTCTTTGAATCAAGATATACATTGAAGGGAAGGTACAACATTGGTAATGTTGGCAAAACTGCTTCTATGAGTATGCTTACTCTCTTTGAATCAAGATATACATTGAAGGGAAGGTACAACATTGGTAATGTTGGCAAAACTGCTTCTATGAGTATGCTTACTCTCTTTGAATCAAGAAATACATTGAAGGGAAGGTACAACATTGGTAATGTTGGCAAAACTGCTTCTATGAGTATGCTTACTCTCTTTGAATCAAGATATACATTGAAGGGAAGGTACAGCATTGGTAATGTTGGCAAAACTGCTTCTATGAGTATGCTTACTCTCTTTGAATCAAGATACATTAAAGGGAAGGTACAGCATTGGTAATGTTGGCAAAACTGCTTCTATGAGTATGCTTACTCTCTTTGAATCAAGATATACATTAAAGGGAAGGTACAGCATTGGTAATGTTGGCAAAACTGCTTCTATGAGTATGCTTACTCTCTTTGAATCAAGATATACATTGAAGGGAAGGTACAGCATTGGTAATGTTGGCAAAACTGCTTCTATGAGTATGCTTACTCTCTTTGAATCAAGATATACATTGAAGGGAAGGTACAACATTGGTAATGTTGACATAACTGCTTCTATGAGTATACTTCCTCTCTATGAATCAAGATATACATTGAAGGGAAGGTACAACATTGGTAATGTTGACATAACTGCTTCTATGAGTATGCTTACTCTCTTTGAATCAAGATATACATTGAAGGGAAGGTACAACATTGGTAATGTTGGCAAAACTGCTTCTATGAGTATGCTTACTCTCTTTGAATCAAGATATACATTGAAGGGAAGGTACAACATTGGTAATGTTGGCAAAACTGCTTCTATGAGTATGCTTACTCTCTATGAATCAAGATAAACAATAAACCTGTGAAAGTTTTAGCTTTTTTTAAAAATAATGTTGTGTCCTTCACAAACAAAAAGGCAATGACACATTCAGAATATGTCTATTCATTCTAATGTGGAATTTCGGAAAGGTACTCTTTCTTAACACTCCTACTTCAGGTACCTTTTTCATACAAGTTGATCCACCATTTGAAACCATTCGCTTTTGTGGTTTTGAATGGTGAAATAACTGTGTATAGTATTAGTTAGTTAGTTAAGTAAGACTAATTGCGGTGACACCATGTGGAATCTCAATTGAGTGGTAATTAGTTCTGAAAAGAACTGGAGGTACAACTCGACGTTTCGTTAGTATGCTCTGATCGTCCTCAGGAGAATGCCGGACTTTGTTCAAATGGTATCACCATGTGTGTACAAAACCAATGGGCATTTTGGTAAGTGGAAATTTTGAATGGTTTTAAATGGTCAAATAGTAGGATGGTTAATTTCTAACTGGAAATTATTTCACTTTTCTTAAAAATGACAGCAACTCAGTCCAAGGAAGACATACCATCATCAGCTTCGCGGTAAGCTTTTCATTAAAATTTGACATTTTGGTTATTTTGTAATTACTAATCCTATAACCTAGATGTATTTTTAACTGAAGGGGATGAGGACTTATATTGGCTGTTCGTTTTTGGTTATTTCAGGAACCGGATATCCGAAACTGGAAATCTTCGGATACCCGGTTCCCTGTAATCAATTTTGTAAAAACACAAATACTCCTGAAATTTCTCTTGTTTTATTCGAGTCATAATAAATGTGGACTTACTATATACAAGTACAAACCAAGACCTCCAAGAAACTGTAAGTTTGGAAATGCCCCAATCAGTTATTATTCCAACTGTGTTGCTTCATTTAACATTGTATTGGATGTCTGTGGTGATATTGAAAGTAATCCTGGTCCATCTACAAAGCTCTTACCATCATCATCATCATCATCATCTTCCCAGCCTACACAATGTCGGCCAATATCTCAACCATCACCACTATCTCAGACTGCTTTGGGATTTTCATCCAAGTCTACTATTAGCGCAGTTCTGTTCAATGTAAGAAGTATCGTCAACAAGTTGCTTCTCTTTCAAACGGAACTAGATGTCTACAAGCTTGACTTAGCTTTTATCACGGAATCCTGGCTGGACAACTCGATACATGATGGAGAACTCACTTCTAACTGTAATTACGCTATTTTCAGAAAAGATCGTAACAGGCATGGTGGGGGAGTATATGTCACTATTGCTAAACATTTATCTCCGGTTCGTAAATATGAGTTTGAACATGTGGACCTAGAATTAATTATGGTTGATATACATACTAAACATGGTAAAGTGTTATTGGGATGTTTGTACAGGCCTCCGAGTGCCACTGTTAAATTTTTTGAGGATTATCAATCTGTTCTTGAAAATATATTGGCATTTTCCCAACAGTACGTTGCCATTGCTATACTTGGTGATTTCAACATAGATTTTAAGGTGTCAACAAATAACTCCCATATACAATCATCCTCAGTACAACGTCTCCATAATATTTCCGATATTCTCAATTTACAGCTGTTAGTTACGTTCACCACTCGTGATGGAAATTCACCTACCAATTCTGGCTCAGTTATAGATTTGTTATTTACCAACAGACCTGACTTATTTTCAATCGTTACCCAACATTCTGGTCTTGGTAACAGTGATCATAATGGTGTTTATTTTAACTTGTTAACCTCTCATGATCAAAAAAAATGAATAGGTCTTTTTACCATTATAATAATGCTGATATCAATACTTTATGTGACACTCTTCGTATGGTGCCTTGGGACACCTGTTTTTCTTCAGACAACATTGATGTAGTATGGGAATATTTTAAAGACCTATTGTTTGCAGCTGTGAAAGATATTGTTCCTATTGCCAAATGTAAAGGTAGAAAGAAACATCCTTGGATTTCTGCAGATATCATTATTTTGTCTAAAAAGAAAAACAAAGCTTACAAAGCAGCTATCCGTAACAAGGATAATCATAATTTATGGAACAAATATAAAAAGCTTCAGAATGAGGTCAAATATTTAGTTAGACAATCATATTGTACATGTAGTTATATCAAGGACATGGCCATGAATTGTCCATCTAATCCTAAAAGGTTCTGGTCGTTTGTTAGTACCCAGCGTCGAAAGAGTACAGTTACAAGTTTTCAAACTGAAAATGGCATTATTAATGATCTGGTCAATATTGCTCAGAATTTCAACCTTATTTTCCAGAGAAACTTTAGTAGTGACTCTAACAATATCATTGATATCTCATGTGATCACACTTTTACTGATTTTCGTCTTTGTAACATTTCAACTACTCCAGCTGAAGTTAAACAACTCCTTTCTGAACTTAACATGCATAAATCTTGTGGTCCTGATGACATATCTCCAATGTTGCTTAAACTAACTTGTGATAGTTTAGCCCAGCCATTAGCTAAACTTTTTAACTTTTCACTTGCCTCTGGTGTAGTTCCTCATGAATGGAAGCTAGCGAATGTTGTTCCATTATTTAAAACTGGTGATGCTCATGTAATGTCAAACTATAGACCCATCTCACTCTGTTCTGTTGTTGGTAAGATTCTTGAAAGGGTTGTATGTAAACATCTCATTAATCATATAGAGGGGGGATAATCTCACCTACTCAACATGGGTTTTTGCCAAAGCGCTCCTGTGTTACTCAATTGACAACTCTTTATCATAGCTGGGCCAATGCACTTGATGTTCCGAAACCCTCCCGCATTGATGCCATATTTTTAGATTGGTCTAAAGCATTTGATCGTGTTAGTCATCAAGTTCTTTTGAACAAATTACATAAATATGGCGTTTGTGGTTCAATGTTGGACTGGTTCAAGTCTTATCTTACAAATAGGTCTCAACGGGTTCAGTTTATGGGATCATCATCTGACTGGGCTGCAGTTCATTCTGGTGTGCCACAGGGATCTATTCTTGGACCTTTACTTTTCAACATGTTTGCTGTTGATTTGCCATTTTGCGTTCAGTCGAATCTTCGTCAATATGCAGATGACACTGTTTTGTATAGAGTCATTAAAACTCCAGATGATGAAGTGACACTCCAGAATGATCTGCAGCACATAAACACCTGGTGTAATTTAAACTGTATGGCTTTAAACCCAAATAAATGTACATGCTAATGACTGTGACCCGTTCTAGAAATCCTGCTAAACCACTGTATAATATTGGTGATTACACTTTGGAAAATGTTGATAACTACATGTACAAATACCTTGGTGTTATTATTTCTAGGGACTTAAGCTGGAAAACCCATATTAGCAATGTTACTTCAAAAGCCACAAGGCTAAATGGATTTATTGGTAGAGTAGTTAAAACTAGGGACCCTAAAATTCTTATTTCACTTTATCGCTCAATTAGCAGACCCATACTTGAGTATGCAGCCCCCGTCTGGTGCCCTGTCCTTACTACCCAGCAAGAAACGCTTGAGAAGGTACAAAGACGTTTCACCCGTTTTTGTTTAGGCCTGCCGAGAAAGGCTTTAATTAATTCCAATAGTGAAATTGTGTATTCTGACAGGTGTGTCAAGTTGGGTCTTCCCTTTTTAAACAATAGAATTCATTTCCTTTCAATTGTGTTTGTTATTAAATGTTTATATAATAAATTTGACATTCCTATTGATCTAATCCATGTTAATCATAGACACACTGAAGTTGTTAAGTTTTCTCATCAAATGGCAAGGTCTAATGCTGCTCATCATTCTCTTTTTAATAGATTCCCAAGATTATGGGAGGTGCTACCAGCAAATGTTAAAGAAACAGTTATTAGGTGTTCGGGTATGTACCCGAAACACCTATTGTTTTTGTACGTTTTTTTAAATTTTTTTTACTTCTTCTTCTTCTTCTTCTTCTTCTTCTTCTTCTTCTTCTTCCTCTTCTTCTTCTTCTTCTCCCCCGTGACTGTCCGGTAACAAACACATACTTGCAAACTTCACATGAACTTGAAACTTGGCATGTACTTAGAACTTAACAAGTAGATGAAACACGAGTTGTGAGTGACCCCAATTTGACCTTAGTTCCTGTCCAAACCGGAAGTCAATGTTTAATATTTAAAAAAATCATATCTCAACAACCATAAGAGGTAAATTCACAATTTTTGTACTATTGTACAGATCGTTAATTGTCAAAAAATATTTACAAAAAGTTGACCCCAATTTGACCTTACTTCCTGTCCAAACCGGAAGTCAAAGTTTAACATTTAAAAAAATCATATCTCAACAACCACAAGAGGTAAATTCACAATTTTTGCACCATTGTACAGATCGTTAATTGTCAAAAAATATTTACAAAAAGGTGACCTCAATTTGACCTTACTTCCTGTCCAAACCGGAAGTCAAAGTTTAATATTTTAAAAAAATCGTATCTCAACAACCACAAGAGGTAAATTAACATTTTGTGCACCATTGTACAGATTGTTAATTGTCCAAAATATTTACAAAAACATGACCCCAATTTGACCTTTACTTCCTGTCCAAACCGAAAGTCAAAGTTTAATATATAAAAAAATCATATCTCAACAACCACAAGAGGTAAATTCACAATTTTTGTACCATTGTACAGGTCGTTAATTGTAAAAAAATATTTACAAAAATGTGACCCCAATTTGACCTTACTTCCTGTCCAAACCGGAAGTCAAAGTTTAATATTTAAAAAAATCATATATCGACAACCACAAGAGGTAAATTCACATTTTTTGCACCATTGTATAGATTGTTAATTGTCGAAAAATATTTACACAAAGGTGACCCCAATTTGACCTTACTTCCTGTCCAAACCGGAAGTCAAAGTTTAATATTTAAAAAAATCGTATCTCAACAACCACAAGAGGTAAATTAACATTTTGTGCACCATTGTACAGATTGTTAATTGTCAAAAATATTTACAAAAACATGACCCCAATTTGACCTTTACTTCCTGTCCAAACCGGAAGTCAAAGTTTAATATATCAAAAAATCATTTCTCAACAACCACAATTAAGAGGTAAATTCACAATTTTTGTACCATTGTACAGATCGTTAATTGACAAAACAATTTTACACAAAAACATGACCCCAATTTGACCTTTACTTCCTGTCCAAACCGGAAGTCAAAGTTTAATATATAAAAAAATCATTTCTCAACAACCACAATTAAGAGGTAAATTCACAATCTTTGCACCATTGTACATATCGTTATTTGTCAAAACAATTTTACACAAAGGTGACCCCAATTTGACCTTTACTTCCTCCCGAACACCTAGAGTTTGTGTAAACAAACTCGAATTTCTAGTTTATAGTTTATCTTTATTTATTAATTCACTTAGAAAAAAATTATTAGTCCCTGGCCTAGGAGATGCCCTAACTCAAACTGTGTAGTATTAAGTTTTTATAGTTTTATTTTAATATTATTTTTATATCTCAAAAGTGTGCCTAATGCCATTTATCGTTCTTTGTGTGATTCAATGTTTGTTTACTTCCTAAGTGGTAGCATCAGGAGATCAACTCGACAGTAATTTAGTTTACTTTTTTTGTAATCCTACAGGGGTGCTACCTTTGTTTCTGTTTCTGTAAATTTAATGTAAATTTGTGTTTATTTGTTTTTCTACCTGAGAAATCAATAAATGAAATGAAATGAAATAATTTCCCGCCTCTATATTAAATAAGCATCCCCATTCCCAACACAAAAAAAAGTTAACAAAAAATCAGAGACTTGCATTTTGTGTGGCTTAAATCTTCAGTCAAAAAATTGTTTACGGGTAATTGGAACCAAAAAAATGCAACCAGGTAATGACAGTTTCGGTCGGGTATCCGGGTACCCAGATACCCGGCACAGCCTAAATTTATATGTATGTAGAAGACTGTTTATATGGGTGTGAAGGATTTTCCCAGAGGGATATACCGTGTGACTAGTTTCCAAGGAATCTAAGGGGAGGAAGGAAGGAAGGAAGGAAGGAAGGAAGGAGGGAGGAAGGAGGGAGGAAGGAGGGACGAAGGAGGGATATAAACATGAGTACCCCCTTCCTGAAAGGGTAAAGAAGGAAGCTGCTTACAAAATGTCTTCATAAGTGACTTACATATTGGCTGATTCTAGTGGCCTTAAATAAGATGTTATTAATGATCTTAAGTCTTGCTCATGCTGCCGCTCAGACTCCAGCAGTGACTGTACAACCTGGAATCAAATAACGGTTGGATATTTGTCAGTGATAAATAACATTTTTGTGAATTTGAACACATTTAAACATTAAGGTTTGAGATTTTCCCAGGCTTCTCAATGTCTGACATAAAAATACATGTAAATCCCCTCCCCCAAAAAAATTTGTTCATCTGTATCCTCAAACCATTTACATGTACATAACCTTGCACTCAGTAAAATTTATATTGATCATGTGAACCACTTTTGAATTATTTTTATTTTTATAAATACATGTGAAGGTTTTATGCCAGCGTGTGTAATGCTTGTCAAATAGAACCGTGTGGTGCAGTTCATGGTACTGTATACACAGCTAATCCACCATTCATAAACAGAGTTGTCAAATGCTACTGAGTGGTGAATGCATGTCAACTGTACACAGTATACTTTTATCTACACAGCTTTTCAACCATTCATAAACAGACTGTCAAATGGTACTGTGTGGTGATGTACATGGTACTGTACACAGCTAATCCACCATACATAAACAGTTTCCTAGTTTTGTATGGTCAGTGAACTCTCTCGAAAATTGTCCCGAGAGTTGGAGGGTGCAAATACATGTATTTGAATAATTTAATTGTCAAGGTCAATGTCCTCTCACCTGCTCATAGTACTTCTGTTTCTCCTTTTCTTCTAGCGTTTCTTCTTTTGACTGAGCCGGACCATCTACATGTAGAAGATAATTATAAATCTCAAATTATTTTATTTCGGGAATTATTTTATTTCGGTTATTTCGGGAAACGGATACCCGATATTGGAAATCTTCGGATACCTGTAAACACTTTTATAAAAACACATAACACAGTAACACGAATGTACATATATACTACTCAAAACAATTTAGGGACACCGGAATAATCTCAGTTAACCCTCCTACTGTTTGACCATTTGAAACCATTCAAAATTTCCACTTACCAAAATACCCATTGGTTTTGTACACACATGGTGATACCATTTGAACAGTGTTGGTAGCAAGCTTTACTACCATTCAAATTCATTCAAATGCATCTAGAGGGTACATTGATTCACCACTTACAAGTATCCAAACAAGGTTTTGTATTAGCTGTACTACCATTTGGAAAGATCCAAACAAGATTTTGTATTAGCTGACCTACCATTCAAAACCATTTGGGGGAATCAATACTGTACACAGTTATTTCACCATTCAAAACCACAAAAGCGAATGGTTTCAAATGGTGGATCAACTTGTATGAAAAAGGTACCAGAAGTAGGAGGGTTAAAGCAAGAACATTTATTTCAGATAAACACAATGTTTCACAGAATTGATGAGAAACAACTGCACAATGAAACGGATGATAAAGGATGCATGTAGTGATTACACATTTCATGACATGACTACTGAAAGAGAGAGGGGGTTGCAAATGAAAATCCCGGTTCATGGAACATTTCAAACCTACGTGTACATGTATTTGATGTTAAATATCCGGTGTTCCCTAAATTGTTTTGAGTAGTATAAAATAACTAATACAAGTAAAAGTAACAAGTGTAAAAAAATGTCTGTTAAGTGAAAAATTATTAACCCTTCTGTGACTGCATGGGTCAAAAATCAGTAAAAATGTTGATATACTTGCCAAGGTACAGTGTATATCTAGTGCACTTAAACTTAGAACACTGTCAAACCTTACGTGTTGTAAGTACATTTACAGGTTAAAATGAGTCGAGCGTTTTTGACTGGTAAAAGCATTGCCTGGTATTGTTCAGGGTGGTCAAAATGAGTCAAAACTAGTCAAAAATTCCTCTGTGTGCACATGTGGGTCATCAGTCAAAAACAGTCAGTTGACTGATTTTGAACACTATAGCTACATGTACATGTACTTGCCACTATAGTACAGCTAAAACAGGAGGGTTAACCCATGCATATAGTTTGATCCCTCAAAACTCTATTAACCAGTTCGCTTCGGATGCCGTGTATACACGCAATTTTTTTTGTACTGCGGATCGGAGAGCATCTAAACACGCATTGCGATTTTTGTGTGTGTCACCGGGAGACTTGTCAACACGCCACACGTGGTGTGCCGTCGTGGCGGCTGACTTGTATACACGCAATCGTTTCTCGGAGTCCATGGGGTCACGGTTCGGTGGCCCCGGACAAAATGCACTGCAAATACTGAACGAGTTCACTCTTTTTGTTGATTTTTGCCTAATCCCTTTATCCAAGACCTGTTCCTTTGACGTACCAGCCAAGCATTTGTAAAGACGGATTTATATCCATTGTTTACGAGGCATTCGATCTCTCTCCAGGTATGCCGTCTTTTCGACCGGGCGCTGGTCGCTAATAGGCCGTTGCATCAGAGCTTGCCAACGGTCTAATTGTGCTGAACAAACACAACCGTAATTAAAAAACTAGCCATTTAATTCTCGAAATGTCAATGAGTAAAGGTGTTTATTTGGTTGTCCGAACTTAGTTTCATTGACAAAAAAAAGTATTAATGGCTAGAAATTTTTTCAGATTTTTCACTGAAAATAAACCCGCACTGGGGACCGGAAAAAAATTAATATTCCCGACGTCAACTGGTTAAAAACAAATGGGTAAGAGAGTAAGGATGCTCATAGAAGAAGTTTTGCCAACATTACCAATACTATCTTCCCTTTAAACTGTACTTGACATCTATATAGCTACTTGCCACTAAAGTGCAGCTCTAGCAGGAGGGTTAACACTCTACAATGTAGAATGTAATAGATGCATTTTTCATCTAATTTACAATGTTTACTTTTCTTTTTTTGTAATTTAAATTTTGATTTAATTTATTTTCTTGTAGTCTCGTTTATAATTTTATAATTTTGTTTAAATGTTTTTCTTTATACATTTGATGTTTTTATAAAGACCTGTAAATTTAAAATGCAATTCGGTCATTAGACTGCGAATTTTTGAATGTTATTAAATTTAAAATGCAATGTAGACTGTGATATAAAAAAGAAGGCAATAAAAAAAGCATCATTGCTAGACTGAGTGTATACGTGTAAACGTAAACATTGCAAGTGAGCACAAGTAAGCTTTGGCATTTTATAAACATTTCTGGATGAAAAAAGGCAAACTCAGTTTATAAATGTAATGTGTCCACTGACAGATCTTGTTATGGCTGTGACTTGTTTACAATATACACTGTACACATATATTTATGTGACAAATGCACATGTATGTAAATCACGTACTGTACAGTGTAATTAAGCTTCCTACATGTACATGTTTAGAGAATACAGCCACAGTCCAGAGAATGATTTTGTTCCAAAAAATTTGCACAGCTGCATTTTTGTTTGCGTGTGTAACAGTAATTCTTATTGTGTGGTAAATTGTGATCTTTTAATTATACAGGATGTGGCTTCCATGTCTACATACAACGTACATGTAGATACATGTACATGTATTTAATCCATGCAATGTGCACAAAGGCATGCCTAAAGATGAAATATGTACATAACAGCAAAAGAAACGTCACCCCTAAAAATATTTATTATTTTCATTTTATAATTAATATAATTTGTTTTATGAAGAATATTATGAGTATGGAGTGTAACACAAACACAATGTGGCAAATTTGGTTGACCTTAAAATTCGTCATGCATGACGTCTGAGGACACATAAGCTAAACATGTTCTCAGACTTATCAAAATTTAGGGGGTGACGTTTCTTTTGCTGTTATGTATAGAATGTTTTTTTTTAAACAAAAATCATACATGTAAATAACCAACTGGTCATATTTTAACCTATACAACTAACATGGTGATGGCAATAATTTTCCTCCAGAAATTATTTCGTCTAGCTACTCTGAGGGAATGTCATTAAACAAAAATAGAATTATCTTGATAATAATTTCAAGTTCTGAAATTACACATCAGAATTATAACAAAAATCAGCACTGCATTTTCAGTAAATTTTCTCATTAAAACCCTGCTAATATACATGTAGATGAACTTTTGTGGTAGCCGCAAGTAGCTACATGTATAGTGGTCAAAATCAGTCCACTGTGTTTTTGACTGTTGAATCAATTCTGCACACAGGAGCATTTTGGACTGGTTTTGGCTGTCATTTTGACCACCCTCAACAACACGTGTACAAGATAATGCTTTTACCAGTCAAAAATGGTCAACTCATTTTGACCTGTAAATGTACTTACATACTTGTACTACACATCAGGTTTGACAGTGTATAGATATACCTGTACACGTACCATGGCATTACATATATCCATGTATATTAACATTTTGACTGATTTTGACCCTTGCAGTCATAGAAGGGATAATTTCACAACATGATATATTAGCTGATACTTGGTACAATGAAGATTGGTACAAATTATTGGTACAAATAACAATGTAACATGTACTGTACACAATCTTGATTTAACCCTTCTGTGACTACAGTACAAGGGTCAAAGAGAGTCAAAATGTTGATATACTTGCAAAGGTACATGTATATATATAATGTACATGTAGTGCACTTAAAAAGTCGAACACTGTCAAACATTACGTGTATGTAAGTACATTTACAGGTCAAAATGAGTCGACCGTTTTTGACTGGTAAAAGCCTTGTCTTGTATTGCTGAGGATGGTCAAAATGACAGTAAAAACCAGTCAAAAATGCCCCTGTGTGCACATTTGGATCAACAGTCAAAACAGGCAGTTGACTGATTTTGACCACTATAGCTACTTGCCACTAAAGTGACAGCTAAAATAGGAGGGTTAACCCTTGTATACGTAGTTTGATCCCTCAAAACCCTATTAAAAACAAATGGGTAACAGTAAGGATGCTCTTAGAAGAAGCTTTGCCAACTTTACCAATACTATCTTCCCTTTAAACTGCATAATCTTTTGTCTTGACTAATTCGAGTTATGACTAGTACAAATCACGCATACCGTATACTGTGAACCTACAATGTACATACAGGTAAGCATTTACATCACATGCTATGTAACAGTGGTTTCTGAAACATTCTTTCATGTGTGCAGGTCAAATCATTGATCTCAACAGAGGCAACCAATAGCTGTGAGAAATGTCTTTGTGACGACAGATACTTCTAGGAAGAGGTGAAACATTTTTAGTCATTCAAACAATTCACTTCCTGTGAATGTGAAGAAATCGTAGCGGGAGAAATCATGGTTTGTGTACACGTATTGTAATTTCTCCATTCCCCCCAATGTACATAAAAAAGCCTTTCATTTATAACTTGTATTAAACTCACCCTGTTGCCTGCGGTCATAAACATGACAAAAGATTACTACAATATTTTACAATTTTTTATTTATTTTTTTATTTTTTTGTGAGATGAATGGGAACTGACACTACACTGAGGTAAATGCTGGAAATCCAAAATGGGGGTTGCCCCAGTGGGCAGGCTAATAAGAGACATGGGGACATCTATTGGTGAACCTGTATGTAGTCCCTTTAACCCTCCTATGACGGCAAGGATCAAAATCAGTCAAAATGTTGATATACTTGCCAAGGAATATCTAGTGCACTGAAAAGTCAAACACTGTCAAACCTTAAGTACATAGTAAGTACATTTACAGGTTAAAACAAGTCAACCGTTTTTGACTGGTAAAAGCAATGGGCCGAATAAATAAAAAGTAGCATTTGCTTACAAGAAGAAGCACCTAGAAAAAGCAATTGCTTACCAAGCAGAAGCAAAAGCAAAAGCAATTGCTTAAAAACGTATAAATAATAATTTGCTTTGACTAATATGTAGCTTTTTCTTTATCTTGCCTAGCAAATGCTTAGGTCAACAACAATAGCGGCATTCATTCCGAAGGATTGAATGAAGGAAAGTTCTTGCGATTTATGAATTCATCCCCGAACTGTCCACTTGGCTTATCAATACGTACATGAGTGCAGTCGATGGCCCCAAGCGTAAAGGGAAAACCAAGCTTATCAGCCCACCATTACTTTGGGTCCGTCAGATCAGCATTAGACACAGGAAATTTTATCCATGTTGGGAGTTGGGCAGATATGCGGTCCAAAGTACTTGCAACGTATGTACTTACTGTACAGTGGGCTGGGTTATCCCCATCACCTCTGCTACTGAGGTCTGGTAGCCTGGATCTGCTAAATAACGCAAAGTTGTCTCCATGCGCTCCACTGGTGACAAGCTTCCACCATGTGTCTCATGCCTTTCGGGCAGAAATGTTTGTGCAAGCCACTCAACATTTTCCTTATCAAATTTTCGATAGGTGCCAGGAGATGTCTCAGCACGATTAATCTTGTTCTTATACACCTTAGGACCTTCTCTTACATGCATGAACATGGTGCTCACAGTTAAGCATGAAGGCGTGAGTAAAAGATCAAGCTGGTATGGAGGAGCTTGCAAAACTACGAGCAAATGCTTCTGGTTACAAGTAAAAGATAGATTTTATTTATATGTTTTCAAGCATTTGCTAATTTGTAAAGCATTTGCTTACAAGAAACGAGCTTGTGCTTCTGCTTATAAGCAGAAGCAGAAGCTTTTGCTTATGAGCAATTACTTAGTTTTATTTATAAATATTCAAGAAAAAGCCAAGAAAAAGCCTAGAAAAAGCAAATGCTACTTTTTATTTATTCGGCCCATTGTCTGGTATTGTTCAGGGTGGTCAAAATGACAGTAAAAACCAGTCAAAAATTCCCCTGTGTGCACACTTGGGATAACATTCAAAACAGGCCGTTGACTGGTTTTGACTGGTTTTGACCACTATTTGCCACTAAAGTTCAGCTAAAGTGGGAGGGTTAATCTTGTTACAGTAAAGCCCTGCTACTTTCGGTATAATACATGTATGTCAGTGAATCAACTGACCATTCCACGCCTAGAATTTCATGGAGATGGCCTCCATGTATTGCCCTTGTCTTGCCCCCCCCCCCCCCTTAAAAATGTTCCCATAAATATTCTGGTATTCTAGTGGGAGTGACCTTTACTGAGGAAAAGTGGCCTTGCCCTTTAAGAATGATGTTTCAGGCCTGCCATTCAAAGCAGACAAATATAAATTTTATGAATGATGGAGTAACTGAACAGACAACTTAAAAAATTGTAGATTAAGCATCCACCAAATGCTATCATTTGGCACGCTGGAAAAGTACATTTATCATTCAAAACCATTTGAAAGATATATTGTATGATCAATCGATAGAAGTAATTTTAAAGCAAATGAAATGTGGAATGTTATGGCCAAGTGGTCTAGTGCATTGGACTTAAGTTCTGGTGTTGTCAGAATGTGGGTTCGAATCCCGGCCAGGCTGGTCATGGTGCTTGTGTCCTTGAGAAAAACACCATAATTGCTTCATCCTTCAGATGGGACGTTAAGCTGGAGGTCCCGTGTACTAGATTATTAAAGTAATGCACGTAAAAGAACCCCGAACATTTATCGTGGAAGAGTAGGGGTTTACCCCGGTGTTTCTGGTTCACATACAACTGTAGCAAGTGCCCTTGTTTACAGGTTTCCTTAGGTTTGCTTAGGCTTCCGAGCTACAGTGCTTAAGTGTGCTTTTGAGGCATCCTTGGTTTCATTACCAGAAATGTATAATAATAAGAAGAAACTCACGTACAATCAAAAAAATATGATGACTTCTTCCCAGGTGCCAAGTCAAGAGGACTTGTGGTGCATGTGCGGAGACAACACTTCATGTTTGCATCTCTGAGCACCTCATAAATCCACATGGGTGAATGATGGAGGGTAAGTTGACTTTCAAGACAATAGCTTTTGTTCTTGGTTTCAGTATGCACATTTAGGTACACGCCGATACGAGAATGAGGCTTTGATACTTGGGTACAACAAATACTCTTGTAATATCACTGAGGTGTGCACAACACTTGAATGCTAAATGCACCACCAAATATTTATGGGAGTCATTCGAGACTGCCTGAAGGTTTCTGGTAGTTTTGGGGTGACTGTGATGATATGACCTTATACTGACGTACACATTACCCACATCAAATATTTCACATGTACTGATTGTGTACAAGTTTACTAATACACGTACACATATGCAGACATGATGATATTAAATCCACACAAACTACAATCTGATCGGTTACAACAAGTGGACGGAGTTCTGCCTGCCAACACTGTTGACATTTACTGATGTACAATGTACATGTAGCTCAAATTATAATGTCTCACTGGGATGTTGAAAATACATGTAGATACTCTCCAACTGATAGAACGTCTCCATAACAATTAGCAAAGAATGTGAAGAGGCTCTTCTGGGAAATTTCTCAACAAACACAGTCTGTTCTTTTGTGGATTTCCCTCATAGACAATGTTCACACGCTAAATCCTCAGCATTCTGTTGAACATACATGTATTCATGTATTCATAACAATAATAATTTCCATAATTAGATAAAATGGTAGACAGACTACTAATGTTAACAGAGCTGGCAGAATGTTTGACAGTTCTCAATGTCAAACCAACAACGGATGATGTCCGTCAACACGGAATGGTGAATGAAACACCTGCTGGTGTAATATATGTACCACTCTATTGGATGGGTAAGAAATTAATGACATTGGGAGGGTTCCTATATTACATCCTCATAAGAGATGTCTCTCCTGATTATGAAGGATTCAGTTGATACCAAATCAATACAGACGCCAAGTGAAAAATGTGAAATGTTCAGTGTGTTTTGTTTTTGTTCCAATTCTCTAGTAGAAGAAGCTGTTATTTGAGTCGGATCTCTGGTTCTGGTCAGTCGACTAATGATGAGTAGGAACCATGACTCCTCAACATTGGTCCGTGGTTTGGACTGACAGGAACTGACGAGTCAAGTCGAGACACTCGTTACAACTCATGCAAATGTGTATCATCCTCACAGACAAGATCTTGTTGCTGAGCAGACACTTGGTCTTCCTACATGTAGTTCCGAATATGTACATACATGAACTGTACAGCAATGTTCACATCTACATGTGTAATGTGGTTGGTCAGCATGCATGTACATAATACATCTACACTGTGCTACATGTAGGTAGTGGTAGGCATACAGACAAGATCTTGATGCAAATCAGAAACTTGCTCCTTCTAGTTCTGAATATATAAAAAAACATGTACAAACTTTAAATGCCCACATCTGCTGTAGTCTATACACACATTGTAGTGGTGGTGGTACAAGGTACATGTACACGTACATGTACAGGCATTCAGTAGATCAATCCAAATTGTACGTGGCTCAAACAATAAACAAGAAGCCAAATCAATTTGTTTGCAGTTTTGTGGCACAACAAAGACTCTCCCCCAATGTCATCCACCGATGTTCTTGACTCTGTGCGCCCGGCCCACTCTGTCACCAATGTGGGAGTCCATCCCATTTTCCAGGCCACTGGCTTCAAACACACACTCCCACACACCCCTCTGTTATTCAAAGTGCACTGATACCACAGGATGGTAGCCAAAATAAGTGGGTCTGTCTGCTGGGCATGGTGTGTGTGTTGCCATATGATCAGAATGAAATTCACATGTGAGAATAGCAGACACTGGACACCATTTACTACAGGTGTCACAGGTGATGGGTTACATGGGGTATAAAGCTACAATTCATGCACATTGTGTGAACAGGTGTTGTGTGAATTACCCAGTATCTAAACACCAAAAATTATGAATATTCATAATGTAAAACGTGTTGAATATTTATGAACACCTACATGTAATTATGCAGTCAGTCACCTGACCTAACAGATGGTACAATGTACACCACAGGAATTTAACACTACATTACCTGTACATTACACTGATGTGTCACTGCGCCATGAGCGTCTCTTTTGACGGATACCGGCGCATTACAAATGTTCATTATTATTATTATTATTACATGCATAATAATAATAATAGTAATAATGTGGACTTATATAGCGCACGTATCCACCAAACTGGTGCTCATCAGGCTCATAAATCATTCCTGAAACCATCTCAGCTCCCTGGGGAGTATACAGCTCAACTGCTGCCATTACAGCGCATATAGGGCTAATCAAACACAATAACCAACTCTGCCCTCACAGGTACCCATTTACCCCTGGGTGGAGAGAAGCAATTATGGTAAAGTGTTTTGCTCAAGGACACAAGCACCAAGGTCGCGGTTGGGATTCGAACCCACATTCTGACGACTCAGCCATCAGAACACAAATCCGATGCACTAAACCACTCGACCATGGCACTCCATTATCTATGTATAGTCTGAGGAACAGTGTACATATACATGTATGTTATTGTATGATGTAAATTATGTCTTATGTTCAACAATTTAGCAAATTTACCAAACTGTGATATTAACCCTAACCACCCCATATCCTGCAAAATTTTTGTTCTGGTTTAATCTCTTTTTAAAGATTTTTTCTTTGTATGATAGTTTTTATGTAATCTGGCCGCAATTCAGCTGTTGGCTGCGATGGTCGATTTTAAATAAACCATTTATATTATATTATTATTAAAATCATCCTAGGGGCACTTTTTGAGAAAAATTCAGCATTGTTGGAAACTGGTACTTTCACCTCTTCAAATGGGACAAACTTACTACCTGGCAAGAAGTACAAGCCGTAAGTGCTGAAAATGAAAGATCAACAAAAATGCATTTTAAAGATAAGGGCATGTTTCCAAAAGTGCACTGATGGATTTTGGAGGATTCAAGAAGGTTCCTAGCCAGAATACCAAGGGGGTTAGGTTTAAAGTCCTTCAGGATTATTGCTGAACAAGTTTAAAAGTGGATCCACGGTGAGTTTATGTCTGATATTGAACGGAAGTCAGAAAAACAATTGAAGTAACAAGTTATTACACAAAAGTTACAAATTGGCCAATAATTTTGATAAAAATGATTAAAAATGATTAAAAATGATTAAAATTGATTAAAAATGGTTTAAAATGGTTAAAGAGCTCTCATTTCAAACACAAACACAAACAAATAATGCATTCCGATGTTTAACAGTCACTACATGGCAACTTTGTGCTTCAATTGTTTGCTGTAAAAATTGCTTTTTCACACTTTATTCACGGCTTTGACTCTGTACTGAGCTGAAACTTACACAGCTTGGTTAGGTGTGTGATTTGACAAAAGTAAACAATCCTGAAAAATGGGTAGCGGGCCTGGGTCTCCCTTTGGTCTAGAGAACAAAGCCCCCTGAACCTCCTGGATGTTTAATTGTGGAGGATGTACAAACTCTCCACATCCTCCACAAACGAGAAACTAGAGGTTTGGACACAATACAGGCTACTTCTTTCTTTCCTTGGTGGCTGCTTCTCTTCTTTCAAGAAAATTTTGAGGCAAAGGGAGATTTACAAAATAATCCTGAAATCAAGAAAAATCCCGAGGAATCACAGGCCTGTTCATGTATCTTGATTCAAAGAAGGTAAGCATACATGTACACATAGAAGCATACGTCAACTTTACCAATGTCTTCCCTTTAAATACATGTACATTCATTTCAATACAATGTAGCACACCAGCTTTAAAATTGTCAAGGTTGAACCAACCCTACATAACAATTCATTTAGAACTAATTCCCACACAAGAGTGCACAAACACAATGTATGAACACTTTTTGAGTCATTATTTACAAGGCTGATATATTTTAAATTCACTTCAAATTTCATTATATTCAAGGGACAGTATCGTCACTATCAACAGGGCATGGAATCGGAGTGCTAGTTTTAGATTAACCTTCCTACAATCAGTGCAATTTTTGAAACAACCCATTCAGGCCACTCCAAGCCATTAGCTGTTGCCAGTGGCCTCCTATGGTTACCCTTCTGTGCACTGTCACACCACTGAGATTGCAGGGTAAGGTGGTCTCCCATTGATACATTGCAGGCCATACTAATATGTTCAAACATTTACAGTGGCCTTGGATGGCACACAGTTGATTTTGTAAGATTACTTGGAAAGGACAGCAGGCTTGCACATGTATGTACTGAAGGTTGCTCAAGAGCAGAATTTTGTGGATCGGAGTGGGCTCCATGTGTTGGAGGGTTAACTCAGAGACTGTAAGCAATACCCCACATGATAAGGTCATTACTGTTGCATGCTGCATACGTGTAAATGAACCAGTAATTTTCAGTCACTGTGTTCATCTTAAACTAGGACACCGACTACATTTTGAAAGTCTTGAAAGTTTTGGAAGTCTGCTCTGATCGTGATGATATTGTCCCTTGAATAAAAGTGAAGCTTACTCCAAACAGAATGGAGATACTGTACAAACACATGTGGGGACCAACAAGAGACCTACATAAGTAAGACTACATGTACATGTATGTAGGTCTGTCATGATCAAGCCTATCATCCCATGCGCGATAATTATGCGTAGCCTTAGCGTGCGTGCATTGCAAAGTGCAGCGTGTTGAAACAGACGCAATGCCGTGTGATGAGAATGTTTTTGATATTGTTTTGTTATGGGAAAATAAAGATAAATAATTCATTCTTCGGTTGGGGTCTGACTGAGAAGGAGACACACATATATCTATGCTGTAATGCTTTTATGAATCAATAAATGTTGAATCTATTTGATGTTTATAATCAACAGGAAGTCTCTTGCAGTAATACTTCTTGTGAATGTTTGTAACCTCTACGGACGGCATCACGAATCCAGTTAACACGAATTCTTTTACTTGCAACTTCACGACAAAGTGAAGCAAGTTAACACGAATTCTTTTACTTGCAACTTCACAACAAAGTGAAGCAAGTTAACATTATTTGTAAGTCTCCGAAAGCTCACCTCTTAGTAACCCTGACTAAGGATCACAACACAACAAGGTCTTAGAGTTGTAACCTCCAGTTCTTTTCAGAACTAATTACTACTCAATTGAGAATTTCACATGGTGTCACCGCAATTAGTCTTACTTATCCTCCTCACCATGCAAAGCTACAAGTTTTACCTATTAAGAGACCTACATCTATCACCACCGGTGGCCAATCACAT
The DNA here is from genome assembly GCA_029582265.1 of Zoroaster sp. YZ-2022. NCBI lineage: Eukaryota > Metazoa > Echinodermata > Asteroidea > Forcipulatida > Zoroasteridae > Zoroaster > Zoroaster sp. YZ-2022. The sequence goes on along the minus strand of CM055829.1, from coordinate 35,860,716 downwards.
CCCCTATCCTGTTGGTACATGTTATACATGTACATGTACATGTAAGTGTGACGTAATTCCAACATAAACCACGTCCACTTCGCACTTGCTGGCTCCAACAATCATCAGCAGCCCATTGGAAATACATTGACCACCCTTTTCTTTAAGGATCTACATGTATGCAAGAAATTAGAAGGCTGGGGACAAATAGTGATAAGATCTGACTAAATTAATTTCCGAGAAAAATGGGCATTAACCATGTTGACAAAACAAAGTCAAGGATGAAAATCGGTGCTCCATTTTGCCAAACCATTTTTGTCAAACACTGTACATATATACCTAAGCTTTGGATAAAATTAAGCCTATAGATGAAGTTTCTTGATGCTGGTGGCATGGTCATTGTCAAAAGGTTGATGTCAACTATACTTTCCTCATTGGGAGATATTTTTATCCCGATTGAAGCCCTATTCTCCCAATGAGGATACCTATAGACCCCAATCAGGAAACCCTTGGCTGACAACATCTTCTGCCCTAATACAGTTATAGTATGGCTTACAGGGTCGATGTCAACTATACTATCCCGATTGAAACCCCATTCTCCCAATGAGGATACCTATAGACCCCAATCAGGAAACCCTTTGGTGAAAAACTGCCAGTCAAAGACACCTGCCAGGGTTCGTACACTTTTTTACTTGGATAATTCCATGACTTTCCATGACCTTTACAACAAGTATTCCATGACTTTTCCATGACTTTTCGATTCGCGCGAAGATTCGCGCCCAACATTAACAATGCGAATCTAAGTAGATTCGCATAACACCAGTGTTCTAGCCAGGCATGCCCGGATACGCTATAAAAAAATACCGATACGCTATAAATCGGCCGATAGCTATCGATACGCTATAATTTATTCCACGGTGAAAAAAAAACACCCCAAAATTTCCTTTGTTCAGTTCGAGAACTAATTGTGAACAACAATAATTTGTTGCCACTGAGGGATTTATTTCATCTTGTAGGAAGCTTTATTGATACATTTTAATTGGCCGGCAACTTTGTTTCTTTTCAAGAGAATGTGTTTGATGCGCCGCATTTGTAATTATGCGGCCTGCCGCGATCTATTTATAAGCATTCAACGTTAAACGACGCTGGTTCCGCTACCACACTGCTTAGGCAAAAACCAGATGAGCGGGGTACCCGCGTGCCAGGCAGAGTGGGACCCACGCGTGTTTAGTTTATAATAGTTTGTAAACCATGCCAAGAACCGGGTCCCAGGGGTTATTGTCTCTTGATCAGGGAGTGTAAAACCACAACCTGTCAGTCATTGTCAAGTGAACAATAGCCACAACTCTTGTCTCGGTTCTAATCCCAAATTGATACATTCAACATTCCAAAGTCGGCAGACATTTCTTTGATGTGAACTTGTGACCCAGAAATTGTGTCTTTTTGGTTGCCGGTTGTCTTGTTTCTTTTTCTTTTAAAACTAGTTTGCGTCGGGAATAAAACAGTTTTTCTGGGCCCCTGTGCGGGTTTCTTTTTCACACACAAATACGTGTTGTTTTTTTGCGTGAATTTGTTTTGGTTACATCAATGAAACTAAGACGAGACACCCCCATTTTCCCGTGGGAATTATAGCCAGGAGGGCGTATTTGGTGTTGCGTCTTTAGAAGTCCACCGAGCACTCGAAAGAATTCTTCGTCGTATTTACATGTCAACCGAGCATGGAGGAAGGATTCCTTCCCCATTATCCGAGTGGCATGGTACCGAGTAACAATCAGGGAACGATTTCGTTCAAAACTTTTGCATAGCAAAACTGTGATGCAAAAACTGAATTTGCATTGCAAAATAATTTTTTGTATAGCAATCTGTGAATTTTGTGTAGCAAATTTAAAAATGCTTAAAATTACAGTATGTAGTGTGCATAGGTAAAGGTGTTTTTTTAAAGGCTTTACTGTCGTTTGGTTCATAATATGAATGTCCAAATTTTACCAGAAATAATAATTTTTAGTGTCCGATAGCCACAGGTGGTAAAAAAAACTCACGTGTAACCGTTATTTCGCCAAATTGCAATCATTCATGAAAGTTAGTCCTCCGTCCATTTTCTTTTTTTGTTTACATTATTATCGATCGCTAAAACAGAGGCAATATCACGAAAACAAATTACCGACTGCGACATGTTTGGGTGCTTTTCAAAGTGAATTTCGCCGAGTGTAACGTTACTTTGTGGTATGATCATGGAGGAAGAAAACTTCCTCCATGGTATGATCAAGCTTGATTTTGATTATTAAAAATTCGTCAGGAAAATGAGTGGTTGAAAGCGCGATCATATTGTGTGCCGAAATGATTCTAAATCTCACCACTACATAATTATATAAATGAATGCTCATTTTGTTAATTTTCAAAAACGTTTATTATAAAACGAAGTTAGTAACGTTTCTAGAGTTTGTTGAACACGGCCATAGTGATCGTATGAAATTTAAAGCGCACGTGAACTGAACACGGTACTATTGTGTATAGGGGGTGGCTCAATTGCTCAATGTTCCAACCCCCAAACCCAGGAGAAGAAAAAATAAACACGTGCGAAGCTAAACAAAAATGGGCGGTTGTTGCGTGTTTTCCATTTCGGGAATTTCGCTCGTAGTTAATTAATCAGCAGAAAAATAATGCATGCACATAGAAATTTAGGCATTGCGGGAAAAAACCTTTTCGGATTGCTGGAAAATAAAGTTGTGTTTACTGTTGCATTAACACCGTCGCGTCGGCCCCGGGTGAAGCCATCGTTGAACACGTACGTCGCTCGGACGTACCCCTGGACACACGGAAACAAACCCAGTCGGGACGGATAGCTCGATATTTTGTGGTCGGAAATATACATGTAAACGTTATTTCGTGAAAGGTTTGTGAATATGATTTCAAAAATCTGCGATGCATTGCTTGAAATTCCATCGCAGATTGCCCAAATTACATCGCATTTTGCGATGCGATACAGGGGAAATCGTTCACTGCATTGACAATGGGACAATGGTGCACGGTAATTGGTCTATAGAAATCTTAGTATACTGCAGCTTTACAGATTTCAACGGAGACAAAGACAAAGGTGTGGAACAGGTTTACGAGTTCCCCACACATTGTGAAGCGAGCGCGTTTACACGGCCCCCGCTCTTGTGCCGAACAAGTGTTGCACAATAACACGTCAACGAAGCACGAGCACTGCCAAAATGGCGTGTTTTCACATCGCCTGAAAGGACAATTGAAGCTTCCACAGCATGTGGTCACGTCTTCTGTGCACGTCACTTTACGCACGTGGCTCGTTATCACGTCAACCGAGCATGCATACAAATATTCCTGAGTTTCCTATGGCGTGTTTAGACGCTCTCCGATCCGCGGTGCGAAAAAAATTTGCGTGTGTACACGGCCTCCGACGCGAACTGGTTTTAATAAGTCTTAAAATTCCATGACTTTCCATGACTTTTAAATAAGTTTACCCTTTTCCATGACTTTCAAGGCCTGGAAAATGCAAAAGCAAAATTCCCTGACTTTCCAGGTTTTCCATGACCCGTACGAACCCTGCCTGCTATACTATTCTGATTGGGATATATACTTTTATCCTGATTGAAACCTTCTGGACCTTCTGTTCAACAGAAAAAGTCCACTGAATCCATTCAGAATCCGTGGAACTTTTTTGGAGATCGTAAACATTTGATCCCTTTCATTAACCCTAACCACCCCATATCGTGCAAAATCTTCCAAGGGGCACTTTTTGGGAAAAATTCAGCACTGTTGGAAACGGGTACTTTCACCTCTTCAAATTGGACAAAATTACTACCTGGCAAGAAGTACAGGCCATAAGTGCTGAATATGAAAGATCAACAGAAATGCATGGGGCATTTTGAAGATAAAAAGTGCACTGGAGGATTTTGGAAGATTCAGGAAGGTTCCTTGCCAGAATACCTAGGGGGTTAGGGTTAATGAATCTTTCAGTAAGACAATGATGTCAGAGGCTGACAAAACTTACTTGTTAACAAAAGTATTTTTAGAAATCTCTGGTGATTCATCGAGTGTCAAAGGAAAGTCCATTTAATTTTATCCACTCATCACAAAGAAATGTAAGATCTGCACGTACATACGTGATATGCAGGATCTCATAACGTCACCGTAAAGCAGAATTAAGAGTACATAAGAGCCTCAAGACTTACAAATTATGAACAATCTACACATGTATGTCTATAACAATATATCCCTATAATTCCCTAGGCCCATTTGCTTACACATAACCTGAATCCTCCAAAATACTTCAGTAGTAAATTAAGCACATGACATGTACATGTACATGTATGCACACATAACCTCAATCCTACAAAATCCTTCACTTTAGCAAAGAGCATGTAACCTCAATCCTTCAAAATCCTTCAATTTAGCAAAGAGGATTTTGGAGGATTTTGGAAGATTAGGGGGTTAAACATATCCATCATGAGTAAAAATGAGAAGGCTCAGACAAATTAAGTTGTGCCAACATGTACCATGTACAATGTATAAATGAGCTGGACACCCCTGAGCAACAGAGGGCTCCCTTTCAACAGTGAGAAGGCTAAATTTAGGTTGGGCTTCCAAGAAATCTGTGTACACAGCTTATTAGTGCAACATTCATGCAGTACGACATAGTGTACACAACATGGATTGTACAGAAGTTCACTGAGGGAAATGATGTTTGTTTGTTTATTCTATCTTTATTCTGGATATCTCTTTCAATACAAAGTACTGGTCTCCCAAGAGGTCCAGATTAAAACATTATTGTATTCTACACTACATGTATTTAAAATGTACAAAAGTATACAAGATATATTTACAGTATGTGTACATAATATACACAGTAGTATTAGGTTTAAAAGTGTAAACATATAAATGTACATTAGGCCTATATATCAATATACATGAAATCATAATATGTCAGCATTAATGAGTACTGATGGTATTTTTAAAAATATGTGTAGTCATGGCTTGTCACAATCACTATATTTAGATCTTTATGTCCAATTTGAACAAAGCATTCAAAAACTTTTTTCACGAGATTCTAACAGATTCATGAAATGTGTTTACGGTTAAGCATAAAATCATTGTCTCAGTGAACTTACATACATGTACATGTACATGTATTTCATGATTTGAGCCTTCTTGACAAGCCCCAAGAATTTTTGTGATTATAAAAACATTTTAAATATTTCATTATTTTGATGTCAAGAGAATGCCCCACATTATACTTTTAAGTCAATTTTTTTTTGTCCGGACCTGAATATAATAATAATAATGTAGACTTATATAGCGCACGTATCCACCAAACTGGTGCTCAAGGCACATTACATTATTACCCCTGCTCATCAGGTGCATAAATCATTACTGAAACCATCTCAGCTCCCTGGGGAGTATACAGCTCAATTGCTGCCATTACAGCGCATATAGGGCTAATCAAACACAACAACCAACTCTGCCCTCACACGTACCCATTTACCCCTGGGTGGAGAGAAGCAATTATGGTAAAGTGTCTTGCTCAAGGACACAGGTACCCAGGTTGCGTTTGGGATTTGAACCCACATTCTAACGCCTCAGCCATCAGAACACAATTATCCGATGCACTAAACCGCTCGACCATGGCACTCCATGATACAAATATTCACTACAACACGAAACTCTAATGACCTGCGTAAGAAATTGTAAATTAAAATTCTTTAATTAAAGGAGCAGACTTTCAAACAGGGCATGAAATCGATGTCCTAGTTTAAGACGAACACAGTGACTGCAATTTACTGGTTCATTTATGTACCAGCAATGGTAACATGACCTTAACTTGTGGGAAATTATTTTCAGTCACTGAGTTAATTTAAAACAAGCACTCTGATTCCATGCCCTGTTGATCGTGACGATACTGCCCCTTTAAATGAATTGATCTTTGCCAAGAGATCCCAGGCTTCAGCATATTTAATGGTGCAAAACAAAACCAATTTTTTCATTGTGCTTCAAATACCTTTTACAAATAGATGGTTTTGATAACTGTTTTCAGGGGAGATGACTGTACTAGAAAATTTCCAGGGACTGTTTTAAGGTACAAAACCAAACCAAACCAAACCATTTTCTCATTGTGTTTTAAGGTTGTTCTGGGTATACGGGTACCCAGATACCCGACCGAAACTGTCTTAATACCCGGTTCCACTTTTCAGTTCCAATTACCCATAAATGACTTTTGAAAATTTTGACTGAACATTTAAGCCACACAAATGGAAGTCTCGGATTTTTTTGTTAATGTTTTTCTGTGGGGAATGGGGATGCCATGAGTTGTTTTTAATACGGAGGCAGAAAATTATTACAGTAAGTCCACATTTGTTATGACTCTAATAAAACAAGAGAACCTTGTGTTCATATTGGTTATTTTATATTCCTGAGTATATACAATGTACATGGTTTTACAAAATTGTTTATGGGTACCCGAGTATCCGAAGATTTCCATTTTCGGGTATCCGGTTCCCGAGATTTAACCGAAAACACACAGCCTTATTGTATTTCACATGTTTTACAAACAGATGATTTTGATAACTGTTTTGGGGGAGATGGCTGTACACAAAATTTCCAGTGCAGTTTATGAACTACATGTGTAGAGTTTCATAGCAAAACATGATAAATGCCTAAAACTTTTGCACCAACACCACTCATACATCATTCACAGGTAGGCAAACACAAGTTCCAACTCAGTTTTTAGCAAAACGCGATATAACCACTATAGCCCTTTTCACACTACAGAGCCAATTCCCAGGAAAAAAATTCCCGGGAGTTTTTAACCCCACCAACACCCCAGCGACCGTTCACACTGTACCTATCTGGTCGCTCCCGGGAATATGCACGGTCGTTTCACACTCGCGATCAAATCCCGGGAAATCTGAATCGGCCCATACGGAAGTTGAAAATGTTGTGGGCGGAAGTCCAATCCCAGAATGCCATGCGCTTCAAGCACCTGCCGGCGCGGTGACGGCCGGGTTGTTGTTGTGACTGTTTCCCATGCATCACGTCGTGACCAAAATGGCTCCTTCAAACGTGTCATCACATCATTTTCGCACGCTATTATTATACCAATATTTGATATTATACCAATATCTGGTACCTAACCATGCGGACATTATAAATACACGTAAATGATACGGATGCTTAACATGGCCTTGTCCACGACAATTCTTTTATTCAATTCTAAAACCATTTATTTGGTCACATTCTATAAAACTAAATATATCGTGTTATTTACAGATGTAGACATTTACATTTTAATTAAGAAGGAAAGTTTCAAAAGTACTGAAATACAACACTGGATATTAGCGCGCGAACTATTTGGCGCGCTATTTGTGACCGTCGCTGACCTTTCAAGACATTATACGTCCCAACATCCGCGACACGAAAGTGGGGTAAGTTAAACCCGCTTTCGTTTCACACTAGTTGCTATTTCCCGGGAAAAACACTATTCCCGGGAAAAACTCGCTTACCCCTACTCCCGAGCAGGGGTAATTATTTCCCGGGAATAAGCTACTTCCCGGGAATTTCCTGGGGTTAACTTTTGAAGTGTGAACAGATTTCCCGGGAATTTCCCGGGAAATACGTCTAGTGTGAAAGGGGCTTAAATAAACTCAATCATTATACACGTTTTATTCCAAACCGCGATAAACGCCACACCAGCTTCTCTGTAATCTGCAATATATCCTCTCAGCCAAATGGATACAGTACAGCCAACAATTCTTTGTGACACGATTACGAAAATAGTGATTGTGTTATCACGGACAATTATGCCACGAAGATCGTGATAATAAAACAAAAAACGGTAGAAACCAACTGGAAACCCACTTCACACTTCCCTTATCATAGGCACTTGATACATTATCTGGATCAAAAGCGCCGCGGTCGTTAAACGCTGTTCAGTAAATAGGCCACAAGAAATAATCTCCAATCCAATTAGCACCAGTGACCACACAAATAAGTGCCCACCTAACTTCCAGTACAGACGCAACAGTTGTGAATTGTTCGATAGAGAAAAGGGTTCGGAAAGGTGTACGAATTTATCCACATTCAGAATATGTTGGTATTTTTACCCCGCATTACTCAGTGTTGTGTAGCTCTGAAGATTTTAATTTGTAAGCTGCAGGAATTTTCCTTTTTCTGTGGGTCCATAGTAATAATCCCGATTGAATATCACTGTTGTTTAACTTAAGCACATGAACTGGGAATGTTCTGCCTTTGATCAGTGATTTCTTGTTGAATTTGTTTTCGTGATATAAATGTATTTTGTCTCATTTGACTATCTTTAGTGCGTTTCATTTGCAGGTAAAACCAGTTCCATTTATTTAAATCACGCTGGCATGCATTGGCTTCAGAAGTTCAGATTGTACAATACTAAGAAATATTTAATCTTAGTTTATCCTTTCGTGTCCATGATTTATTTAAATCACGTTGACTTGCATTGGCTTCAGTTTGTATAGTGATAGGAAATCCTTTCGTGTCCGTGATTTCTTAAATCACGTTCACTTCAGTGCCGTTTTCCGAAGGCATACGGTAAACTTACTAGGGGGTTCGGAATTCAGCGGCGGTAAATTCTTTAAAAAAATACGGCTTCAAAATTGAAAAAAAATCGCTGGAACGTGGAAGGGGGTGGTAAGTTTGATCACTTTTTTTTGTAGGGGGGGGGGGATTTATTTAAATCACGCTTGCATGCATTGGCTTCAATTTGTACAATACTAAGAAATATTTAATCCTAGTCCTTTCGTGTCCGTGATTTATTTAAATCACGTTGACTTGCGTGTCTTCAGTTTGTACAACGTTAAGAAATATTCAATCCCAACTGATCCTTCCGTGTCCGTGATTTATTTAAATCACGTTGACTTGCATTGGCTTCAGTTTGTATAGTGATATGAAATCCTTTCGTGTCCGTGATTTCTTAAATCACGTTCACTTCAGTGCCGTTTTCCGAAGGCATACGGTAAACTTACTAGGGGGTTCGGAATTCAGCGGCGGTAAATTCTTTAAAAAAAATACGGCTTCAAAATTGAAAAAAAAATCGCTGGAACGTGGAAGGGGGTGGTAAGTTTGACCACTTTTTTTGTAGGGGGGGGGGGTTATTTAAATCACGCTTGCAATTGCATGCATTGGCTTCAATTTGTACAATACTAAGAAATAGGCTATTTAATCCTAGTCCTTTCGTGTCCGTGATTTATTTAAATCACGTTGACTTGCGTGTCTTCAGTTTGTACAACGTTAAGAAATATTCAATCCCAACTGATCCGTGTCCGTGATTTATTTAAATCACGTTGACTTGCATTGGCTTCAGTTTGTATAGTGATAGGAAATCCTTTCGTGTCCGTGATTTCTTAAATCACGTTCAATTCACTCAGTGCCATTTTCCGAAGGCATACTGTAAACTTACTAGGGGGTTCGGAAGCCAACCGACTTCAGCGGCGGTAAATTCTTTAAAAAATACGACTTTTTTTTTTGGGGGGGGGGGGGTAGAAGAACAATTTATACGAATTGCCTTGCTCAACCTAAACCAGAAGTATCTCCAGGTCATGTCCCCTGACGTGCTGATACAATTACGTGGGTAGTACACTTGGAAGGAGCCAGGCTGAAGTGCGCCCTCTTCGTTCAATAATTGTTTTCTTTAAAAAAAATGTTTTCATTCCCAACAATTCACAACGATTAAACTTCACAAAATTGTGTTATGATAGCTGAGTTCAAAATCGAATCATGTCTTCAATTTTCAATAACATACATGACAAATTTAAGACTCTTTGCTCAAGTACGAGGTGCCCAATTGATCAGTGAACTTCCATTAACAGAGATTGCCCGGCCGAACGCGTCGGACGTCGGCATAGGGTCGACCGCGTGCAGCGTGTACCAGATACATTCCTTGTGTCTCTGGTGCCTCTTCGTTGAAGATTTCTTTCTAAGAAATCCTTGCCAAAAAATCACAACGATTTTATTAAACGTCACCAAAATTGTCTCATGATATCGGACCATAAGTTCGAATCATGTCTTGAATTTTCAATGACCTACATGAAGCCGCTAAGAAATAATGAGCAAATTTGTTGACAAATTTAAGACTTCACTTTGCACAAGTACGACTGACTTCCACTGTAGAGATTTTTAAGAAATCCTTGCCAAAAAATCACAACGCTTTTATTAAACGTCACAAAAATTGTCTCATGATATCGGACCATAAGTTCGAATCATGTCTTGAATTTTCAATGACCTACATGAAGCCGCTAAGAAATAATGAGCAAATTTGTTGACAAATTTAAGACTTCACTTTGCACAAGTACTGTACGACTGACTTCCACTGTAGAGATTTTTAAGAAATCCTTGCCAAAAAATCACAACGCTTTTATTAAACGTCACCAAAATTGTCTCATGATATCGGACCATAAGTTCGAATCATGTCTTGAATTTTCAATAACATACATGAAGCCGCTAAGAAATAATGAGCAAATTTGTTGACAAATTTGAGACTCTTTGCTCAAGTACGAGGTGTAGTGAACTTCCTTTAACAGAGATTGCCCGGCCGAACGCGTCGGACGTCGGCATGGGGTCGACCGTGAGCATCGTGTACCAGATTCATTCCTTGTGTCTCTGGTGCCTTTTCGTTGAAGATTTCTTTCTAAGAAATCCTTGCCAAAAAATCACAACGCTTTTATTAAACGTCACCAAAATTGACCTACATGAAGCCGCTAAGAAATAATGAGCAAATTTGTTGACAAATTTAAGACTTCACTTTGCACAAGTACGACTGACTTCCACTGTAGAGATTTTTAAGTAATCCTTGCCAAAAAATCACAACGCTTTTATTAAACGTCACCAAAATTGTCTCATGGATGGAAATCCATTCGTGTCTTTCTATCACTATCCTGTGGAAAGAGGTGTACGCTGTGCAACGTACGGCAAGCATGGCCTAATAAAAATTTGTCGTGACTCCCAACCCAAGCAGCACGCACATTCTATGATCGGGATGTCGTGGAAAAGTATTCTTGCAACCGCCTTGACGCGGTGGCACGGGAGTTAAGGTTTGTCTTGATCCTTCATCTCATTTTATTTCTTCAATTATTTTCCACTTACATCAAACAATAAGTACAGTAAAGGAAAAAGGTACATATTTAATTCAGAACATGCTCAGAGATAAAACAAAATAAATAAACAAATATCAGGATTTTTCATCAAGATCCAAACCATTTATGCGAGTTCAAATGTATTATCAGCTGTTGAATCCTGCAATGATACCGAACTTCAGTGATTCGTCTCGAAACTGTGTGTGAAAGGCAAAAATAGAAAGCATCCAAACAAAGATTATCTACATCCAAACGTTTCCCCAAGTGTTTCTGCTGTACAAAAACCTCACAGACATTACAAAAAATCGTGATTTTTATTGAGGAATGATCACTCTATACACGCACCGAAGTCCGTGTTTTTAAACATCACGCACGGAAACGTAGATTATCAATTTGCTTGTTGGACATGTACAGTTTGTATCACACTGTATGCACACACTGAAGACCGTGTTTTTATGGGCTAAACATCACGCACGGAAACTTGTTTATTTATAGATAATCTCTTTAACTTTTATCACTTGTTTGATGCGCCGACAACTAAACCGCAGGACCGTGTCTCACGGAACAATCACGGAACACGGTTGTTAATAGCTTAATTATCTTTACGATCTTGATTTTTTAACACGGAGAACGTGACCGTGTCACAAAGAATTGTTGGCTGTACTGTATATAGTGTTTGCTATGAAACTATTCATGTGTACTGTCTACATTGAGTATGCTTGTTCACTGTACTGTAGATACTACTTGGTTTACTATTGGTAAAATTAAATTGTCCTTTGATTTGGCCATTGGAATCAGGTGCTGTTTATTTTACTTTAACCTTTAAGCTTAACTGGAAAACTTACACGTACATTGTGATAAATCTGTGTTGTTAAAAGATATTAAATAAACAGTGACATCTGGAGTAAGTGTAAAATCAATATTTGTTAGATGTTGTACACAAAAATCTTTATCACAATAAACCCCCAAAATTCCACAAATAGTCAAGTGCAATGTTACAAATTGTTCATATTATGGGAATTTCAAATTGCATACTGTAAACACAGATAAAGGTATATAAATAAACTATATTAAGATTAAAGAAAATGGTTTTCTTGTTAAGAAGATAACTATCTTTTGAAAGCTTTCAAACTTTGTTGTGTTAACTGGGTCTGTCCGCACTAAAGGGTACAAATTGGTGACAAAGTAGAGGAATATTAAACATTAATATTAATATGAGACATTGGTAGTAATAATAATAGTATTTTACATGTTTACACTATATTAACCTTAACCCTCCTACTGTTTGACCATTTGAAACCATTCAAAATTTCCACTTGCCAAAATGCCCACTTACCAAAATGTCCATTGGTTTTGTACACAAAACAGGCACCAACGTATCTTTCAGACCTCATCATTCCCTACAAATCTAGGAAATCCGGACTTCGCTCAGGCAATGATGATAGACTAGTTACGGTGCCTAAAACCAACACTCAATCTGGTGACAAGGGTTTTTATGCTGCTGGTCCTATGCTATGGAATAACTTGCCTCACTACATCCGTCACACTACATCATTAACAAAGTTCAAGAAAGATCTTAAGACTTTTCTATTTTAATTGTTTTTGTTTTGGGTTTTTGTAGTTGTATAGTTTGTTCCTTGTATTTTGTTAAGCGCTCTGATACCAGTTTCTTCTGTGTTTGAGCGCTATATAAATGTTCACATTATTATTATTATTATTATTATACCATTTGAACAGTGTTGGTAGCAAGCTTTACTACCATTCAAATCCATTCAAATGCATCTAGAGGGTCCATCGATTCACCACTTAGAAGTATCCAAACAAGGTTTTGTCTAAGCTGTACTACCATTTGGAAAGATCCAAACAAGGTTTTGTATTAGCTGACCTACCATTCAAAACCATTTGGGGGAATCAATACTGTACATACAATGTAGTTATTTCACCATTCAAAACCACAAAAGCGAATGGTTTCAAATGGTGTATCAATTTGTATGAAAAAGGTACCAGAAGTAGGAGATTTAAGGATTGTGCTTACCAAAACTAAGCTGACTTTCTGAGAATACACATGCATCATTGTACATTAACCCTAACTACCTAGGGATTTTTGCTAGGAACCATCCTAAATCCTCCAAAATCCATCAACATGCAGTAAAAAGGTACCCCAATTGTTGGACTTTGATGGAATTGGTACAGTAGCAAATGCAAAACATCCATGGCTTGACTACACACAGTCCTGAATCAAACAAAAGCAGCCGGTGGAGTTTGATGGATTTGGTACACATGGCTTCATGCTCTATTTCCTGGGCTATACTGTGGAGTACTGAATCCAACAAAAGCAGCCGGTGGAGTTTGATGGATTTGGTACACATGGCTACATGCTCTATTCACTAGGCTATACTGTGGAGTACTGAATCCAACAAAAGCAGCCGGTGGAGTTTGATGGATTTGGTACACATGGCTTCATGCTCTATTCCCTGGGCTATACTGTGGAGTACTGAATCCATCAAAATCAGGCAAAACCAGGGGGTGGATTTTGATGGACTTGGGGTAGGAGAAATGACAGGATGTACTCTATATATTTACATGTACATGTACATGTGTTGGGAATGTACGATGTACCAAATTTGTAATATGGACCTAGATATTTGTCACAAAGTTTCTTCTTGTGATTGGTTATGGAGTGTCGTGGCCGAGCGGTCTAGCTTACCAGACTCAAGTTCTGGTGTTAGCAGCAGAATGTGGGTTCGAATCCCGGCCGTGACACTTGTGTCCTTGAGCAAGACACTTAACCATAATTGCTTCTCTCCACCCAGGGGTTAAATGGGTATCTGTGAGGGCAGAATTGGTTGATTAGCCCTATATATGCGCTGTAATGACAACAATTGAGCTGTATACTCCCCAGGGAGCTGAGATGGTTTCAGGAATGATTTATGAGCCTTATGAGCAGGGGTAATAATATAATGCGCCTTGAGCACCACTCAGTTGGTGGATACGTGCGCTATATAAGTCCACACATTATTATTATTATTATTATTATTATTATGACTTCATGCTCTATTCCCTGGGCTATACTGTGGAGTATTGAATCCATCAAAATCAGGCAAAACCAGGGGGTGGATTTTGATGGACTTGGGGTATGAGAAATGACAGGATGTACTCTATATATTTACATGTACATGTGTTGGGAATGTACGATGTACCAAATTTGTAATATGGACCTAGATATTTGTCACAAAGTTTCTTCTTGTGATTGGTTACGGATGTAAACATGTTATTATGTATAAAGTAAGGGCCAGCACCATCCATAACAATCAACAATTACATGTATCCTGATGGTATAGCCTTTTTCTGCCTATTTAAACAAATTTGTGAGGTGAAATGTACCACAAGAGATCCAACACAAAACACTGAATCAATAAAAACCTTCAATGTGCTATTCCTATAATATCGACATTTAAATAACAAGGTGTTTGTATACCATGCACATGTATACAATGCAGACTGCAGAACCTGTATGTTGCAGTCAACTTGATTGATACATGTATAGTTGACTTTTTGCCTCTGAAATTCACTACAGCAGGCCTTTTGTACTTCATGAATGCTTTATTGGGTGTCTAGTCAAAGGTATTCCTTAACCCTAACTCCCTAGGCCCATTTGCTTACACATAACCTGAATCCTTCCTAACTCCCTAGGCCCATTTGCTTACACATAACCTGAATCCTTCCTAACTCCCTAGGCCCATTTGCTTACACATAACCTGAATCCTTCCTAACTCCCTAGGCCCATTTGCTTACACATAACCTGAATCCTTCCTAACTCCCTAGGCCCATTTGCTTACACATAACCTGAATCCTTCCTAACTCCCTAGGCCCATTTGCTTACACATAACCTGAATCCTTCCTAACTCCCTAGGCCCATTTGCTTACACATAACCTGAATCCTCCCTAACTCACTAGGCCCACTTGCTTACACATAACCTGAATCCTTCCTAACTCCCTAGGCCCATTTGCTTACACATAACCTGAATCCTCCCTAACTCACTAGGCCCACTTGCTTACACATAACCTGAATCCTTCCTAACTCCCTAGGCCCACTTGCTTACACATAACCTGAATCCTTCCTAACTCCCTAAGCCCATTTCCTTACACATAACCTGAATCCTCCCTAACTCCCTAGGCCCATTTGCTTACACATAACCTGAATCCTCCCTAACTCCGTAGGCCCACTTGCTTACACATAACCTGAATACTTCCTAACTCCCTAGGCCCATTTGCTTACACATAACCTGAATCCTTCCTAACTCCCTAGGCCCATTTCCTTACACATAACCTGAATCCTTCCTAACTCCCTAGGCCACTTGCTTACACATAACCTGAATCCTTCCTAACTCCCTAGGCCCATTTCCTTACACATAACCTGAATCCTTCCTAACTCCCTAGGCCCATTTCCTTACACATAACCTGAATCCTCCAAAATCCTTCAGTAGTAAAGCAAGCACATGACATGTAATATGCACACATGTGTTTCTAATCTGTGATACATAGCCAGGGACCCTCCCTGCATGCATGGAGCAATAAACAGTGTCCATTGACCCAAGCACTGACCTTGCAATCATTACAACAAACATGGATGTACATGTACCATGGAAAGGCAAGTATGCCTAATAACCTCAATCCTCCAAAATCCGTCACTTTAGCAAAGAGCATATATAGCATGTAACCTCAATCCTTCAAAATCCTTCACTTTAGCAAAGAGGATTTTGGAGGATTTGGGAAGGTTGGGATTAACGCAAAGACTGGATGCTGGGGGATTAGTGTGTTGTTACAAATGGTACCTTCCCTTTAACGTAATGTATAAATCAAAATGTGTCCTGTGTAGCTGTGTATGTATGACATGTAATTACAGATTCAATGACATTAAAAGCAACAAATAACATTCCAATGGCTGATCCAAATGGAGTGACCAAATGTGTGGGGTGGGGCATGCAGCAAAAAGAGGGGGCACAAAACAAAGTATGGTAAATTGACATGTTCGTCGCACAAAAGAAGGGGGTAAACAACATCCTCCCTTTGCCCTCTCCTACTCCTTCGGCTCCACAACTGCAACATTCACATCCCACGATGATCATCACCTCTCATGCTTAGACCCTCAGCTCAAACATGCTACTGGCAGCAGCCCAGACGCAAACTTGTATCATACATTATACTGCAGCACTTAATGCATTCCTTGTCTGTGACTCACTCACAGAGAGTGTCTGGCAATAATCATGTGAAATATTTCCATCTGTGTCAACTTTTATTATTTTGGCTGCTCTAAAGCGTCTAATGAGGCACAGGAATGTAATGTAGGTCATGCGTCAGGGAATGCTTTCATTAAAAAAAATGAGTGACAGAAATATTTGTATAGTAATGCAGAGCTGCCATCTCTTCCGGATTCTGCGGAAGACTTCGCGTATTTGACGGTAATTTACTTACTTAAAATATATGCAAGGAGGCCTCTCCTTTTGGCACCAAAAGGAGAGGCCTCCTTGCATATATTTTAAGTAAGTAAATTACCGTCAAATACGCGAAGTCTTCCACAGAATCCGGAAGAGTTGGCAGCTCTGGTAATGCTAATTTGAATAGGAAATCTTGATTTTTGAGCAACAAATTGTGAACTTTGTGCGGCAAAAACTAGCAACTTGCTATGCGATACAATTGAAACCATTTACTGAGCGTATTACAACATTTGTACACAGTATACACAAGTACACTATTTGTGTACATTTTTGTATCTTATTTAAAGTACTCATATCGGTTATTAACACATGTATGCTAATCCTCCTATGACTACAAGGGTCAAAATCAGTCAAAATGTTGTAACTTGCCAAGGTATATCTAGTGCACATTTACAAGTCGAACACTGTCATCCCTTACATGTAGTAAGTACATTTACAAGTCAAAATGAGTTGACCGTTTTTGACTGGTAAAAGCATTGTCTGGTATTGTTCACGGTGGTCAAAATGACGGTAAAAACCAGTCAAAAATGTCCCTGTGTGCACATTTGAGTCAACAATCAAAACAGCCAGTTAATTGATTTTGACCTCTGTAGCTACTTGCCACTCAAGTTTCAGCTATAGCAGAGAGGATCTGAGGGACATCACAATTAACAGCCCCTATCATGTCGTGAATGACAACATGTACGTAAATGAAATGTGACCACACACCATTAACTTGAAACTTTGCATCATGCGCAAGTTCCAAGGCATTGTAACATGCACGTTGGATGCATTGGTTGTCAAACACTTTACTGCATGTAAAAGTAGTGATATTTCACTTTATTACAAACTCTTTATTATTTCGCAAAATATAAATTTGTGCATTCCACATTCCAAAAACTTTTGTGCAAACATGTTTAATTTAAAATCATCTCTGAGCATTTTACTAAAGTGACAATTCATGAACTTAAAAATATTCAATGCGGAATATCCGTCAAAATCATCACTCTGTTTATGGCAACTTATAAAGAAAATAAACATCCCGGTTTGAAAAAATATGTCCCTTTAAAAGGGAAAATCAAGATTGAGGATTTGCGTTGTTTTTTTTTAAATATCCTTTTTGGTTAAAATACACAACTTTGTTTTGAAAACTAATATGACAGAAAACATTGATCCTTGCAAGGGGGAAAATCAAAAGTACATTTAAGGTGTTCATATTCAATACGAGCTCTGACAGTCTGACACAGAATCAATAAAATGAAATTAAATACAGAGTTATATGCAAGGATATCAGGATATTCTAACTATTCCTTCCCCACTATTTGTTAAATAATTTATTACAAGTATTTTTGTTTTTATGTGATTATATTTTCACTATACAATTTTCCCAGGTCTCTTGCAAGGGTTGTTGTTCTGTTTTATTTCCTGAAAATAGCATTTGAGAGGACTTACGTAAGTGTCCGTATGAGTAAATGGAACCAATGAAACTTGAAAGTGATCAACTGATAAATTAACCGTCTATTAATACTAAACCTACATCTACATGTAGAACCCAGATCAGCGACTCTTTGAGTTGATTGACGTCAATGTTTTGTTTCTTCCCGGTTCAGAGCGGTCACGATGATGTACGATGAATGGATATGCCCAAATAAGGATGTGAATGTATGTGTACAGTACATGTAACATGTTCTAACTACCAGCCTACATGTTTTTTCATAGTAAAACATGTGTACATATACATGGACTTGGCACAGGTTAAACCACAGTACATGTTCCATGCAGAGAGGCAATGGTTAATTCCATGATTCTTGCAATTGACTACAAATTTAGATGATTTAGCGATAATTTCCTGATAATATTGTTGTACATATATTGTTACATGTACTATAATACAATGCACCACTAAATGTACCACTGGTTTAGTAAAAAATTAACAAATTTTTCATAATTAATTAATTTTTCCATCACAGAGTGACACCCCTTTTATCCTTCTTCAGACACAAGCAAGATCAAAGGGAAACTTTTTTCTTTAATTCTTTGCTCAGCGATGTGATTTGACAAAACTAAAAAATCCTGAAAAATGGGTAGCAGGCCTTGGTCTCCCTTTTGTCTAGAGGACAAAGCCCCCTGAACCTCCTGGATGTTTAATTTTGAAGGATTTACAGACTCTCCACACCCCCACAAACAAGAAACTAGAGGTGTGGACACAATACAGGCTACTTCTTTCTTTATTTCCTTGGTGGCAAAAGGAGATTTGTTAAAAAATCCTGCAATCAGGAAAAATCCTGAAATCAGGAAAAATCCTGAGAAATCACAGGCCTGATTGCTACTGTCCACTTTTTAATGGATTCGCCCCAGTGAGAAATACTGTTTCAATACAGCTTCTCTGTCCCTATTCTTTCAGATTGTTTAGAAAAACAAAACAAAACAAAACAAAACAAAACAAAACAAAAACAAAACCAAAAACAGTGTGGTAGCCACAAGTTGTGTTTCTACCTTGTAGGAAAATCATGCGTACACATACTTTATGCATATTTTGGTTTTGAGGCCAACCATGTGTTAATGTGATGCCAAGCATTGATGTGTGATGCCCCATCCACATTGGGAAACTATGCCTGATGTTTCTGACTTTTGAGCCATTACATGTACATGTAATACATGTATATATGTACATGTACAGTGTTACAAATCCTATACACATGAACATCTCCAGAGGAATTTAAAAGGAAATGTAATGTATGTACATCATTGGCAATGGCAACAACCCGAAACCAAATGGATCCAATAACAAATATCTCCTAAGAAGAATCAAGGCCAATAGATCCCTGGGGTGAAAGATCATTTGCTTCGGCTGCTTCTTCATTGTGGAATGACTTACCGGAATGTGTCAAACTTTCTCTGGCATCATTCATAACTGCCCTCAAGACACATTTAATGAGGGTTGCATAAAGATCGAACTAACATGTACTATCTACCCTGTTCATAGTCTGTTTTTATACAATGTTTTTAGACGGATAATGATGTATTACACATTATTATTATTATTATTATTATTATTACCAAATGTACCAAACATCCTGAGAAGTTATTCCGTCTGACTTGTTGTCATTTTCGAGAAAACAAATTCAAATCTGAAATGGATCAAGGGCTGTGATTCATTTCCACATTTTAGAACGCAAACAGACAAGCATTTTCATTATTTTCTTGTCATTTAACCCTAACTCCCTTGCTATTTTGGCTAAGAACCTTCCTGAATCCGCCAAAATCCAACACCATGCAAATTATCCCTGTCTGGGCTATACAGTACCGAGTCCATCAAAATCCAATAAACCCTGCTGTTGGAGTTTGAATGGTTTGGGATGGTTATGGTTAATGACAACGAAATAAGCTTAAATTTTTACAGGTTGATTTATCTCTTGATTTTTATAAAGTATGGATGTATTTATAGACATTTTACCAATGGTGTACAATTCCTGACTACATCTGCATACATTATGTTTTAAGGGCATAATGTTTACTACACTGTACTTTGTGTATGGGAAATTTGGTCTGGTTCCAATAACCGAGTATACATACATCACGTACATCTATTTCACTGGTTAGCCCCAAAAAAAACGATTACCCCACAAAAAAGGTTGTCACCGTACCGATTTTGAAGCCGACCTACATGTATGACCAGAAACCAGATTTTTTTTTTCCTAAACCTACATACATGTACAAATGTTTTAATTCTTCAACATCAGAGAGAGGAGGATGAGATTAATAACTAGATAAAAATAGATTTAAAAGCATGCACACTCTACACTTAGATAAAGACAACATCAAAGTTCTTCATTAGTTTGCAACATACAGCAACAAAATATGCCATCACAAATAAATTAAAAAAATATTTACAAATGTACTTTAATATACTCCAATCTGTTTTCTATTATTGATAATATGCAGACAGGCATCCGTGGCCAGTCTAGGTAATTACATGTCTGTACATGAATAACAGATGTTCAAATTACATATGTACAGCTAGATAGTCATGTAATTTATGGGTATATAATGTACACATACAGGCATACCGGTACATACAAATTGTACTCAATTGTACATGAACCACCAGTACACGTACATGAAATATGTTCCCGGGATCAAAGTGTATTATGTTTTTTGGGTTACCAATAGTTCCATATTGCTTTCAGCTGTAATTTTTACTTTGCTACAAAATATATTCCAACAGCAAAATTATCTGACACAAATGTAGATACATTTATCATTGGTTCAATGGGGGTCAAGTGTCTATACTTTTTCATGTGTTACTATACTTTTTCATGTACATGTATGAACCCTGTTTTGGTGTCCCCTCCCCCGTCTTGCTAGATGTAAATCCCCTTATTATTATTATTAATCATTTCTGGTAATGAAACCAAGGGATGCCTCAGAAACGCGCACTTAAGCACTGTAAGCTCGAAAGCCTGAGGAAACCTGTAAACAAGGGCGCTTGCAATGTGAACCAGAAACACCGGGGTAAACCCCTTACACTTCCACGATAAGTGTTCTGGGTTCTTTTACGTGCATTACTTAATCTAGTACACCCTTATTTAGCCACCCTGGATCCGCACCTACTCGGCAGCTCAATTAAAACCCTCCTAAGTGGTGGTACCTTGATTTGTCTTTGTCTTTCTAATTTGCAAATTGTATATTTTTTTCCCTATGCTATCATTGTATATTGTTTGTATTCATGTTTTTCTTTGTTTCCGCGCCTTGAGCGCCCAGCAGGGTGGATATGTGCGTGCTAAAAATCTTTATTATTATTATTATTATTATTATATTGTATTTTTTAATGTTTTGATGTTTCGATGTTTCGATGTAAGGACCCCAATGGAAATAAGCCTATATATGTTATTGGCTTTTTGGGTTATCCTTGGAATAAATTTGGTATGTTTTTCTCCTATCTTTGTAATGTGTTTTGTATTTTTGTCATCCTTTTATCCGAATAAATTCAATTCAATTCAATTCTACTATTCGCACCGTGCATGAGCTGATGAGGGCACCGTGCATGAGCTGATGAGGGCACCGTGCATGAGCTGATGAGGGCACCGTGCATGAGCTGATGAGGGCACCGTGCATGAGCTGATGAGGGCACATTGTTAGACCACTGTGGGCGAAAGAGCAGCAAATAGTGCATTGCATTTGGCATATTTTGCAGTTGATGTGTGTATGCGCGGAATACCTCAAACGATATCATCGGCTGGCAGAAGTACACACGCGCTTAGTACCATAACATACACCAAAGTGTACATGTATGCACAACGCTCACACGATGCCAAAGTGGTTATCATCAAGACACTGGGTGCAAATTCACCGCTGAAGGGCTACGATGTGCACTGAGCGGATCGTCCTTTATCATCCTTTGTCGTATCCCATGTATACACACATATACGGATAACAATTTACACACCTACCCATAAAGTTAATCTGATGTTTGTTTTGAAGAAAAGGACAGATCTAAGGGCTTAAAATCTGGTGTTGGATGTACATTTATAACTGCCCAGAAACAAACATTTGGACTTCCAACAATAAACTGCCACATGTCCATCAATTTACTGGGGTGTGATTTGACAAAAGTAAAAAATCCTGAAAAATGGGTAGCTGGCCTGGGTCTCCCTTTGGTCTAGAGAACAAAGCCCTCGGAACATCCTGAACGTTTTGGAGGATTTTGGAGGATTTACAGACTCTTCACATCCCCACAAACAAGAAACTAGAGGTTTGGACACAATACAGGCCTAAATTTATGCTTTTTATTTGTTAATCTTTCAAAATGTATAAAAATGGTACAGGAAGAATTGGGGAAAGATTGCAATCTGGATATTACTCCAGGATACATGACCCATATAACATGGCTAGTCTATGGTGTGGTTTATTAGGCGATAGGTTATTAGGTGATACAAAACTCCCTGTGTTCCTCATATACATGTAGTACGCAGTTGGACAAATCTTCCAAAAGAAATATTATGTGATGATACACAAAAACCCTTAATTAATTAAAGATTGTTTTTCTAATGAACACTGTCATGTGACTTTCCTAATTTGGTTTTAAAAAGTTACTGAAATTCAAGTAAGAAAAAATTCAACGAACATACATCATGTACATTTTATGTGCATGATATACAAAATGTATCATTCATTGTTTTAAAAAAAAGGGGGGAAAAAAAACAATTATTGTTATTTATAATTGAATAAAGGAAATAAGGGCTAATTTAGAATGAGTGTAAGGATGTTTGCCATTACATATGCTGTAGATAGAGACTGAGGGCGAGACATGCTCGGCCAGCACAGCTGTACTTGTTAGGCAAGGAAAAGCTTAGGCCAAAAAAAGTCTCTGGTTTGTGGTCATAGGTCGGCTTCAAAAGCATTGTGATGACAATTTTTTTCTTTTTTTTTCTTTTTTTTTTTCTTTCTTTTTTTTCTTTTTTTAAATATGTGATACATATTGTAACCAGACCAAATTTCCCATACACAAAGTATGGTGGCTAAGAAAGGCCTCACAGATCAGGCTAACATTCATACCCCTATGTGAAAAAAGTCGTTTAAAACACAGCACGGCAGAATTCCAATTGATCCAGCAATTTTTGGTTGCAATTGGACATCGTTTCATAGCAAAAAAAAGAATTGCTAAAAAATGCTAAAGTGCGAGCTGGAGGCGACACGCGCAGAGACTAGAAACTGGACTTTTTTTTTGGAGATAAAAGTACAAAAGATTGGCAGAGTTCGATAGGTCACAGATAGGCCTACTTATTGTATTGTCAACACTCAACGGTATCTGACATTGGAGGAACTCAGATTTCAGTCGGACCATTTGGTGTTAAATACTCAAGACAGCCAGGGAAAGTTTTAGTCACCGAGACGAAAATACGTGGATCCGTCATCAGCATCTTGTACTGCTGGAAATGCGTATGTGTTCGCAATTAATTGACCTTTGAAACAGGGGTTAAAGCTTTTGTTTTTAGAAGACAAAAAATTAACAGTATCTTAAGGCGTGTTCGCACTGGACTTTTTTTGGTAAAACTTACCGAGACGATGGGTACTTTTCCCATTTTAAGTCCAGTGCGGACAGCCTGGGACATTTTCCTCTCAGTTACTTTTCCTGAGTCCAGCGGTTACTTCTACTGGCCAACTGCTGCCCAGGAAAACTGACCAGGTAACTTTTCCCGAGACGATAAGTCCAGTGCGGACAGTGTGAGTCGGTAAAAGCGGCTCAGGAAAGCGTACATCCGGCCCGAGCGCAAGGTCGTGCTACACAGGGACACCACGCATGCGCTTTGCATTGTTTCACCGCGCGGTGGGGGCGGGCCGGGCGCATTTAATGCATGTGCATGTGTAGCAAGTTTTCTGTGCGTTGTTGTTGTTCCTCTTTTGGTCTCAATCATGGCAGATATTATCATTGATACAGTCGGAAGTTTGATTGGTGCTACCAGTGCATCATTTCCAGATGATAATGAAGGACGTCAACGTCGTGTCTTACGTGTCAATCGGGTCAACGTAGAAAGGTCACGCAAAGCGCCCTCATGAGTCATTATATTGACAGCTCGGTTACATGTACTTCTACCACGGTCTCGGTAAAATTTTCCCGTGTCGAAAGTCCAAGTGCGGAGAGAGGTTACATTTGACCATTTTTCATTTTACCATCGTCTCGGTAAAACCTTCCCCAAAAAAAGTCCAGTGCAAACACGGCTTTACAGAATATCTGGGTTGTTTTATTTCACAAAACCCTCATAAAAAGAATCATTCTTTTGTGTAAAGACAACACCAATATAAGGAATGTTATATTATAATTTAGGTTGTACATATATGTACATGAACACGTACCTTTAAAATAATGTATGTATGAGGTTTCTCAGCCAGAGAGATAAATGAATGTGGATACACTGTAGTGACTGAACATGCACTGAACATGTATTATGCAATGAAATCCATGGACATGTTCAAATGTACTGTAAGTACTGTACATTAGTAATATAGGAATATTGTAACTAACTGGTTCATTTCAGAACCACTTACTACTCAAAAAGAGAATTTTCACATGTTGTCATCGCAAACTGTCTTTACTTATCCTTTTCACCATGCAAAGCCTTATTAACATTTAACTGGCTTTTACATGAGCAATACAAGTATATAATGACTTGCGATTGTGTCATACATGACGCACCGCACAGCAGCTGATTTTCTGCTTAACTGGGGTGGAGCGCCCTCAACATGTCTCCGGGTTAAGCCTAGTTAATCTCAATGACGAATCAGCTTGAACTGCACAGTCATTAAGTACAGTACAGTTCGTGTCAGTGAACTACATACAGTAATTTGGCCAGAAGTCTGTTACCTACATGAAGTGTGCCAGCATGCTGTAATCCATACCACAGTATTGTACTCGAAATGCGCGTACGCACAACAAGCATGGTTACGAGTTTTGCTACCCTGGCCGAGATTAGCCCCTTGACGCGCGAAGCTAGTTCCTAAAACTAGACGTAATCTGAAACTAGACGCAGGCGAACCATTCTGTGTGGCCAATGCCACAGTTGACCCTCCTACTGTTTGACCATTTGAAACCATTCAAAATTTCCACTTACCAAAATGCCCATTGGTTTTGTACACACATGGTGATACCATTTGAACAGTGTTGGTAGCAAGCTTTACTACCATTCAAATCCATTCAAATGCATAGAGGGTCCATTGATTCACCACTTACATGTAGAAGTATCCAAATAAGGTTTTATATTAGCTGTACTACCATTTGGAAAGATCCAAACAAGGTTTTGTATTAGCTGACCT
Organism: Zoroaster sp. YZ-2022; assembly: GCA_029582265.1. NCBI lineage: Eukaryota > Metazoa > Echinodermata > Asteroidea > Forcipulatida > Zoroasteridae > Zoroaster > Zoroaster sp. YZ-2022. The sequence goes on along the minus strand of CM055829.1, from coordinate 35,835,329 downwards.
ACCATTCAAATCCATTTGGGGGAATCAATACTGTACACAGTTATTTCACCATTCAAAACCACAAAAGCGAATGGTTTCAAATGGTGGATCAACTTGTATGAAAAAGGTACCGGAAGTAGGAGGGTTAATTTATATTGTATTTATGCGTCATGAGCGTCATGCTTGGCGGATACTGGCGCTTTACTAAGTGTTCATTATTATTATTATTATTATTTATTATCTTGCAAAATGCTGAGCGAAATGTACAAATGACTGATAACAATTCAAGGTTTGCTATTTAATTACCATAACATACATGCACACACTAAAATATTAATGTGACGGGCTCTGCGAAAATGAGTCACATGGGGGTGAACATAATTTTTTAGTTATATACATGGCTGAAAAGAGCATGCAATAAGCTTCATTTTGATACCTGTTAAACAAATGTGGCATGTCCGGTTCAAAAGTTATCACCTTTTGAAAATATGTATTATGTCAATAATCGAGTAAACCCGTATAGGAGAAATTGCCTATTAAAAAAAACTGTAAAAACCCATGACTTCAGAAGGTTACTAATAAAATGTGCATAGTTACCAATAGCTTTTTTGATTTATAAATATGAAAATACAGATACTAAAGAACCGAAATAATGGATAATCAGAAAATCAATTTCCAATTTTTTTTTTCACCCTCCAAACATTCATCAACCCTGTACGTGGAAATAGGCTGTGCGAGAAGCGTCTCATTTTCGCAGAGCCCGTCACATTTCTGCCTAAATTTTTTTCTTTGCAAATTTTGTGAATGAAATCATTCCCCAAGTCACCGAGTCAAACATGCTAAATACAATGTTTTGTATGCAATATTTTAAAAACTTTTGTATCATCTCTCTCCTGATGACGATCAGAGCATACTGATTGAAACGTCGAGTTGTAACCTCCAGTTCTTTTCAGAACTAATTACCACTCAATAGAGAATTTCACATGGTGTCACCGCAATTAGTCTTACTTATCCTCTTCACCTATTGAAGTTAGGGCTGTGCGTTTTCTGATATTTTTGGAACCGGATACCCGTTTTCATCCTTGTTGAAAGCCCAATTGATCACACGAGCGCACGGTACACGCGCACAGTACACACGGCCGGTGCATCACAGACAGCTACAGCGGCCTCACACGTGATAACGTCATGACTACCAATCAGAAGACAATAATCAACTGGTGTGTCCGTGATCAGAGCGCATCTGTATAGCAAGTTGACTTTGATGTTCATGTCACAAAACACGTCTTGAATAATGTCATTGTTCAATCAAAGACAATGTGGGCGGAACTAAGGCGATGTGGGCGTAACTAATCCATTGTGGGAAAACGATCCATGTGCTTTTGCCTTGCCGCGCCCCTGCCTTCTAAATAAGGATATCCCGTACGTCATGTTTGCTTTGGATTAAGGACATGATTTTGCGTACTAAAATAATAATTAATATTTAATATTATGAAACTGCAAAATATTACGAATCTAAAATCAGAACTTGAATATTTCTATCACAGTAAACTTTAGTTAAATGTCAATAAACCAGTCAACAAACCTCGTTTCCTGAAAGAATGAATTTATGAGACCTAGCTAGGAATAATTAAAAACAACATCAACTGCTACTAATAATAATAAAGCTAAACAATTATTTTAAGAATTAAGATTATTTACTTTCAAAATCGGTTGAGGTTTACTGATTTTTACTCATTGATAAGTTCACTTTGGTGCGGTGGCAGTTATGCGGGCATTCATTGCCAGGAATACCAGCATGTTCACGTTATCGGGCGTTAAGCAGCTCCAATTTGCCGTGACGATATTTCCCGCGACGATATTTCCCGCGGTGGAAAACACCCATTCGGAGGGCACTGACGTTGCCGGAATGAATGCGAATGATGGAAACCGAACGGAATCTAATCGCCACCAATGACATGGATCATCACTGAGCCCGGCTGGTTTGGTTTCTTTTTAAACAAGTTGTCACCTTGTCGGCAAATGTAATACACAAGAGAGCTCGGTATTGGTGGGTAAATTAATGTAAATGTTGGTGATGTAAACGCTGAGGGATGGTCGGTGGCACATCAAAATAATTACACAACAAAACCAATTTCAGCAGCACTTTTTTATTAGGACAACGAATAATGTGGACGTCCCCTATAATAAAATCCCCTCTATAAACACATCATGGAGCACACTCCCTTGCAGACATGAAGCAGCAGAAATTGTCCCACTAATCCAATTACTGTGAACAATAGGCAAACATTCCATCCTGAGCAGCTAGTTTGATACTTGTTTGTAGCATGCCGCAGCCAGGCTATTTGAGTCTGATTGGATACAATGTATCCAAATGTATGGAAATTTCCGTAAAATACTACAAAGGCGTTATCAGAGTGTAATCTCTTAAATAAAAGTGTAAACATTACATTGTTCAATAGTCAAAGATTTCTGTTCACACCGCTGAAATGGTAAGTCCCAATTTTAAAGTCGTTTACGGGTACTCGGAACCGAAAAATGGAACCGGGTAATGACAGTTTCGGTCGGGTATCCGGATACCCGGATACCCGGCACAGCCCTAATTGAAGTGACAGGTTACCCACCAAATGCTTGAAGATTTTGCAGTATATCAGAGCAAATCTGGCTCAAGATTTTGCTGTATATTAGGTGATTTGATTATGATCCAAATTCGACCATAAAAGATGTTTTTTGTTCTTGGTATAATTTGGCAAAACACAAATAAATTGCTCAGCATGTATGAGTTTAGGCTCAGGTTAGGCTCAGTTTAGGTTGAACATTGGTGCAGTGCACCCTGCATGTACATGTAACATCCAATAATAAGAGGAGATTATGTGATACTTAGATGTACCAGAACCAGATCTAGAATCAGAACCAGATCTAGAATCAGAACCAGATCTAGAATCAGAACCAGAACCAGAACCAGGACCAGAACCAGGATCAGGATCAGTGGAGTCGTTACAACTCAATGACTTAGTACATGTAGCCCCTACCTTAGATTGGCCATTGGCCTTGTGTGGGGCAATTTGCATAAAAAAATAAATCAGAAACAGAACCAGAACTAAAATCAGTACCAAAACCAGAACCAAAACCAAAACCAGAACTTCCTGTTTAAGTTTGGATGTAGGAATACTTGTATTCAACTACATTGTACATGTATTTTCACTTGCATTGCATAAGTATTACAGAGGGAATTTCAATCCCTGTCACTTACCAACTGGTTTGATGTCTTTGACGAAATTACTCGGGAACCATCCAACTTGTCCGTTGCTCATTCCTTCCCACCAGCCCCCATCGACGATTTGCGTCACTGATATAATATCCCCTTTGCTGAATGCGAGTGTATCTTCCCCGTCGCCTTTGAAGTCATAGCGGGCTTTGACGATTTTGATTGTCCAGTCAGCCATGAATTCATTCATGGTGGTCATGATGGATGTTAAGGCCTACCCCTGGGCCTTGGGTTAGGGCTACAGAACTCGATGTATTCCAATTTTCAATGTAGACCAGATCACATCACGGAGTCAGTAGAGGTAAGATTGAACCATTTCAGACATACTGTGACCTCTATGATTCTGAAAATAAAAACATGATTCAAAAACATGATTCAAAATATGAAAATAGCTATAGTATGCACATTTCAATTACCATAAAAGGAAAAAATGGGGTCTCAATGCAATAACAATAACAAGTGCTGGGAGTTAACGGTTAGTTTGCTAACTGTTTAACCGAAAATTTCACGAGCGGTTAACCGAAAGTTGGCACTCAACGGCCACACAAACTAGATAGTTGGCAAATACATAGCCAATGCGGCATAGCCATTGTGTTAAGGAAGAAAGTCTAGAACAACAAAATGGGCGACAAATTTTTCCAAAAAAGTCGTTTCCAAAATATTTGTTTTGGTTAGCCGGTTATTAGCAAATTTCTAAACAGTTACTGAGTTAGTGCAGTTTCGGTCTGTTAACAGGTTGATTGGTTAACTGTCCAAGTACTACTAACAATCACCAGTAATAAAAATAAAAATTTCATACATTAAAGCAAGTAAAGCATGGTATACATCATTTTGACAGATCAATGTAAAAATGTAAACAGAAATTGTTGAATTTCAGGATTTATACCAAGAAAATAATCTTACTTACTTTGCCTTTGGCAGATTGTAGTTTTGACCCACTGTAAAAAAAAAATGTTCCGGCATTAAAAACATTGGCATATTTGCACAGGTACTGCAGATAGGATGAAGGTAGTTCTACCTCCCTATTTTTAGCTTTTAAAATATTTTTTTTTAATATGATACTGTCAGTGTCACCGAGTGTCAGATAATTTAAGAATGGTCGACGAACTTTTCCCATTAAGTTTCCAATATGCATGACAAGTTTGATATATAATCAATATTGTTTACCCCGCTGTAAGCTACTTTATTTTTTTATGGTAACAATGTCAGAATTTTTACCAGAATTGCAAGATTAATTGTCACTAAAGTAACTGTCACCTACCGTCGTAAATTTATTTTCTGCAGCTTCCGGAAGTTGTGTGCACACCGATCCAGGATAGAAGAAAATGGCCGCTCACTCTCCAAAATAACTTACATGTAATTCATTAACTTTCTTGGACATTTGCTTCACACCTTGTATTTATTACCGATTATCGGCATCATACTTTCACCTCTTGTACTCCAACAAAAGCTGCATGCATTACATTTTCTTAAAGACTGCATATTTGGCTACAAAAGCAGGAAAACTAAAACAACTCTTACTGTTTTGTGAACTCAAATTAGTTCCACCCGCTGAGTTGTGCGCTAACGAACCAGACTTTGACCTTTAAGAGCGCCCAAATTTACCATTGTTAAACGCATTCATTGGGCTGTTAGAAGAGCAGATGCATGCGAATAAAACGCAACCATGATAATAAATAGACCTAAAAATGAAAAGTCCCCTTTAATGTTGTAAAAACTAGTATTTAATTGAACAAAAACACTTATAATTTGGGGATTTTCTGTAGCTTAGATACACATCTCATCAAATGACTTCCAAAATGTATTGGACATATAACATAATTTAATCAATTCAATTGTTCAATATTGAGAAAGACAGACGGATCAGGTTCAAGAGATCTCTTCAATATCCGTCCGAACAGATCAGATGGAAGCGGCAGGGAATGATAGCGCCCTCTTGTGATATAATGAAGTTTTAGTAAACTTTTGCTCCCAGTGGTTCGCTGTTGAATAACAGTCAATATAATCCCTGTTTAATGTGTTTGTTTTGTGCAAAAAAAAACAAAAAACAAACAAACAAAAACAAACAAAAACCACTTTACCAGCAATTAATTTTTACTTTTAAATTACCCCTTTGAATGAAATATTACTTTCTCTAAAACCTGTAGATAGTAACCTTGTATAGTACTTGTAGTATTTTTTATTTTTTAAGAATCTTGAGTTGATGCCTTTATAAGCAAAGCGAAGTTTTCACTTATTTTATTGCCATTTATACAAATGTTTTTTTTTGTAATTTTTTTGGGTGTGTGTGTGTGAAATATGTGATGTATATCATAGGTGGTTAGAGGATTGCCATGGTCGAGCGGTTTAGTGCATTGGATTTGTGTTCTGATGGCTGAGTCATCAGAATATGGGTTCGAATCCCAACCACGACCATGGAGCTTGTGTCCTTGAGCAAGACACTTTACCATAATTGCTTCTCTCCACCCAGGGGTAAATGGGTACCTGTGAGGGCAGAGTTGGTTATTGTGTTTGATTAGCCCTATATGCGCTGTAATGGCAGCAATTGAGCTGTATACTCCCCAGCGGCGTAGCCACGGGGGGGGGGGAGGGGGAACGTGCCCCCCCACAAATTTCCAGTGCCCCCCCAGGTGCCCCCCCACAAATTTCCAGTGCCCCCCCCAGGTGCCCCCCCCACAAAAAATCCTCATAGTGCCCCAAAAAATAGAAAAGAAAAAGAAAAGGGAAAAACCCATACCCCCTGGGCCCCCCACTGAAAAGCAATGGCCCCCCTGTGCCCCCCACTGAAAAAGTCCTGGCTACACCGCTGATACTCCCCAGGGAGCTGAGATGGTTTCAGGAATGATTTATGAGCCTGATGAGCAGGGGCAATAATATAATGCGCCTTGAGCACCCGTTTGGTGGATACGTGCACTATATAAGTCTACATTATTATTATTATTATTAATATTATTATTGGACCCAGACCAAATTTCCCATTCACAAAGTATGAGAGAGGCCTCACAAATCTGGCAAATGCTCATACCCCTATGTGAAAAAATTGTTTAAAACATACCACAGCAGAATTCAAATTCATTCAGTAATTTTTCGTTTCATAGCAAAAAAAAAAAAAATGAAAAGAAAAAAAAACTCGAACCATGTTTCTGAAGTGATGCGCACGGAGACCAGAAACCGGAGACTTTTTTGTTTTGGCCTAATTTGTGATTTAACTTTTTAATGGAAAATATGAATCCAATTTGGCCCTGTGGCCGTGACGTTTATCTACACCAATTCAATTCTTAAAATAAAACAAATTGTGCCAACATTACCAATGTTGTTCAGAAAGTTTTATTCAAAAACTTGCAAAAGAATATACAAGGTTTAGAAATAAATTTAGAAATAAATTTCTGATTTTGAATTGCACTTTAAAATTAATACTGTTCTAATTATATTTGATTATAATTATTTTTGTACAAGAATAAACATTCACACATTTCATAAATATATTGAATTTGTTTAAATTCATTTTTGAGAATCTGTATTAAAATTCCAAAAAATTTATTTACATAATAAAATGTTTCACCAGAAATTGCTAATTTTATGTTTTGTTTGTTTTTTAAATTAATCAAAAGCAAAACACAAAATACAAACAAACAAATGAGTAAGCAACCAATCTTTGACTTATATCCTCTCAAAAATATTTGTTCTGAGCCTTGATTGACCACTCAGTGTCAATTACATAATTAGTTTGACTAATTCTAATGACAACGGAGTACCATGGCAGAGTGGTCTAGTGCATCAGACTTGTGTTCTGATGGCCAAGTCGTCAAAATGTGGGTTTGAATCCTGGCCAGACTATGGTATTTGTGTCCTTGAGCAAGACACTGTGTCCTTGAGCAAGTGCTTCTCTTCACCCAGGGGTATAAATGGGTACCTGTGAGAGTAGAGGTTGATATTGTGGTTGAAAAAAGCTTCTGATGCCCTACGGTAGCTCAGGGCTGTATACTCCCCAGGGAGCTGAGAAAGATTAAGTATTGAAATTGGCCCAATGACCAGGGATGTAAAAGCATCTTATTTACTGGTAAAGACAACATATATGTCATCTTTTATTGATAATCTGTCAAACGAAATAGGCATGTGGAAAATGAGTGGTAATCGGAAAAAGCTGAATTTTTGCCAGTGGTGGCCATTGGCAGAAACCTGCCTAATGGTCATACACATGCCCCTGTTTTATCACTTTGGGTTCACCTTTTTTTTTTTTTTTCTTCCTTTTTTTAATGCATATATTCCCTGCTCTTGTACAAAGCTAAAAGCCACTCAATGTACAAGGCTACAATAGAAGAAAAATACATAAAAAGTAAATAGACTCAGAGGAGCTGAATGTGGGAATTGAGATTCCTCTTGAAACAGGATAGATCATAGGATGAAGGGAAACAAGCACCAGGCAAGAAATTCCAAAGACATGCAGCATGTGGAAAAAAGCTATTAGTATACCTTTTTGTTCTAGGTATAGCTGAAAATAAGGGGATTCACTTGAAGAAGTCGGGGGTATAGGGTTGCATGATTGGTCAAATTGCCACTTCATGCCCAGCTCCTATTGGTTAGAGTGGACAAACGAGGCAAACATGCTGTCTGGGTCGGCTAGGAGATTTTCAGGTGTGTCGTGCTCTATGACCTCGCCCTGGCTCAAGGTCAAGATGGTGTCAGAGTTCAAGATGGTCGCCACACGATGCTGTAATTAAAATTGAACTATTACTGAAACAGATGGATATTCATAGGTGCATTGCACTTAATAACAATTTTAGAATCACAATTAAAATTACAGAGACAAAGTGGAAAAATGTGAAAAATGGACAAATTAATTTTGATGAATTCTACTTATTGAGTAATAACTGTGTAGTGAATTGAACAATAACAGATGCATACTTAAGCAAAGACCGTTGCAGTGATACTGTGTGAAAATTCTCTTTTGAGAAGTATTTAGTTCTGAAAAGAACTGGTGGGTTATGAAATATACTTACTGCAATGGTAAGAACTGTTTTGTTGGCAAAAGCCGTAGCTACAACATCTTGGAGAATTCGATCCTAGTGAGATGCAAGGAAAAAATAACAATTAGATTGGTGGTGTAACAGATAATAATAATAATAATAATAATAATGAACATTTGTAATGCGCCGGTATCCGTCAAAAGAGACGCCCATGCATGGCGCAGTGACACATCAGTGTAAACAAGAAAACAAAATACATGGAAAGAACAATGCAATATAAAATTACAAGGAACAATGGTTGTAAAAAAGGCCAACTGGCCCTGGTCAGACTATGTATATATTCTGTTTATTTTTGCTGTTTTCATTGGTCATTTTCCTTTAAATCACAAATTGCTCATTTCCTTATATGTAAATTTGTTTGTAAATTTCCTTAAAATGTGCTATACTGTTAATGTGAATAATCCTCAATTTCTATATATATACTACTCAAAACAATTTAGGGAACACCGGATTTTTAACATCAAATAGGTTTGAAATGTTCCATGAACCGGGATTTTCATTTGCAACCCCCTCTCTCTTTCAGTAGTCATGTCATGAAATGTGTAATCACTACATGCATCCTTTATCATCTGTTTCATTGTGCAGTTGTTTCTCATCAATTCTGTGAAACATTGTGTTTATCTGAAATAAATGATCTTGCTTTAACTGAGATTATTCCGGTGTTCCCTAAATTGTTTTGAGTAGTATATAGATATATATTTTTAAATTATTGCTACGTTTTTGAACATTTCTGTTTATATAAATTTATATGTAAATCTTGATGTAATTCAGCCCCTGTGCTGCCATATCATTTTTACCTTTGAACAAAAAACCATTTATAATAATAATAAAAAGGAAGTGAATTATTTTCAAATGACATATTTCGCAAAGAGATTCATCTTGGCATTGTTAAACAGTCAACAGAAACAAACCAACAAACGAGGAATCCTGTTGAGGTGACAAAGCGTGGCTTTATATGGAGGATTTCATCCACCTATAACGGGCTCCATGAGACTTGTGATGTGTTCGGGGCTCCATCTCTTAATTCTTTCCGTACTCAGGTTTTCCGTGCCTTAGCCAGTACCAGTAACTGATATGTATTTGAGTGTCTTAAAATTTTTGCATTCTATTGTTATGTAATTTCTAATTCATTGTTTTTATATTTATATTTATATTTTTATTTATCATTTCCTGTAATTGGCGGCTCGTCCGCCAATAAATAAATAAATAAACAAACATTTCACACCCAAACAAACAAACAAACAAACACCCCAACACCCCAACAACCTAACAAACAAACAAACAAACAAACAGACAAACAAAACCAACAAATAATCGACACCTCTACAGTTTCCTTGTCACTAAAGAAGTGGCTTTATTCATAATGAGTTGAAGACTGTTGCATAAGTGTAAGGACACAATACTGACTAACTTTAATGGTGCACAAAATGATCTTGATTTTCTTAAATAATTTGACTATTCTGAACTGTTTTTTATTTTAGATAATATTTGTATATATGTTTAAGAGACAAATAAAGATAAAATAAAGTGTGAATACGTGTTGTGTCACTTTTAATTCACGTTTACAAACCGATTTTATTGCCAAAATGGCGTCTAAAACCGGGACATTAATTGAACAAAAGTTCATCAAATCAAATACTTTACGTATCCCTTACTTATTTTCCTCACGATGTGCATATAACTTGAGTAACTTAATGAAGAAATAAACTGGCTCCTAAAAAAAAAAAAAAAAAAAAAAAAAGATTTCACGAACCTCAAAAATGATCGCTAAATCTGTGTTCACGTTAGTTACACATCGTGTCCGCCAAATCATACGATGTTAAAACGGCCAGATATTTTTTTTACAAAACTCATCCTTACCAAACTAAGCCATTTTTTATTGGGAATAAGCTACATAATCATGGTGTAAACATTTTTTTGCTTTGACTTTTATTGTTGGGTACTAGACTGAAAAGTGGACACCATGTAACTTACGTTAACTTTCACACGCCAATCGAGAAAATACAACAGGGAGGAAAATCTACTTGGCACATTATCTCTCCAATGCTATTTTCAAGTACAAGGGTGTCCATTCTCATGACTTCCAAGTAAATTACAACTTTCCACCAATATTTTTGTTCACCCCCTGTGTCCCATTTTTGTCAGCCAGTATTGTGTCCTTACACATAAGTACACGTAGGAAAAAGCCAGACAAAAGAACATGAGACAAACAAACAAACAGACAAATCAACCAACGAACCATGGACACATGTATAGGTAAAACTTGTAGCTTTGCATGGTGAGGATGATAAGTAAGACTAATTGCGGTGACACCATGTGGAATCTCAATTGAGTAGTAATTAGTTCTGAAAAGAACTGGTGGTACAACTCGACGTTTCGACTTTCGATCAGTATGCTCTGATCGTCCTCAGGAGAATGCCGGACTCTGGAAAATGCTGCTGCTTAAGTAGACTGCTGGAGGATCATCCCATGAATGGATGCTGGAGGGTTAGTTCGTTGAGGCGCGCAGGTGGGAACTGTTGAGACTAGGATCCTAGGGGTTGGGGGAGAGGAGTGTGTGCTCACTGAACTGAATCAGTTGTTGACAAGCACAGGGGGACGGAGGGTGGTTGACTTAGGATATAGGAGATCCCTCAGTCTGGGGTGGGTTATGGACTTTGGATATAGAAGATCCTTCAGTCTGTAGTAGTGGTCGCCAAATGGATGCTGGAGGATTAGTTCATTGAGGCGCGCAGGCGGGAACTGTTGAGACTAGGATCCTAGGGGTTGGAGGGAGAGGAGTGTGTGCTCACTGAACTGAATCAGATGTTGACAAGCACAGGGGGAAGGAGGGTGGTTGACTTAGGATATAGGATATTATATAGCATAAGTACACGTAGGAAAAAGCCAGACAAAAGAGCATGAGACAAACAAACAGACAAATCAACCAATGAACCATGGACACCTGTACAGACAAAAGAGTATATGGAAATAAACAAACAGACAAATCAACCAACAAACCGTACAGTTTCTACATCAATAGAAGCTGTGGCTTCATCCATGACGAGTATATGAGCATTGCGTAAAAAGGCACAGGCCAGACAAAAGAGGAAACAAACAAACAAACAAATCAACCAACAAACCGTACAGTTTCTACATCAATAGAAGCTGTGGCTTCATCCATGATGAGTATATGAGCATTGCGTAAGAATTGATGGGCGAGACAAAAGAGGAAACAAACAAACAAACAAATCAACCAACAAACCGTACAGTTTCTACATCAATAGAAGCTGTGGCTTCATCCATGATGAGTATATGAGCATTGCGTAAGAAGGCACGGGCCAGACAAAAGAGGAAACAAACAAACAAACAAATCAACCAACAAACCGTACAGTTTCTACATCAATAGAAGCTGTGGCTTCATCCATGATGAGTATATGAGCATTGCGTAAGAATTGATGGGCCAGACAAAAGAGGAAACAAACAAACAAACAAATCAACCAACAAACCGTACAGTTTCTACATCAATAGAAGCTGTGGCTTCATCCATGACGAGTATATGAGCATTGCGTAAGAATTGATGGGCCAGACAAAAGAGGAAACAAACAAACAAACAAATCAACCAACAAACCGTACAGTTTCTACATCAATAGAAGCTGTGGCTTCATCCATGACGAGTATATGAGCATTGCGTAAGAAGGCAAGGGCCAGACAAAAGAGGAAACAAACAAACAAACAAATCAACCTACAAACCGTAGTTTCTACATCAATAGAAGCTGTGGCTTCATCCATGACGAGTATATGAGCATTGCGTAAGAAGGCAAGGGCCAGACAAAAGAGGAAACAAACAAACAAACAAATCAACCAACAAACCGTACAGTTTCTACATCAATAGAAGCTGTGGCTTCATCCATGACGAGTATATGAGCATTGCGTAAGAAGGCACGGGCCAGACAAAAGAGTTGACGCTGTCCAACGCTGTAATTCTCTCCTCCCTCTGACACTTGCGAATCTATAAATAATTAAATAATCATCATCAATATTTCAATATTAGGCCAAAAATAAAAAAAAGTCTCTGGTTTCTGGTCTCCGTGCGCATCGCCCTCAGACCCACGTGTCAGCATTTTAATTTAATTTTTTTTTTGCTGTGAAACTATGTCCAATTGCAGCCACTTGCTGGATCGATTGGAATTCTGCTGTGCTGTGTTTTAAATGACTTTTTCACATAGGGGTATGAACGTTTGCCCGATTTGTGAGGCCTCTCTTAGCCACCATACTTTTTATATGGGAAATTTGGTCCCCGCGTATACAATGTTTCACATATTTCCCCATTAGCAAAAAAAAAAAAAGATCGCCGAAAAAAAAAAACCATGTCACCGCACCGATTTTGCAAGCCGACTGATGACCAGAAACTGGAGACTTTTTTGCCTTATCTGTACTGTTTTCTCAATGCAAGGCCATTTTACAGGGATGTGTCTGGCTGGTGGAAATTAAAATCATTGAATTCATTTTTTTAAATCACTGAAATCCCTGAACCACGTCCTCACTTAGCCATAAGTTGAGGAACGAGTTGCCTGATATTAGTTCTCCTCTGAACCATAATCTCACATAGCGACAGTTAAGATACGAGTTGCCCAATATTGGTTCTCCCCTGAACCATAATCTCACTGAGTGACAGTTGAGATACGAGTTGAGCGATAAGATTCTTTTCAGAACCTGTTACCTCACTTAGCAATAGTTGAGATAAACACATGGTGTTAGCACAAACCGAAATGATATCAATACTCCACCATGCAAAGCCTTAAATCTTACAGTTAATTACTGGATTTAAAATGGCATTTTGTGTATATTGAAGGAGAATTGATATGATTCTTTGTTTGAAAAATGGAAAGAAAAACCAAATGAAATCTGTAAAAAACAGTGTCATAATTTGACATTGACACACCCTAATAAGTTTTTAATGGCTTAAGAAATAATTAAAAATAAAAAACCTTATAATCAGCAACTTAACATTGTAGATTTGTATTAATTATAATCATGATAAAAAAAGTCAGAGATATATTTATATACCAAGTTTGCCTTCCATCTGCATGACAAGATCCTTCAGCTGTGAGATCTCAAGTGCATGCCATAACTCCTGCTCCGTCCGTCTGTATTCAGGATCAAGATTCATCCTGCCAAACATTAGATACAATAAATCACTTAAGAATCAGGGTTCATTTATTTATTTATTTCAAATCTTATGGAGATAACCCAACTTTAGCTCTCTTTAAATGTAGCAATTGTGTCTGCTCCTTCAGGTCATATCCAGGGCTAAGGCTGCACGCCAAGCGACCCCATCCTGCCGAGTGTGTGAAAGCAGATTCAGATGCCATTGCTGCTCATGGTAGCCAAAGGGACCATTGCACTGATGAGGAGGTTGTTGTGATTTTAGCATACGCTGAAGCGGAGTTTCCTTATGAAAATTGTTTTATTGACCATGCAGGCCCTCCACGTGGCCTTTCTTAGATGGACCTGTCAGTCCATAAAAAGGCAGAGACATAAGCCAATCCAGTAGGGTCTGTCCAGGGTAAAGCAAACGTTATACGACATAAAACACAATAAAGGGGGCCACTTTGCATCCGTCACGTTAGCAGTTTTTCCAATGGTTGTTATTTAATTTTAAGTACCCGAAACCGACCAAAAAGTGTTTCAACATGTGAATGGACATGCAGGCTTATACTAGAACTAATTTGAGTTGATTTATTTTATTTTTTTATTTTTTTATTTATTTTTTTACCCTCAAATTTCCATAAAAATTGGACGGAAAAAGTTACCTCACTTTTCCGTCCATTTGTTGATGGAAATTTTAGGCTAATTAAAAAAATAATAGTAATAATCAACTCAAATTATCTTCAGGATAAGCATGCATGTCTATTCAAATGTTGAAATTCTTTTTGGGTGGTTTCAGATATTAAAAAAAAAATTACAACCATAAGAAAAACTGCTAATGTGACGGTAGGAAAGTGGCCCCCTTTATTGTGTTTTATGTTATACAAACTATCATCAACAAGATGTACCATCACAGACCTCTGCTTAGTGTTGGGGTACCATGAGGAAAACTTGGGGAGGGGGACCTTAAAACAAAATTTGATCTTGCCGTTGTGACATGTTGAATAATTAGGTAAGAGTCTTAATTAGTTTCAACCATTGAACTATATACTTATTTATTTTGTAGGCGAAAAAATTTCAGTTGTGCATTTTTTTTCTGTTGAATACTATAAGATTTAACAGAACTCCTTGTAATCCCAATGGTTCCCTGAACCACATTCTCAATTAGCGACAGTTGAGAAACGAGTTGCCCGATGTTGGTTCTCCCCTAGTATTTTTGGAATCTTTTTGAAAAGCTTCAGGCTCAATGGAATCATGTCTGGGTATGGAATATGACCTTTGACCTAACCTGATGGTTCCATCAAAGAGCACTGGATCCTGTGGAATGATGGCTAGACGTTGTCTTAGAGTCGTTAATGGTACACTGGCTATATCGATATCATCAATCACAATACGACCTGTGGGTATTTATATTGGTTTTCATATTTAAGAAATATCATGTTTGACATGTTTGACAACAACTAATTACTAGAATGAGTTTCTAATATTAAATGATAACTTCTTTGAATACTGAAATCTTGTCATAGTATAACTAGATTTAAGTCGATGCTTAAAACTCATCTTATGTCACAATTCTTCAAAGATGATGTATATTTGTAATTGCATTGTAGGTACATGTATCTCAGTACATAATTTTTCCCTATGCTATCATTGTATATTGTTTGTATTCATGTTTTTCTTTGTTTCCGCGCCTTGAGCGCCCAGCAGGGTGGATATGTGCGCGCTACAAATTTTTATTATTATTATTATTATTATTATTATTATTATTATTATTATTATTATTATTATTATTATTAATTAAAACAGAAAAACTGTTTTTGAAAACAGAAAATGTATTACTCAGTCACAGGGCTGTGCATTTTCGGATATTTTTGGAACCGGATACCCGAAATCAGGAAACTTCGGATACCCGGATAACCGTTTTCTTTTTTGTTGAAAGCATGCCTCCGGTGGTGTACAAATACATGTACTGTAAATGGTAACAAATTGACTTTTATAATACAGAGGATACCATACTTAAATCAATCTTTAAGATAATTGTCTGTAAAAGTGTAAACATTACATTGTTCAAGAGTCACAGATTTCTGTTCACTCCGCTCAAATGTTCAGCGGAAAATTTTAAAAAGTCGTTTACGGGTAATTGGAACCGAAAAATGGAACCGGGTAATGACCGTTTCGGTCGGGTATCCGGATACCCGGATACCGGGCACAACCCTAATTACTCATTGATAGTATGGAAGTCAATGATCTTTGAATTGAAATGAATTGAAATTGAGCAGCTGCATAAAGGTGTGAAAAACTAACATAGGCCTATATTGTGATTTTTAAAAGTTTTAAAAATAATTTGGAACATTTAAATAAATAAAATGATCATACCTCTGTATGTGTCTATGATGCGGAAGAGGGCTAAAGTTAGAGATGATTTACCGCTTCCAGTACGACCACAAATACCAACCTAGAGAAATCGCAGAGTGGAAGACGGAAGAAGGGTGATTCCATATTGGGTAATAATAATAATAATAATAATGTGTGGACTTATATAGCGCACGTATCCACCAACTAAGTGGTGCTCAAGGCGCATTATATTATTACCCCTGCTCATAAGGCTCATAAATCATTCCTGAAACCATCTCAGCTCCCTGGGGAGTATACAGCTCAATTGCTGCCATTACAGCGCATATAGGGCTAATCAACCAACTCTGCCCTCACAGGTACCCATTTAACCCCTGGGTGGAGAGAAGCAATTATGGTTAAGTGTCTTGCTCAAGGACACAAGTGTCACAGCCGGGACCCGAACCCACTCTGCTGCCAACACCAGAACCCGAGTCCGGCAAGCTAGACCGCCCGGCCACGACACTCCACAGGTGTTTAGAAATAAGAAGAAGATAAAAGAATCATGAGAGAAGAATATCAGTAAGACAATGATAATTTGATTTGATTGCTTAAGCAACATCCAAACCATAAGCCAGTTTATACACACTTTTGGTAAAATGAAATTATTTAACTTTTCTTAAAAATGACAGCACCTCAGACAAAATTATTTTTAGGGAAGATTAATTCCATCGTCAATCTATTTAGACAAACTTAATTATTAGAAATCGCCCAAAAAATCTCTGGTTTCTGGTCTCCACGCGTCGCCTCAGACCTGCACATCAGCATTTTTAGTTTTCTTTTTTTTTGCTATGAAACAATGTCCAATTGCAGCCAAAATTGCTGGATCGATTGGATTTCTGCCGCGCTGTGTTTTAAATGACTTTTTCACATAGGGGTATGAATGTTTGCCCGATTTGTGAGGCCTCTCTTAGCCACCATACCTTGTGTATGGGGAATTTTGTCTGGTTCCAATAACCGCGTACACATGTATCACGTCTTTTACTGCTTGGCAAAAAAAAAAGATTACCCAAACCAGAAAAAAACATGCATCACTGCACCGATTTTGAAGCCGACCTATGACCAGAAACCAGACTTTTTTGGGGGCCTTATATTCCTCCTGACCCAATCTTACCTTCTTCCCTGGTTCTATTTCAACAGTTACATCTCTGAGTACAGCATCAAGTTCCTCAGCATACCTTACTGAGATATTCTGGATAGAGATTGCTCCTTTTGATGGCCAATCAGATGGTGGCTCAATCCCTACAAAGTTTGAAAGAAAGGTAACATTGGTAATTAGCAGATTATTAGTTGACAACTTTCTTGGTGTGAAGCTGATACACGTATCAATCATGCTGAGACATTATTTCATCTGAAATTTGAGAGAAAACAGGAATTAATATGTCAAAAATACAAAAACTTGCCAGACGACAACTTTTTTTGAAAACATAATAACAGACAAATATATTTAACCTTTTTTCATTGTTTCTCACAAATGTGAATACTTATTGTAATGAAATTATTACATGTAAGTTTGTTGGTATATTTCTTGAAATCTAGAGGATTAATTGAAATGAATATGTTATCAAGTATTGATATTGTTACTGTCCCTTTAAACAAAGTAACAGAGTGTCAAAACAAAAAAGAAGTCTATTAATAACAGGTGTGTGATTTGATGAAAGTAAAAAATCCTGAAATGGGTAGCAGGCCTGGGTCTACCTTTGGTCTAGAGGACAAAGCCCCCCTGAACCTCCTGGATGTTTAATTTTTTACAGACTCTCGACATCCCCCACAAACAAGAATCGAGGTTTGGACAGAATACAGGCTACTTCTTTCTTTCCTTGGTGGCTACTTCTCTTCTTTCAAGAAATTTGTGAGGCAAAGGCCGGGAGATTTGTAAAAAAAATCCTGAAATCAGGAAAATTCCTGAGAAATCAGTCCTTATATAAACCTCCCCCACTTTGCAGCACTTTTTCTCCCACCCCACTGCAATTTTTTTTCCCTGGGTGGGGGGGGGGGGGGCTGGTGCTGCCACAGATTATTGGAAGGATGAGATAAATACCTTCATAACATTCTGTTTTTAGAATCGTGTAATGTTTGACTCGTTCCACTGCGTTCATCTGCATCTCGGTTTCAGCCAAGAATCGGACCAGCTGCTGTAGATACACCGACACCTATCCAACATAATTCATCCATCATTACATATTACAAATGTTGTCAAAAGTTTCTAAATTTCCAATTCTAATGACATCCCTTAAACCCCACCCCATCATTACCCCTCCACCTGTCAAGTAATTTTTAAAACATTGGATTCAAAATAAATAAATAAATATATTTCATGAACAATTTTTGAACATTTTAGATTTTTTTTTTGAAAATCTTTAAACATTTATGGGTATTTAGGAAGTTTTGATATTTTGGGCCAATTTTGGGGAAAAATTTGAGAACTTGATAAATTATTTGGAAAATTATCAACATTTGAAAACAAAGGTAGGCCCACCAAGGAGTTTATTCAATGTTTTGATTAACAGGGTCCAAAAGTTTTTAAATTAATTAATTAATTAATTAATTAGTTAATTAATTAATTAGTTAATTAGTTAATTAATTAGTTAATTGGTTAATTAATTAATTGGTTAATTGGTTGGTTGGTTGGTTGGTTGGTTGGTTGGTTGGTTGGTTGTTTGTTTGTTTGTTTGTTTGTTGGGGTGTTTGTTTGTTTGTTTATTTATTTATTTATTTATTTATTATTTTTTTCTTTTTTTGGGGGAAGGGCTCACTCTTCATTCACTTTTGGCATTATTTGGAAAGTAAGCTTGAGAATACACCCTACTCTTGCAGATTATTCTGTGACAATATTTTGTGTTTTTCGATTTTTTGGAACACTGCTATTTTACTTGAAGAAAGGAAAACAAATGATGTAAAATTATACATTTCTCAAAATAATCGTGAGAAGCAAATATGTCAAAAAAATTGATTACGGGTCTCCGGTTATATTCATTAGTACTGTTTAATCAGGCTTCCAATATTTATTTTATGAAATATCTCACTATAAAGTATTTATTTTCCTTTCGAAAAGGATATGACCAATGCTCCGAAGAAATCGCCTGTAAAATAAAGAATTACACAGCATTACATATTTAAACTCACCATCAGTGCATAGCTTATACCAAGACCCACTAGGCTAGAGTCTATGGATCCATAGATGGATCCCAACACGGTCGTAAGTCCAGATAAGAATTACACAGCATTACATATTTAAACTCACCATCAGTGCATAGCTTATACCAAGACCCACTAGACTAGAGTCTATGGATCCATAGATGGATCCCAACACGGTCGTAAGTCCAGATACGAGTACCACAAATGCACCCACTAAATCCTGTAAGAAAAAGGAATTAAAATTGGCTGCTGAAACAAAAGTTGTTAATCTGTATGATTGTAATCAATAGTAAGGGAGCATCTTAAACAATCAGAACACTTCTGTTCCTTTTGTGAACACATTGTGTTCCTCAGAAAGGAACATTCAGTGTAGATTGGAACAAAACAACAGCATGCAGAACTAATAATTATAATAATCTGCCATCTAATCAATCTAACAACAAATTAATTGAAATTAAAAACAGATAGCGATTGTTAGGTCCAGAGATTAGCACCACAAAGCAATGGAGCACCCACTAAAGCAAAAAGCGATGAAAACTAACAATTTTACAACAATCTGTCAAACCTGTAAATGTTTCCGCGTGATTTATATGCTCAGTCCGACAACAAAATATATCACAGAATGAATTATCTTATTTCTTTTGAAAGTTTCACAGAGATTGTCTCTTGCATTGGAATATTAAATAATTTTATTTATTTATTTGTTGCCTCTACTGTTGTGATATTGTGATATCGAGTCATTTTGCCTCGAATCCGAGACAATAAACCACAAGTCTGAGTCCAAGTCCCACGTGTCGAGTCTGAGTAATTGTTTATGGTGACTCAAGTCCGAGTCAACAAAAATTTTACTTGAGTCATACTCGAGTCTGGACAGAATCACAACTCATTCAAGTCTGTCAAATATACATTTAAATTTTTTTATATATTTTTTTTATAATTTTGTTTTTCGGGGAGGGATGAGGGTTTGAGGAGGGGTTAGACAACACTTTGGGTATGATATTGAATAACTTACCAGCCTGACAGCTAACCATCTCATGCATGCCTGTAGATACAGATATGGTGTGTTATTGGCGGATACACGCTCCACGATGCCATCAAAGAATGACTGCTGCTTGCTGTAGTAAGAGAAACAATGGGGTTTGTGACAATGGTTCTTCATTAACCCTAACCATCCATCAAAATCCTCCAAGGGGCACTTTTTTGTAAAAATTCAGCACTGTTGGAAACTGGTACTTTCACCTCTTCAAATGGCACAAAATTACTACCTGGCAAGAAGTACAGGCCATAAGTGCTGAATATGAAAGATCAACAAAGACAGACCTAAGGACATGTTTCCAAAAGTGCACTGATGGATTTTGGAGGATTCAGGAAGGTTCCTAGCCAGAATAACTAGGGGGTTAGGGTTAATTACCAAATGGTCAAATTTAAACTTTCAACTAAATTAGTATCAAGCTGATGATGGTGTCAATCTTTCATCAAAATAGTTTTTATGGAAAAAATGTGATGTGATCTGGGAAAACCCATCGGATGTTGGCGAACTTGTTTTGAAGATAAATCATTTTCTCACGAAAGTGATCAAATGCGTTATGCGCAACTTACTATACGGATCGGGTTTTCTCAATGGGCATGCATATTGTTGTGCACTCGTTAGCCAGCGGCAGGCAGCGGCAGGCTTATGGGCTATTTTCCACGTCAAGCCTTTTATATGCCCAGGGTGGATCATGGTACAGCCAATCAGGGGCGTAGGCGGGAAGTTTCCCGCTTTTAGGCCTCCACCAATAGTTTGTCTGGTGGCAAACTTTGGTGGAGGTTTTTAGCCAATCAGGTTGCGCGCTGTAAAGGTTGGCGCTTGGTGTCAAGCAACCAGCGCGGTTTGGGGCATTCTTGTCACAGCTCCTTGTTTATTAACAAGTCCGTGGAGTTTTTAGGTTAGCGGTTTATGATGCTATTTATTGTGAGTTTGAGTATAATGGCAAAATAGTCCCCCAATTTTTGTTGTTGACAATTTGAGTTTTTGTTACCATTTTAATTGTTAATCTAAATGATCATTCTTGAAAATATTAAATAAAAATTCAATCATTTTATATGTAAAAACATAGTTTTATGATGACAGATAATTAAAAAGCCATCTTTGTTTTTCGTTTCCGCATTGTTTTTTAAGGACAGCGGCGGCTATAACTTCCCGAGAGCATAACTCAAGTTTATATAGACAACCTAGAATCATGAATAAAACAGTTTTGAAAACAGCACAGTGTCCTCGTTAATTTGATGTATATAACACAAAAATGACAAATTTCACCATGTGAAGGGTTTTCCTAGATCACATCACAAATGTAATTATTCTTTCCAAAATTCCACGAAAAAATTAATACAAAGAAATCTTGCTGCTTTTTCACTATTTTCTTGTGAACAACACAACGTAGTTAATTGACACTTTTACAGATTGGTTGTTCAATGTAGAGTAAAAATTCTTAATGAAGCATTTTCGTCAACATTACTAATGTTTTCCTTTACAGTTAGGAGGGCATGATGTTTTACTCTGAGAAGAAGTTTACTCAGGGTTTATCTGCTTTGAAACATTTTTCTAATGTCACTCAATTGTTCGAAGTGTAGATTATTTTTACGAATCTAAAGTTAACTGTAGAAACTACAGTATGATGTCTACGAGTGTCGTGGAGTGTCGTGGCCGAGCGGTCTAGCTTACCGGACTCAAGTTCTGGTGTTAGTAGCAGAATGTGGGTTCAAAACCCGGCCGTGACACTTGTGTCCTTGAGCAAGACACTTAACCATAATTGCTTCTCTCCACCCAGGGGTTAAATGGGTACCTGTGAGGGCAGAGTTGGTTGATTAGCCCTATATGCGCTGTAATGGCAGCAATTGAGCTGTATACTCCCCAGGGAGCTGAGATGGTTTCAGGAATGATTTATGAGCCTTATGAGCAGGGGTAATAATATAATGGGCCTTGAGCACCACTCAGTTGGTGGATACGTGCACTATATAAGTCCACACATTATTATTATTATTACGACTCTAGAGTCACTGTTGATTTATAAAAAAAACCTCTGAACCTTTTATTGAGCGCACCAGAGGCAGTTAAGGCATCATGCTATGCTTATTCAGTAAGTCAGTACAATAGAACTAATTTAAATAATCCTTAGTTTTGTATAAAATAGTTTGAGAATAGACTCGGAACTGTAGGTTCATGCTAGAATGGACTCAACTTCACCATGTCCATTCTTAGCATGACCCTAGAAATCCTTGTCCATTTTTCTTGACTTCTGTTGATCTTCTGTTGATCTTAGGCCTACTATTCTACATTATTACACAGGATTGTAGATTTAAGACCATTGCAACTAAAGGGAAAAAAACAAGCCAGAAAAATAATCTTAAAAACCCACCGATATGCTCTGATTGTTGACAATCCGCCAAGGGTTTCAGAAAAGAAGGCAAAGATGGGAGACTTTGAGATACTGTCTAACCTCTGAAGCTCTCTGAATCAGACAAACAAAACCAGGTTATTGAATGACAGGCAGAATTACAGCATCTATGGTCAGTGGTCAGTGAATATAAGTTAAAAAACACATGAATAAAAATGTATAAGCAAGTGCATACTACAATGCATAACTGATTCTCAATAATTGAAGACTGAAGTTAAATATTTCCCTGTAAGACAAATATTACGTTGGGAATTTATTTGACAAATATTTACTTGAATGATATCACCTCAGACAGAAACACTGTTAGACAAATTAGAGACAAACAAACAGACTTTGTGAATAAGTTCATCGTTAGACAAATTAGAGACAAACAAACAGACTTTGTGAATAAGTTCATTGTTAGACAAATTAGAGACAGACAAACAGACTTTGTGAATAAGTTCATTGTTAGACAAATTAGAGACAGACAAACGGACTTTGTGAATAAGTTCATTGTTAGACAAATTAGAGACAGACAAACGGACTTTGTGAATAAGTTCATTGTTAGACAAATTAGAGACAGACAAAGGGACTTTGTGAATAAGTTCATTGTTAGACAAATTAGAGACAAACAAACGGACTTTGTGAATAAGTTCATTGTTAGACAAATTAGAGACAAACAAACAGACTTTGTGAATAAGTTCATTGTTAGACAAATTAGAGACAGACAAACGGACTTTGTGAATAAGTTCATTGTTAGACAAATTAGAGACAGACAAACGGACTTTGTGAATAAGTTCATTGTTAGACAAATTAGAGACAGACAAACGGACTTTGTGAATAAGTTCATTGTTAGACAAATTAGAGACAGACAAATGGACTTTGTGAATAAGTTCATTGTTAGACAAATTAGAGACAGACAAACGGACTTTGTGAATAAGTTCATTGTTAGACAAATTAGAGACAGACAAACGGACTTTGTGAATAAGTTCATTGTTAGACAAATTACAGACAGACAAACGGACTTTGTGAATGAGTTCATTGTTAGACAAATTAGAGACAGACAAACGGACTTTGTGAATGAGTT
This sequence comes from Zoroaster sp. YZ-2022, assembly GCA_029582265.1. NCBI lineage: Eukaryota > Metazoa > Echinodermata > Asteroidea > Forcipulatida > Zoroasteridae > Zoroaster > Zoroaster sp. YZ-2022. Next base: position 35,811,896 of record CM055829.1, on the reverse strand, counting down.
CATTGTTAGACAAATTAGAGACAAACAAACGGACTTTGTGAATAAGTTCATTTAAAAAGTTACCTGGAGGTGGTGATATAAATTTTCTGGGCTAAGTAGTAGAAGAATAGAAGAGGTAGGATGATGGCTAGGAAGATTGGGTTGATGAATGTATTGATGACCAAGGCAGCTATGATTCCCATCGCGAAGAACAAGATGGCATCGTAAGATAACGTCAATTTCTGAAAGAAATATAATGATTAAGTGGTTTATCCAACATACTTAAAACGATTACCGGTACCAATCCGATTACCAGTCCTAACCAGATCCTGTTTTAAGGGACAGTATCCTCACAATCAGAGCAGGTTATTAATCACATGTTATTTTCACAGATCCATTTTTTAAAAACAATTCCTGAAGTGAAGTGAATTTTCTTACCATATCTATAATTTGTGTGTCTGCTGAAAATCTGTTGATGATGCGACCAATGGGAGTTGTGTCAAAGAATCTGATAAACAGAAAGGAAAAACTATTTGATTTTGAAATAAATTTACTTTAGTGATCCATTTCATCTTCTATTTCATCCTAACTCCCTTAATACTGATCCTTGTATCAGGTTGGAGTAACGGTACTATGGCCAGGGATGATACCATGAGAAAATGAAAAGGTAGGAAAAATGTTTGCCATTATCATTAAGCATATACTAGCCTATAGCGGTTTACCTCTATAGCCATGTATAGCAAGGAAACTGATTTTTTATCTTGGTATTTACAATAAAATGATACACAAGGAAAGTTTCCATGGTCTGAAGTTAGTCGTAACCCGGTTTCATGGTATGATTTTCAAAATCAAAAGGTAGGATTTCCTACAAAAGTAGGAAAAATATCATGCCTGACTATGGCCCACCATAATTACATTTTCGTATATTTTTACTGAAAAACCATGCTTCTCAATACTATTTTAATAAACATGTAATTTTTAAGTCTTTGTTATCGTTTCCTGAATTAAAATAGCAATGTTTCCGTTTAATGAGAAATTTTTTGGCAACTGCCATAAAAATAGTGATAAACACAGGCAGTACATCTTCAAAAAGACTTACCGCATTGGCATATGAATAATGTTTCGTAGCATAAGGGTAAATAACTTTCTGGCAGCTATGAGCAGTCCAATAACTGTTGTTAATGTTGTGATGAATGAGTTGATTACCCCAGCGACTGATATGGCTGCGTAGATCTGGATATAGTAGTTGGTGTCCGTTTCCTGGGATTTGAAAATCATATAATTATAAAATGCCTCTTTTAGATAATGTGTTACAATAGTAAATAATCACAGGTTCATCTGGGTTCATCTGGGTTCATCTGGGTTTAAAAAAATCAACACTGGTGGCAATGCTTCTGAATAATAACATGTATAGTACTGAAGATTTGTTATAATTTAAAAAAATTACTAGATTTCAAATACAGAGAAAAGATGCAATATGGCCGTTTTACTGACCAAGTTGCTAAATATTGTGGCTTATGATGCTCTTGGCAATATATTTAGTTTTCTCTTTTGTAATTTATTTTATTTATTTATTTATTTTTTGGTGACAGGGCTTTGGAAAATATTTTGTTTGGGGGGAGGGTTCCATGGCTTATGATGCTCATGACAATATATACATATATATATATATATTTTTAAAAACTTATTATTTTAATTCTTTTTTTGGGGGGGAAAACATTTTATTTAATTTTTAATTTAATAAAAACAAAAATTGGGGGGGGGGGGGTGCTGGGGATATGGTCCCATTTGAGCGCTTCTACAAAACTGATGTAATTTCCAAAACTGATGTAATCTGTAAAAAAGGACACGTCCATAATTTCTTACATTTCCTTGAATCAATCCCGCCTCTGACCACTCAGACAGCCAATAGTTGCTCCCAGCGATGATACCGGCTTGCATGGGGTATACTAACATGATGAGGAAGGCTACTGGGAGACCAATGGCTTTGGCGTAGAAGAAGTAGACTTTTAACGACACAGAACCTCGTTCTAATTCTTCAGTGGCCATCAGGCGACCCTTTTCATCTGGAATACAGAAAATAATAAAACAGTGGTAGAACTGAAGGACATGAAAAAACATTGATTTGATTTTACATAATTTATAAATTTTATTCCTGGTTAGGAGTTTCAGAGTGGAGTGGGGTGGGGGCACAGACATTTTTTAGTGGCTGACACAATCAAAATATTGTGGTTATTATTATTAACCCTCCTACAATCAGTGCAATTTTTGAAACAACCCATTCAGGCCACTCCAAGCCATTAGCTGTTGCCAGTGGCCTCCTACATGTATGGTTACCCTTCTGTACACACCACTGAGATTGCAGGGTAAGGTGGTCTCCCATTGATACATTGCAGGCCATACTAATATGTTCAAACATTTACAGTGGCCTTGGGTGGCACACAGTTGATTTTGTAAGATTACTTGGAAAGGACAGCAGGCTTGTACATGTATGTACTGAAGGTTGCTTAAGAACAGAATTTTGTGAATTGGAGTGGCCTCCATGTGTAGGAGGGTTAATAAATATCTTTCTGGTAATGAAACCAAAGATTCCTCAGATCCAAAGGTGGAGGGGGTGGGGACACACAGCGAAAAAGGGGGACATACAAAAAAGTATGGTACATTTATAAGCATGGAGATCAATGAAAACTAAGGGAAGGACGGAAGGTACATTCCCCCACTTGATCTACTCATGTTTCTGCTACCGTTTCATGAAAACAAATAACTGTAATTATAAATGATTGTGAAAATAATGGCAAAAACCAGAACAATGCAAAATTAAAGGGGCAGTATCATCACGATCAGAGCAGACTTTCGACAGGGCATGGAATCGATGTCCTAGTTTAAGATTAACACAGTGACTGAAAATTACTGTCTCATTTATGGAACAGCAACAGCAATATGACCATATCATGTGTGGTATTATGATAGTTACTGTGTGAGTGATGATACTAGTGTCCCTTTAACCCGTAGCGAGGCCATACAGATAGATGAATCTAAAAGACTTTTATCTCGCAGGGGCCATCTTTATCAGGTTCCCTGTATACACAAGTACGATTATAACGCTTACTATCAATGCATACAAGGGACCAGACTATTTTCCCTTCCAGCCTTGGTTTGGTCTTAATAATAATAATAATAATAATAATAATAATAATAATAATAATGTGGACTTATATAGCGCACATATCCATCAAACTGGTGCTCAAGGCACATTATATTATTACCCCTGCTCATCAGGCGCATAAATCATTCCTGAAACCATCTCAGCTCCCTGGGGAGTATACAG